>JAJJWW010004310.1:0-571937 GCA_023531295.1 Papaver armeniacum
TTGGAAAAAGGGTCTTTGGATAACATATTATGGAAAAATTCCAAAAGTTGAACATAATTTCCCATCAAAATAGATGCCTCCTTAATGTATTTACTAATCCCGAGTCATTGGTTTCTAGCAGGACATTTTCCCTAGCCTGGTGAGAAACACCCATAAAAAGCGCTCCAAAGCGCTCGGAAATGCAGAAAAACGTCCTTTTGCCCTCTTAAACGATGAAATATTGCTAAAAGCGAGGACCATGTGACGTAGTTACATGTCTTGACCGCTGGCCCTTTTCCCATCAAAATGCACTCCTCTTGAGTGATTTTGCGGAACTCAAAAGCGCCATAAGTGCTAAAAGTTAGGCAAAATTACCACAAAAATCGGTAAAACGGGTCTTTGGATACCATATTTTTGAAAATTTCCAAAAAGTTAAACACAATTTCCCATAAAAATAGATGCCTCCTAAGTATATTTACTAATCCCAGGTCATTGGTTTCAAACGGGAATTTCCTAGCCTGTGGGAAGCACCAAAAAAGTTCTCAAAAGCGTTCGGAAAACGGATAAAGCGTCCTTTTGCCCTCTTAAACGATGAAATATTGCTAAAAAACCGAGGACCATGTGATGTAGTGACATGTATGGACCGTTGGCCCTTTTCCCATCGTAAATGCACTCCTCTTGAGTGATTTTGCGGAACTCAAAAAGTGCCATAAGTACTAAAAGTTAGGCAAAATTACCACAAAAATCGGTAAACGGGTCTTTGGATAACATATTTTGGAAAAATTCCAAAAAGTTGAACACAATTTCCCATCAAAATAGATGCCTCTTGGGTGTATTTACTAATCCCAGGTTATTGGTTTCAAACGGGACATTTTCCTAGCCTGTGGGAAGCACTCATAAAAGCCTTCCTAAAGCGCTCGGAAAACAGAAACGTCCTTTTTGCTCTCTTAAACGATGAAATATTGCTAAAAAACTGAGGACCATGTGACGTAGTTACATGTCTTGACCGTTGGCCCTTTTCCCATCTAAATGCACTCCTCTTGAGTGATTTTGCGGAACTCAAAAGTGCCATAAGTGCTAAAAGTTAGGCAAAATTACCACAAAAATCGGAAAAATGGGTCTTTGGATACATATTATGGAAAAATTTCAAAAAGTTGAACACCATTTGCCATCAAAATAGATGCCTCCTGAGTGTATTTACTAATCCCAGGTCATTGGTTTCAAACGGGACATTTTCCTAGCCTGTGGGAAGCACCCATAAAAGTGCTCCAAAAGCGCTCGGAAAACAGAAAACGTCCTTTTTCCCTCTTAAACGATGAAATATTGCTAAAAACTGAGGACCATGTGACGTAGTTACATGTCTTGACCGTTGGCCCTTTTCTCATCAAAATGCACTCCTCTTGAGTGATTTTGCGGAACTCAAAAGTGCCATAAGTGCTAAAAGTTAGGTAAAATTACCACAAAAATCGGTAAAACGGGTCTTTGGATACCATATTTTGGAAAACTTCCAAAAAGTTAAACACAATTTCCCATCAAAATAGATGCCTCCTAAGTGTATTTACTAATCCCAGGTCATTGGTTTCAAACGGGAAATTTTCCTAGCCTGTGGGAAGCACCCATAAAAGTGCTCCAAAAGTGCTCGGAAAACAGAAAACATCCTTTTTGCCCTCTTAAATGATGACATATTGCTAAAAAACTGAGGACCATGTGACGTAGTGACATATCTTGACCGTTGGCCATTTTCCCATCTAAATGCACTCCTCTTGAGTGATTTTGCGGAACTCAAAAGTGACATAGGTGCTAAAAATTAGGCAAAATTACCACAAAAATCGGTCAAACGGGTCTTTGGATACCATATTATAGAATTCCAAAAAGTTGAACACAATTTCCCATCAAAATAGATGCCTCTTGGGTGTATTTACTAATCCCAGGTTATTGGTTTCAAACGAGACATTTTCCTAGCCTATGGGAAGCACCCATAACACTACAAGAAAATGGGGATTTAGTGTCAAAAAAATTTGTCAGGAAATGTTCTGTTTTTGTCTCGAAATATTTTCTGAGATGCATTTTTTTTTGTCACGGAGTTGTCTCAAATACCCCGTCTGGGAAAGTATTTCGGGACAAAATTATGAACGGTCACGAGAAAAATTAATTAACAACTAAAAATTCATTGTTAACAAAAGTCTCTTTCACCAACGAAATAAAATTGTCTGCGAAAGTTATTTTAATGACCAAAAATTAGACACCAAAAGGCACTCTTTTGCGGGCAAGTTTTTTGTCACAAAAATGTAAATTTAAGGGCAAACTAATTTGTCTTTAATGATAACTATTTAAGACCAAAAAAATTGTCTCAAAAACTGAAGTTTTGTGTCAATTTAATTTGTCTTTAATGATAACTATTTAAGACCCAAAAAATTGTCTCAAAAAACTGAAGTTTTGTGCCAATTTAATTTGTCTGTAATAATTATTATCTAAAACAAAAAAATTTGTCTCTAATTAATTTAATTAGAGACAATATAAATAGCCCTTGAATATCAAATTTTTGGAGACTAAATTTTTCGTCTCAAAAAAAAAAAATCGATGACCAAATTTTTTGCCTTAAAAAGAATTTTTTGAGACAAATTCCTCCTCTCCAAAAGATTTTATTTTGTCTCTAAATTTTTTATTAAAGACAATTTATTTTGCCTTTAAAACGAACTTTCAAATACAATTTTTGCCTCCAAAAGCAACATGTTTTGTCCCAAAATATTCCATCAATGACAACTCGCTTTTGCCTCGAAATGCTTTATTCAAAGACAAATACTTTCCCTCAAAAAGTCGCCTCTAAATATCATAATTAATGACAATTAATTTTGCCTTAGAAAATGAATTTCTCATACAAAACACTAAAGCTCTAATCCTGACAATTAAAATATAAAAACACTAAATTTGAAGACATTAAACCATAGACTCTTTTGCGGCAGCGAGGGAATCAACATTGAAGCTTGCACTTTCACATGCATACCTTCTCTTCCTCGCATTTCCTTGTCTTTAGCCTTTTCTTGCAAATGTGTTAGTAGTCCTCAAATATCTCTTGCTTTCTTGCGGTGGATTTGAACAAGTATATAAACTAATCCAGTTTCGTATATAGAGGGTTTGACAGTTGTTTATACAAATTAAGTTAAAAGTTCGCACTACCTATACTCTTGGAAGTCTTCTATAACGGTGGCATGTCCTCCCAATTTAAAGATGTCTTCCTACTCTAGGTGAGAGAATATATGAGTACAAATATTTGCAAAGAATATCTCTTATAAAAAATTGCGAGTAAGGATATAAAAGTCCTAGTGCTAGTATATAATCATTGATATACCTTAAGCCGAGTGTTGACAATCTTTTCAACAAAGTCCATGCAACTTGAAGAGTTTGTATTAACCTCAAGTGACAAGGGGTCTTCCATATAGACTTAATCGAATGTTGTAATCAAGAAAAAAACAAGAAAAAAAAAAACCACTAGCAATAAATATACCTCGGAGCGAGACATAACACGATTTGTTTGGCTCAAATGGCTCTACTTTTGGCATCAAAGTATCTTTCTAGATGGATGTTCAAGGCGTATGTCATCCTGCACAAACAATCAAAGCGAGCTTGGTCTATTTCTGTTTTTCCATGTCTCCTCATTACTTAAAGCCACTTTAATGTTGTAGCCAAAGCATGGCGGTGACAACATTGAGCATTCTTCACTCGGATATCTCGAGATGCCAACGATAGGTAAAATAAACATGTTAGTGACGGATAAGGAATTGCACATGAATAATAGTTATAGATAAAGCGTGTTGGTGAGTTAAATCAAGCGAGCTAGTGTCTTTGCTACGAATAAAGCTTAGTCGTATATCTATGCCATTGTTATCATCAGGCCCGACATGACGCAACTAGAGATCTAAGCGAAACGAGTTAAGCGGATGGAAAATTGATAGGGCTGTGGAAGTAGGCATCACGTGTGTGAATAACAACGGTTCAAGTGCAAACTCAAGATGTCAAAATCCTAGTCTAGCAAATGGAATCATTGAACATCACCTCGTCTTAGCACCACCAGCGAGATAAACTTCAAGCGAGAAGATGGAATAGTTTTGTAACTTAGAAAAGTGCACAAACCTTTGGAGTGATCCTTAATTATGTGAAAATTAATAAACCTCGACTCCAAATCCCCTTCTCATAGCTTCATACAAATGAGAGACACATAGTAATTTTCGCATATAGAACACATACAAAAGCGAGATATCGCTTGCTTTCTTTTCATGCTGCTTTTTTTATTCTATTTACATGCCCATTTATGTTACCCGGCCCGAATAAATATGTACTATGGCCGAATGCGATACAAAAAAGCAAAAGAAGTAACGAATGCTTCCTACATACCAAATGTTCTCGGCATAGCTCTCTGCTACGAATGGTGGGCAATTTAAGCTTGAATATGCGAGTAACGGTCGTTATTCCCTGCATTTTCCACCATCGAGAGGGAGTATATCCATTCCATCCGTATATCTCGCCACCAAATACGCCAAGCCGCTGTATGCGTCGTCCTGCCAGCGTTAAAAGAGGATATTTATTGATAAAATCTTCACTAATCCAAGTTTTCTGTGGTTCTGATCGGTAACACCACCACACCGATTAATAGAGTAACTTGGGGGACCATCTGGTAGAGTTCAATATGACTCTTATGACAAGCTTTGCATCAAAAAAGACAACTAAATGTTACATACAGTTTCCTTCCCCTGCAAAACTTACTCACTAAAAATCAAAAATCGACACTATCTAGTGGTTATTTTGATTCTCAATGCAATATCACATTGCGAGTTTTAAGTGGTTATCTTACCTCAACATAGGAGATACAACTACCAGCTCAATCTTCTTGATAAGCCCGGAGTCATGAACATGATTTCGCAAATTATCAACTTTGTTAAGATTGCTCAATATTATCGAGTTTATCACAATTCGTGTTAAGCCCCACCGCCGAAGTCTACAAAATAGAGATATCCAACTATAAACCCATGTATTCAAGTAAATAATTACACGGGAACAAAGAAATGACCTGTTTCCAACCTAGAGGGGTAAGAGGTGCATCAAAAAGTGAGTAAGATAGATATGCGTTGTCGTCCTTTTCAGCTTCTACATTATGAACTCCTTGAGCATGCCTAACCCTGTAGTATTAATCAACTTGAATTAGAGAAATTAGCATCTTCGAGCACCCTTAACAGGCCAAGTCGGCATGGGATGATAATAATATACCAAAGAAAAGGGAAACGAATACAAACCAGATGCAAAGTTTTACAAGCGGTGTAATGGGAACAAACTTGGAGTTACACCACCATCCATATCTGCCAACAACCAGGTAGGAGAATTTAGTATTGGTAAAGAGTTAATCGAACAACCAACCGAGAACAGCCCAGTTCGCCATGGGGTTGGCTAACTCATTCCCGAGGTCTTTCCAAGTCCCCATCCTGACTGCCAAGTTGTCCATGGGGCTCCCCAAAGTTGACCGATTCGGGGGGTTTCAAAAAATTGTACACCATAAGGGTTTTAAAGGAACAATTATCAATTTGTATACATCAAGAAGAAATGAAACTCAAAGCAAAATTCCATAACCCAAGCTGCAAAGGCCTACATTTTTCTGGGGTCTCATTTGGACAATTTAGCTCTATACATGTAACTGTATCCTATACATGTTTTGGCACCCAACACCTAGATTTTATCTACCTACATGGTCGAATTTCGTACATGAAAACGACTTCGCCTAATTTACGCATTTAAAGATCTATGAACAGAATATATGCACCCTATTTATCCATATTTCATTTGCAATTTCACAGTTTTCGCAATAAACAAGAAATGAAGCTCAAAGCAAAGTTCCACAACTCCAAGTTTTAACCTCCATGGACAAAATTAACTTAAAAATTCAACAAATAAACAACAAACCTGTCGATTCGATTCCTCAATCTCGGGAAGAAACTTCTCGAGTTCCTCCTTAGAGTCTGTTCTTCACTAGAACCTAACTTCAAGCTCATCTTCTAACTGCATCTGAGATTCGAAACAATTAAAACCCTTTGAACATCACCTCAGTACTAGCATCACAGTGAGATAAACTGCACTATCATCTCCATATATTCACCTTCTCTTTGATTTGGCTGCAGATCTAATAACATGAATCAAAGAGAAATTGATCAGTTTCCCACTTCGGAAAACTAGATTTTTCCAAAATCAAACTATCAATTCATTTGAACCCTAAGTTTCTCAGATTCAATCATCAAAACCTGTTGATTTCAAGAATCCATATCGATCTCTTCTCAACCACATCAATAGACAACTCAAATTTACCCCATCACTAATCTTCTTTGACTCTTGCCCCCATTTCATCTCGATCTGATTTCTTCATCACAGAAAGATTGGTCTCTCTAGCAATTTCCATCGTCTTTTCTTCGTCATCCGCATCTCAAAATCACGGACCCACGGTAGAAAATTAATCTTCATCTTCTCGATTTCTACGAGCTATGGAGCTGCCATGGCCCGTTTATTTCTTCTCACGAAGGTAAGTGAACGAAGGAGAAGATGAGAGACGTGAGAAAAATTGAGTGAACGAAGATAAGTGAGAGAAAAAAATGGTTTTATCTAAAAGAATTTGAACGGATAAGATGTGGTAGGATGGTGTCATACGGATTAGGAAAATATTTGGACGGTGTAGATTTAAGTTGAGAGTGTCATACGGATCAAGGTCTTTGTGCTTTCTCTTTGTGTTAATACGAACTCATGTTTTCGGTTTAATTATCAACCTTCGACATGAAAAAAAATCCAAAAAAAATATTAATAAATTTAGGACATCGTTCTCGACATTTTGATATAAAAACATCTAAAAAATGTATAAGAATGAATCGGGAAAATGAAAAATGAATTCGATAATTGGTGTGTTTCTTTGTGATTTCTCTTTAATACAAACTCATGCTTTCTTTGTGTTTGAACTTCAAATGTGGTATACCAACATACAAACTATGAGCCAAGAAGCTCGGGAGGGTTCTAACTTCAAACTTAGCATGATATATCATAGAAATCGATAAATATGAAGCTTAATGTTGATTCGAACTTCAAATGTGGCATAACGACAAACAAACTATGAACCAAGAAGCTCCGAGAGGGTTCAGCCTTCAAACTTAGCAGGATACATCATCTAAATCGATAAATATGAAGCTTAATGTTGATTCGAACTTCAAATGTGGCATAACGACAAACAAACTATGAACCAAGAAGCTCCGAGAGGGTTTAGCCTTCAAACTTAGCAGGATACATCATCTAAATCAATAAACATGAAGATCGGTGTTGATTCCAACTTCAAATGTGGTATAACGACAAATAAACTATGAACCAGAAGCTACGAGAGGTTCAACCTTCAAACTTAGCGGGATACATCATCGAAATCGATAAATATGAAGCTCAATGTCGATTCATTTCTGAGATAAGATTCCTTGAATATTCCACAGAAACATTAAACAAACCATATTACGGCATATTATATGCATACCATAGCTCCGAGATCGAAACTTGGCCGTTAGTGGACTACTATAAGTCGGAAACTTCGTAAGAACGATGAATCCATCGATTTGAGATAAGATTCCTTCGGAATATTCTGAAACATTAAACAAACCCTATTCGGCATATTGTATGCAAACTCGCTCGAGATCGGAACACCCAGTTAGTGGACTACTATAAGTCGGAAACTTCGTAGAACGATGAATCCATCCATTTCTGAGATAAGATTCCTTCGAATATTCTGAATTGAACATCACGAGTTCAAACATTACTAGAGTAAGACACGAGTTTCTCGTTCGGATGAACCGAAGACGAAATATATCGAGAATTGAGCATCACAGGTTCAAAGATTACTAGAGCGGACACGAGTTCTCGTTCGGATGGGCGGAGGCGAAATATATCGAGAATTGAACATCACAGGTTAAAGATTACTAGAGTAAGACCCGAGTTTTCGTTCGGATGAACTGGAGACGAAATATATCCGAATTGAACATCACGGGTTCAAAGATTACTAGAGTAAGACTCGAGTTTCGTTCGAATGAGCGAAGGCGAAATATATCGAGAATTGAACATCACGGGTTCAAAGATTACTTCTGAAGACGCGAGTTTCTCGTTCGATGAACATGGGACGAAATATATCATAATTGAACATCACTTGTTCAAAGATTACTAGAGTAAATCGGAGTTTTCGTTCGGATGAGCTGGAGACGAAATATATCGAATTGAACATCACATGTTCAAAGATTACTAGAGTAAATCGGAGTTTCTCGTTACGATGAAGCCCGACTACGAAATATATCGAGAATTGAACATGACCATACTACCCTCATCGGAATAAATGCAATAAAAATTTTGAAGACTGTGAAAATGACCATATTACCCTCACTTTGCCAAATTAGTTCAAAAATATTATTGAGGCTGTGAAAATGACTAGACTACCCTTATAAGAAATAAATAAAGTAAATATTATTTTGTAAAAATGACCATATTTCCCTTAATGGAAATTAGGCAATAAATACTATGGAGACAGTGAAAATGACCCGACTACCCTTATCGAAAATAAGTAAATTAAATATTACTTATTGTGAAAATGACCATATTACCCTTCATGGAAATTAGTATAATAAATATTACGAGAGAGTTGTGAAAATGACCAGACTACCCTTATCATAAATAAATAAAGTAAATATTCTTTGTGAAAATGACCATATTACCCTTATGTTGGGACTTAATCAAGGCTTGGTTGTGTCTTTGGCCATCTAATGCTTGTTTGTGTGCGAAATTCCATGTCTTTTGGGGTAATTTCATCGGTGGTGAGCCGACTCTTATGTTGGGACTTAATCAAGGCAAATTATGGTTTCGGTTTACAGTACGCTATATATTTCCCAAGTCGGAAGGCTGCTTTGAAGGAGCAATGATCAAATACAATCATCGATTCGCGTCACTAGCGGTCGGCGATTATTACGTGAAGAGTCATATTTGAGTCGCGAAATATTCGGGATTTACATACCACAATTTGTCTTGCAGCTAACAAAATTTTAACAGCGAATTTGATTTGCTTCGTATTCATTTGGATGCGAATTAATTTTTGTCTCCGCATAAATAGACATAGGGACAAAAGTCACACGTTGTCATAATAGTTTTTCCGAAGGAATTAATTTTAATACGCATAAATAGATAAATAGACAAAAGTTACGTTATCGACAATAGTTTTTACGAGACTAATATTTTTTTGTTAGTAGAAAACAATCCATTTGCGTCAATTTTTTTTTGGATACTAATAGTTCTAACGGCAAAATCCTTATTTGACGGGCATTCATTTCGGCAACAAACTAATTTTGTCTGCGTAAATAGATATAAGGACAAAAGTTACACGTTGTCGAGAATAGTTTTCGAGAGACCAACTTTTTCCGTCGGTAGAAAACAGTCCATTTGCGACAACAATTTGTTTGGATACTAATAGTTCTAACGGCAAAATCCTTAATTGACGGGCATTCATTTCGGCGACAAACTAATTTTGTCAGTGTAAGATGCATTCAGGGACAAAAGTATAGGATCATTGGATATGTTTGGAGACTATAATTTTCCTTTGTCGCTATAAACCAATTCCGTGACCAAAATAATTGGTCACAAATAAATATTTAGAGACAAAGACATAATTGGTCACTATATTTGGTCACAAAAAAAAAATTCTGAAACGGAGACAAGTTTGGTCACTATATTTGGTCACAAAAATTTACAGCGACAACTTTAAAGACCAAATTTACCGTTTGTCGCGGAAAAAATATATATGGTGACCAAAAAAATATTCCTCCCTAAACACTAGATTTGCAGACAAAATTTTATTGGTCATATAAAATTTTGTCACTAAACGTATGTTTTGTTGTAGTGTAAAAGCCCTCCAAAAGCGCTCGGAATAAAGAAAACGTCCTTTTTGCCCTCTTAAACGATGAAATATTGCTAAAAAACTGAGGACCATGTGACGTAGTTACATGTCTTGACCGTTGGCCCTTTTCCCATCGAAATGCACTCCTCTTGAGTGATTTTGCGGAACTCAAAAGTGCCATAAGTGCTAAAAGTTAGGCAAAATTACCACAAAAATCGGAAAAACGGGTCTTTGGATAACATATTATGGAAAAATTCCAAAAAGTTGAACACCATTTCCCATCAAAATAAATGCCTCCTGAGTGTATTTACTAATCCCAGATCATTGGTTTCAAACGGGACATTTTCCTAGCCTGTGGGAAGCACCCATAAAAGTGCTCCAAAAGCGCTCGGAAAACAGAAAACGTCCTTTTTTCCCTCTTAAACGATGAAATATTGCTAAAAAACTGAGGACCATGTGACGTAGTTACATGTCTTGACCGCTGGCCCTTTTCCCATCAAAATGCACTCCTCTTGAGTGATTTTGCGGAACTCAAAAGTGCCATAAGTGCTAAAAGTTAGGCAAAATTACCACAAAAATCGGTAAAAAGGGTCTTTGGATACCATATTTTGGAAAATTTCCAAAAAGTTAAACACAATTTCCCATCAAAATAGATGCCTCCTAAGTGTATTTACTAATCACAGGTCATTGGTTTCAAACGGGAAATTTTCCTAGCCTGTGGGAAGCACCCATAAAAGTGCTCCAAAAGCGCTCGGAAAACAGATAAAACGTCCTTTTTGCCCTCTTAAACGATGAAATATTGCTAAAAAACTGAGGATCATGTGACGTAGTGACATGTCTTGGCCCTTTTTCCCATCAAAATGTTGAGTGATTTTATGAAAAATTAGTGCAAAATAACCACCAAAATCGGAAAGACTTTGGGTCTTTGGATAACATTTTATGGAAAAATTCATAAAAAAAGTTGAACCCCATTTCCCATCAAAATGCCTCCTTACAGTGTATTTACTAATCCCTCTTTAGTGAGGTCATTGGTTTCAAAAAACAGGTCTTTGGACATTTTCCTAGCATAATTTGTGAAAAGCACCCATAAAAGCGCTCGAAGAAAGCGCTCCAAAGCGCTGAAAGAAAATGTCCTTTTTCCCCCTCTTAAACGATGAAATTTTGCTAAAAATCGAGGACCATGTGACGTAATTACATGTCTTGACTGGTCTTTGGCCCTTTTCCCATCAAAATGCACTCCTCTTGAGTGATTTTGGAACTCAAAAGTGCCATAAGTGCTAAAAGTTAGGCAAAATTACCACCAAAATCGGAAAAACGGGTCTTTGGATACCATATTTTGGAAAAATTCCAAAAAGTTGAACACAATTTCCCATCAAAATAGATGTCTCCTAGTGTATTTACTAATCCCAGGTCATTGGTTTCAAACGGGACATTTTCCTAGCTGTGGGAAGCACCCATAAAAAAGCGCTCCAAAAGCGCTCGGAAAATTTCCATCAAAAAAACGTCCTTTTTCCCTCTTAAACGATGAAATATTGCTAAAAAACTGAGGACCATGTGACATAGTTACTTGTCTTGACCGTTGGCCCTTTTCCCATCTAAATGCACTCCTCTTGAGTGATTTTGCGGAACTCAAAAGTGCCATAAGTGCTAAAAGTTAGGCAAAATTACCATAAAAATCGGTAAAACGGGTCTTTGGATACCATATTTTGGAAAAATTCCAAAAAGTTGAATACAATTTCCCATCAAAATAGATGCCTCCTGGGTTTATTTACAAATCCCAGGTCATTGGTTTGAAACGGGAGATTTTCCTAGCCTGTGGAAGCAGCCATAAATGCCCTCCAAATGCGCTCGGAAAATAGAAAACGTCTTTTATGCCCTCTTAAACGATGAAATATTGCTAAAAAACTGAGGACCATGTGACGTAGTTACATGTCTTGACCGCTGGCCCTTTTCCCATCAAAATGCACTCCTCTTGAGTGATTTTGCGGAACTCAAAAGTGCCATAAGTGCTAAAAATTAGGAAAAATTACCACCAAAATCGGAAAGACGGGTCTTTGGATAACATTTTATGGAAAAATTCCAAAAAGTTGAACATAATTTCCCATCAAAATGCCTCCTTAGTGTATTTACTAATCCTAGGTCATTGGTTTCAAACGGGACATTTTCCTAGCCTGTGAGAAGCACCCATAAAAGCGCTCCAAAAGCGCTCGGAAAACAGAAAATGTCCTTTTTTCCCTCTTAAACGATGAAATACTGCTAAAAAACTGAGGACCATGTGACGTAATTACATGTCTTGACCGTTGGCCCTTTTCCCATCAAAATGCACTCCTCTTGAGTGATTTTGCGGAACTCAAAAGTGCCATAAGTGCTAAAAATTAGGCAAAATTACCACCAAAATCGGTAAAACTGGTCTTTGGATACCATATTTTGGAAAATTTCCAAAAAGTTAAACACAATTTCCCATCAAAATAGATGCATCCTATGTGTATTTACTAATCCCAGGTCATTGGTTTCAAACGGGAAATTTTCCTAGCCTGTGGGAAGCACCCATAAAAGTGCTTCAAAAGTGCTCGGAAAACAGAAAACGTCCTTTTTTCCCTCTTAAACGATGAAATACTGCTAAAAAACTGAGGACCATGTGACGTAATTACATGTCTTGACCGTTGGCCCTTTTCCCATCAAAATGCACGCCTCTTTAGTGATTTTGCGGAACTCAAAAGTGCCATAAGTGCTAAAAATTAGGCAAAATTACCACCAAAATCGGTAAAACGGGTCTTTGGATACCATATTTTTGATAAATTCCAAAAAGTTAAACACAATTTCCCATAAAAATAGATGCCTCCTAAGTGTATTTACTAATCCCAGGTCATTGGTTTCAAACGGGAAATTTTCCTAGCATGTGGGAAGCGCCCATAAAAGCGCTCCAAAAGCGCTCGGAAAACAGATAACGTCCTTTTTGCCCTTTTAAACGATGAAATATTGCTAAAAAACTGAGGACCATGTGACGTAGTGACATGTATTGACCGTTCTTTTTCCCATCTAAATGCACTCCTCTTGAGTTATTTTGCGGAACTCAAAAGTGCCATAAGTGCAAAAAATTAGGCAAAATTACGACAAAAATCGGTAAAACGGGTCTTTGGATACCATATTTTGTAAGAATTCCAAAAAGTTGAACACAATTTCCCATCAAAATAGATGCCTCCTGGGTGTATTTACTAATCCCAGGTCATTGGTTTCAAGCGGGACATTTTCCTAGCCTGTGGGAAGCACCCATAAAAGCCCTCCAAAAGCGCTCGGATAACAGAAAACGTCCCTTTTGCCCTCTTAAATGATGAAATATTGCTAAAAAAACTTAGGACCATGTGACGTAGTGACATGTCTTGACCGTTGTCCCTTTTCCCATCCACATGCACTCCTCTTGAGTGATTTTGCGGAACTCAAAAGTGCCATAAGTGCTAAAAATTAGGCAAAATTACCACCAAAATCGGAAAAACAGGTCTTTTGATAACATATTATGGAAAAATTCCAAAAATTTGAACACAATTTCCCATCAAAATAGATGCCTCCCGCGTGTATTTACTAATCCCATGTCATTGGTTTCAAACGGGACATTTTCCTAGCCTGTGGGAAGCACCCATAAAAGCGCTCGGAAAACAGAAAACGTCCATTTTTCCCTCTTAAACGATGAAATAATTCTAAAAAACTGAGGACCATGTGACGTAGTTACATGTCTTGACCGTTGGCCATTTCCCATCTAAATGCACTCCTCTTGAGTGATTTTGCGGAACTCAAAATCATCTGAATACCTTGTTTGGCAAGGATGTCACAGTTGTGCAAGTTTGGGTAGGTTCAAACAAGGTATTCCTTTTTATAGTGTACTTGCCATCTGGAGGGTCATTTATAAGAATGGATAGCCATGTCTATCTTGCATACTTAGGTTTCTCCTCACTTGGAATTTTCACATTTGCAATGATGAAATTCGTTATTAGTAGAAATAATGTGATATTACTTACTAGGAACTTGGTGGCATTTCCCTGTTTGTTTGTTTGTTTGTTATTTTTCCTGGCAAAAGTGTTTTCCTGCTTCATTGTATGATGTCTTAATCAATATGCGTGAACTGAGTGCACGAAGAATTCGCATATAATCAATAGGGCTGCACAAAACCGAACCATAACCATGAACCGAACCGAAACCGTTGCAATATAAACCGAACCGAAGTGAAACCGAATCATACGGTTTAGGTTTAGGTTGTCAGTTCCAGGAAACCGACACTTATGGTTTCGGTTACGGTTGTTATTCAAAACCGTACCGAGAAAACCGATGAAACCGAAACCTATATACATCAACTTATCCTAGCCATCCATCCATGTTTATACAATTAATTATATCCATCAGATTTAGGTTAGTAGTCTCCTTATCTCTTTCTTTCCTATAAAATTTCTCTTTCATTCGTTTTTTTATTTTTCTCAATTTTTATTCCTCCGACCTCTTTAATTGACGATGAAGAGAATCAAAGAGATTCACCACCATCTCACTCAACACCACCACTGCATCACCATTACCTTCTTTTCTTTATTGTTTTCCTTCTTCTCCATCCTAGAATCAACTAATTTTTTTTTTTGCTAGAAAAATATTTTATTGCTGGAAAGAACACTACACTGCAGAGTTGAGAAAGTCTGGAATAACTTCCATCCATTCCCCTGAGATTCTAGATCTCTTACAATATTTGGCCGCCTGATCAGCCAACATAATGTGGTTCCTACGTAAAAACTCAAATTTAACGAATTCAAAAGAAGAACAAATAGCATTACAGTCATCTAAGACTGAGCTGTTGTACCAATATAGTTGGTTATTATTTATTCTAATATAATCGATTACTGACTTAGCGTCACTAATGAAACAAACTCGCTCCCTTCCCTTTTCCTTTGCCCACTCTACAGCCTTCAATAAGGCAAGGCTTTCACCTTCCTCTGCGTTCCTTACTGAGCCTGGTTTGATCTTGCATCCAATGAAGGTTCCTGCAGTGTCAAACATTGTCAGTCCAAATCCAGACAAATTAGAATTCTTATCATATGCTGCATCGCTGAAAATAATAGTACAATTTTCAGGTAAATCATTTATAACATTTTCCAAATTCCTTTCATCTACATCACGTGGAGTAATTGATCCCTGTACGACCTCATTGTTCAAGTATAAATCAGTATCATTAGCTAGTTTCAGGGATAAACGAGCTGTAGAATAGTGATTAAGAGTTTTTCCTTGAAAGATGTGTGAGCATCTTTATTTCCAAATACTCCAGGCAATGGTGAAAACGGCACAAACTTTATCTTTTAGGGAAGTATTAGAAGCCCACTTTATGACCCAGTCTTTAAGACTAGTATTAGATGCACCATCCTGTTCCACTAAAACTGCATAAGGAGTTAAAGACCAAACAGATTTTGCAAAAGAGCAGTGAAGAATAATATGTTCAGGAGTTTCAAGAGATCCTGAATTGCACATAGTACAGATGGAATCATGACCACTAGCATATCTAGTAATAATAGTTTTAGTAGGAAGGATGAACTCATGACACTTCCAAATAAAAAGTTGAACCTTAGGCAGAATAGGAAGGCTCCAAAGTTCCTTGTAGAACGGATTACTATTAATAGTATTGTTCATATAATCAGTTTGACTCGAAATTAATTTGTAGGCCGACTTAACTGAAAAATGACCATTCTTCGTATGTGGCCAAATGATTCTATCACACCCTGAAAGGGGAATCCTATAATCAAGAATGTTCTTAGCATTATGAGGAGTGAAGAAAGCATTAACAAGATCTGGAATCCAGACTTTCGAGTCACTATCAATTAAAGCAGAAACAGAGATATTAGGATTAGGGTTAGCTACAAACACTGGCTCACTAGCATTAGGAATCCACTTATCCCTAAAAGCCGAAATATTCTTACCATCCCTTACTTCCCACATGGAATTCTGCACAATAAAATCAAGACCCCTAGTAATACTTCTCCAAGCCCAAGAACAATCAATTTTCTTAGAATAATGCAGAGGGTGACAGTTTTAAAATACTTACACCTAAGAATGATTACCCAAAGATCATCGGGGTGATGAATAAGATTCAGGCAGTTTTAGATACGAGATAGATTAACGAATTTTAAGTTTCTAAATCCTAAGCCTCCCGATATTTATGGGTGCAAATGCGTGGCCAACCTCGCAAATATAAACCACCAGGACAAGACTTACCCCACCAAAAGTCTCTCTGAGAGGCTTCCATACTATTAATGATTTTATCATGAATAGTGAAAGTATTCATATGATAAATAGGTGAAGATTTTAAAACATTCTGAACCATGACTGACCTTCCTGCCTGATTAAAGTGCTTACCTTTCCATTTAGCTACTCTTTTGTCAAAATGATCATTGAGGTAGTTAAAGGAATCTTCTAGACCTAGTTATGAAAAGTGGAATATCTAGGTATTTTTCATTTAAAGCGATTTTCTTAACTTTTAGAGATCTAATAAGCGTTTAAACAAGCATGGTCGGGATGAACATTATTGCTAAAAAAAAAACTGATTTTTGAAGATTAATAACTTGACCAGGAGGAAAGGCTAAAGTCCTTGATCAAGTTCAAAAGATTTTCTGCTTCGAATGAGAGGCTTTTGCGAAGATGAGACAATCATCTGCAAAAAGAAGATGGTTAATGCTAGGGGCTTCTTTGGTGACCTTCAAACCATGAATTAAATTATTTTTTTCCGCATGGAGAAGATACCTAGAAAACGATTCCATGCAAATGATAAAAAGGTATGGAGACAAGGGATCACCTTGTCTCAGACCCCTAGTTGGTCTATAAGATTTGCATGGGGAACCATTAAGCATTATAGATATGCTAGTGGTACTGATACATTGGTGGATTAAGTCACACCAATGCTCGGAGAAACCAAAAGCTTTAAGGATATCTCTAAGAAAAGCCCATTCAATTTTGTCAAAGGCCTTAGACATATCCAGTTTAAGACCCATGACCCCCTTCCCCTATCTATCCTTTTTCCTCTTTCTTTTCATTGTGTGAACCATTTCATGAGCAATTATGACATTATCCTGAATATGCCTATTAGGGACATATGCAGCTTGAAAAGGACTTATCATTTTACTCAAAAATGGTTTCATTCTGTTTACAATTATCTTGGAGATAATTTTGTAATTAGAATTACACAAAGATATAGGCCTAAATTCAGAAGGCGAAGAGGGGTTATTATTTTTGGGTATTAAAGATAAAAAGGTATGATTCATTTCTTTTAGAAGATATTTAGATTGAAAAAAGCATTAATCATTTTCCAAACATCATCTATTAGAAGATCAATATTTTCTTTATAGAACCGGTGGAAAACCATCGGCCCCGGGCGATCCAGGAGTCATTTGGTTTATGGTATCAATAATTTCTGCTTGTAACAGTGTCAAGCAGGATGGAATTATCAATATCGAGAAATACATGGGTCTATACAATTTAAAATTTCACAGATTTACGTAGGGTATTGAAGTTGTACCTATAGGCGAAATGATTCACCAAGAGGGTTTCGAGATCAACTCTGTCATTAACCCACTGCCCGTTGTCCAATTTGAGAGCACTTATATGATTGAAGTGCTTTCTCCTATTAGCATAATTATGGTAAAACCCAGTATTTCTATCAAAAGATTTGAAAAACTCTTGCCTAGATTTTTGTGCATAAAAGTCTTCTTGTACTTTTTGCCAATGTTCTAGATCACACTCTACTTGTTTAATCAAAGCCACATTATCATCAGAATGAGATTGATTATTCAGATCCTGGAGTTGATTGGTCAGAGTATTAACTCTATGGTCTATATTGCCGAAATGGTGGATATTCCATAATTTGAGATCATGTTTGACAAACCTAAGTTTGTTTGTCAATTGATATGAACAAGAACCTCTAACTTCTTTAGAGTAAGCATTACTAATTACTTCTCTAACAGAAGGATCTTGACTCCAACATTTAAAATATCTATAGGGCTTATTACCTTGATTAGACATAGGATTAGTCTCTAAGATAATTGGGGAATGGTCACTGCCTATAGTATCAATATGGTGAACAGTAGTAGCACCATAATGATTTAACCAATGACCATTGCCCAGAGCCCTATCAAGTCTAGCGTAAATGCAATTGTTGCCAGACTGTCTATTGTTCCAAGTAAATTTATTACCAATGAAGCCTAGATCTCGAAAGGTCCGAACTATCAATTATAGTCTGAATTTCGGTGGAATTCAATGATGGTAGGAGTGGTGAAAGTAGATCTTTCATGGGCATACATAGTGATATTTAGATCACCTATAATAACCCATGGAAGATTGGCTCTAGCACCAATTTCACCAATATATTTCCATTGATCCATTTTCTCGTCATGGTATATAGAACCATAGAGAAAAGTGGCAAGAAATTCTGGTTTACTCGGATCCTCTGAAATTATACAGTTTATCATTTTGTCAGTATTTTGAACAATTTGACAATCAAAACCAGATTTCCAGAGTAAAGATATACCACCAAGCACGACCAACGAGAGGGAAAACCCGACAATTAGGATAATTAAACCTTCTAAGATATTGATTCATTTTAGAAGATTCATTTTTGGTTTCACATAGGAATATCATATCAGGATTTTGACTCCTGATCAAATTCCATAGAGAATTTCGGGTTGTCGGGTGCCGAAACCCTGACAATTCCACGAAAGAATTCTCATTGAGATAAAATGAGAACAAACTAGGCAAAGCTGTAAATTGAGACCAGGACTAGACTTGCAAAAACAATTTTCCCAACAATACTTAACTAAACTAATATGTTTATCAAGAATTGAACTGGTTCCAGTGCTAGACTTACAAGAATAAATCCACCAACACTCACCTGAGATAATGTGTTTAGAAATACAAATGCAACAATTGGAAACAACAGGACTAATTGACACAGGACAAAGAAGAATTAAATCAGATGCAAAATGAATAGAATAGGAATTAGAAGAAATACTAGTAAAATAGGGAAAATTATATCTAGGTATTAATCTAAAAAATTTCCTAAAAATTTTGAAACCTAAAATTCAAAATTTGCTTAAAAATAGACACAAAATTAACATTCTGATTGATTTGCGCAAAGATAATAGAATAGAAATAGAAGTTAAGACAAAGAGAGGTAGAAATAGGAACCTGATTTGCGGCACTTTGAGGTGATTCAATAGCAGGGAGATGGTAAGACAGGTTATTTTGATCTCTGGCTCCATTCTCTACGTCCTCCATGTTCCAATCATGACCTCCATGGATAGAATTCTCGATCTCTATTTGACCACCTCCACCATTTACAATCAATTGTGGAATCTCTCTAGTATTAGGAATAGGGTTCTGAGAGTTCAACTCAAGAAGAACATAATTATCTTTTATTCATGAATCGCGACTTCTCTTATGTTTCCTTGGATCCGAGTCATTCCAATCCGACCCGCCTGCATCATTTTGGGCTAAATTTTCAGACCCATTCGTACTTTCAGCTTCTGACGGAATTTGGGCTTGTTCGACCAAGTGAGCGTGTTTGGCATAATACTCGGCAAAGGCAGATTCAGTCATGCCAAAAATGAAAATGTTTCATGCACGTTCTTCACAGTGCTCATCATTATGCTCAATCGTGAAGCATTCAGGAAAAATTTGCCTGGGTTGCTTATCAAAGTGATAGCGAATCCTGACCTTTTGTTTTGCGGCCGTTAATAACCAGTTCCCTCTTTTTAATGGCAAACTTAGATCCACCTCTATCTTAGCAGAAACTACTCTTCCCCTGATAGTGTAGCCTCTCTCCCTCGTTAACTATCTTCCTTCCAATATCTTGGCATAACTTGTCGAGAATACCGTCATCCAAATGTTCTAGAGATAAACCCTTAAACATGACGGAGAAAACTTGATGAGTGAAGGAGTATTCTTCTAAAGGAATAGAGTTATCATAAGGCTTGAGAACAATTAGATGCTCATGTATGATCCATGGCTTTGTTTCAAAACCTCCTCGACATCTTCAACCGCTTTGAATTTGAAAACATATAGATTCCTACCCATGGTATTGATTGTTACTCTCCTTTGCCTTCTCCATATGATGTTCACATCTCTTTGTACTTTGTCAACTCCAATATCATCCTTAGATATAATTTTTCCAATTATGCAAAGTGTCTCCACCTATTTGTTTGTAAAGACATTAATTTCTTCTTCAGAGATTAAGCTTCCTCTGGCACGGTAAGCTTGTTCCATGCCCATGTTTGAATCTTGAAGACGCCTTGTAAGAGCAGCCATTTGAAGTCTTGCACTTTGAGACATTTTTGGAATGATAAAAACCCTAAATGTTTTTGGGAAGTTAATGGATATTATTGACTGTATGAAAAAAGTCTCAGTGTTTGCGATTATATAAAGATTTTGACGATTAGGGTTAAGCTGGCATATTCCTTTTTTGAAGAGAAAATTTCCTAGGATTGGTATATTTGTTGAGATTTTCCGGTGATTCTGTTTGTAGAAATCCTCCCTGATGTACGGCTTTATCTTTGGAAAGTGAAATTCAAATTTTAACAGAACCCACAATTGCGCTTTTGAGATGAAGACATTTCCATAATTACCCTCGATACTTTGATTAACAAACCGATGAAGATCTTGATAGAAGTATTGTAGATGATTCGAAGATTGATTGATTGTATTAATGATGATGAAACCTACTGTCTCATGGGTCGTACCTTGAGAGATCCAAATTGAGAAGACCACTAAGAGAAGTGAAGTAATGCCTTTAATGGAGTTGAACATGGCCATATCAGGATATGGGAAACACAACTGTTCCTAATGAGAAAGAGATTCAAAACAACCTGCACCACTGCTTCCTTGAATACCACAACTGGATCACTACTGAGATCAAACAAAGTGCTGCAAATCAAAGAAAAATTAGTGTTCCATGAAACAAAGAAACAAACTTATATTACTGGATGGTGAAAACGAAGTTTAAAAGCATAAGAACTTCTTAAAAAGAAGGGTTTAAAACTCAAAGTAATGTAATGCAATAAATTTGAAACATCTGTTTCAAAATAAACCAAAGCTTAGAGAAAGAAAGGTCAACCAAAGCGTGAGGAAGCTGTAATTGGATTTCTAGAAAGAAGTTTAGGTGGTGTGGACTTTTTCACCCATTATCTGGCTTCCTTAAAAAAATAATGTCCCCTTATAAGATCAGAAGATCCTAGAAAAAAAAGAATCAACTAATTAAGCACAGACGACCATGCAAGATTTTAATCAGCACCTCCGGTAAGTTGATTTTATGTGATTTTCTTTGTTTATTTTCTTATTCTGAACATTGGGTTTTGATTAATTGATTATGTCGACGATCTAATGTTCAGTTAATAGATTGTTTATGTGGTTTACTTTTTGTTCTTCAAAGTTTTGATTTTTCTTTATTAGATCTGTTATCCCTTTCTTTGATTTCAATTCAATTGATGATGTCGACGATTGATGATGTCGGCGATCTAATGAATCTATATGTTTAGGGATTCTCTGTTTAATTTTTCAATTCAATTTTTGCATAACATGCGTAAATCGATGCATAGAGCGTGTTAATTTGTCTTTGATTTCATTATTATGCTTTGTCGAATTAACTTTATCTTGTCTCCGATTTTTAGTCCGATTTCTTCTTGTGTGTATGTTCCTTGTTGAATTTGATTTTGGTTAATTCAATGACTTAAAAATGATTCTGACACGGTTGGTGGGTTTTGATTTTTTTTTACAATTCTTTGTTGTCTGTATATGATGTTAAGATGATTATAGGTTATCCTTATTCTCACCATTTTTAACTTCTAATTTCTTATCTAGTCATGCAACTACCATCGATGTTTAGTTTTGGTTGGTTGTGATGCGAGGCCTCTGTTGGAGTTGCAAGTGCAATTGGATACTTTGGATGCCCACCCCTTCATGCCGAATGAATAAATTTGTTGGATTTTTTGTTTTAGTTATTAGATTTTTTGGTTTAGTTTAGACTGTTGGGGTTTCTGATGTATTTGACACATTAAACAATCAGTTTGACAGACATGTGAATTTATAAATTTCTGTCTTTAATAAAATTGTCTGTCAGTTTTGTGAAACTGACAGAATTTTCAGTTAACCGAAACCGGGAGGTTTAAAACCGCAACCGGCGGTTTCAAAACCGAATGAAACCGAGTAGGCTAAATGGTTTCATCGGTTGTCAATATTAGAAAACCGAGTAGTTCGGTTTCGGTTGTTTTTTGGCCAAAAACCGTACCGAACCGAACCATGTGCAGCCCTAATAATCAATATGCATATATTATTTGCGAGTATAGTTCAACGCGCGGTATGCTGTTAGAATACCTTTCCCCATACGTGTACTTCTCCTCTTCCTTTCGTCATATACCACCGTTAAGTAGGAGCTGCTTAATCCAGGTTTTACATCCCATTAATCAGAACGGGTTTGTTACAGCTGAAAATCTCAAAGATTTGTAACATAACCGGTGCTCTAAAAATCACGGGAATTTGCAAGTCATGTGTTCATTTCTTTGATACATACAAACAATATGTGCAAGCAATCCAATCCCTTGCAACGTACGGGCACACAACTAGTGTTCATAAAAACACTACCCCACAGTACCGCACACATATAAAAAATGTAAGAGGAAACTGTAGTGGAGTTGTGGAGGAAGAAAGATAAGTTTTAACATGACCCGGTGAACCCGGATTAAACCACTGGTTGGCCCACTGACCCTTGACCCAATAATTTTTCCGGTTCGATGACCGGACCGGTTTTCCGAACATTGATCTAAACCCACCATAAAGGGCCAAGTAGCGCGTCATGTGAAATTACGTTGGAAAACTCATTAGGATACACATATTTGTCTATAAAGGCTTTCTTCTAGATACTCCACGGACATATTCTTTTCAATACTCTTGGTTTTAAAACTCACGGTATTTGTCGTGTGTATAATTTCATCGACATCAGTGATCATTTTTTCATCGTCTGAATCTTCATCCATTGTTGCATATATAACTTTATTATTTTCTTTAGATAAATTAAGATTGTATATAATATTTGTATACATTATATCATTTTCCAAATGTGATTCTTAAAAAAAAACGTTTATTGAGTTTTTGTGAAAAATAGAAATAGGTAGTAGTTGTGTGTTTTAATCATAGATTAGGAGAAATGTATATAGGCAAAGGGAAGATATAATTGTTGGTGAATGGTCAAAATGTTGCCGTCAGCTAGAGTTGAACCTAGACCCTGGCGGATCGTTTAAATCAGACTCTTTTCCCACTGCCCAAATGTTCAAAGTAAGCTCTTAGAGCATATCCTATGGGTAGTCTCCATTTGGAGACTAACTCGCCCATATGAAGGACCCCTCACTCATATGAACGAGTGAAGCCACTATGGGCAAAAATGAAAGGGAACACTAGACGGGAAACTAACTCCCGTTTATAAAAAAAAATTTGAAAATTTTATAATAAAATAACATTTGGAGGGAAAATTTAATTTAAAGAAAACTAAACTTAAACACTCACGGGGGACAGCCCCCGTGAGATAGTAAAACCAAATATAGACGGGGGACTGTCCCCCGTCAAAAGAAAAAAAAAACTTTAGAAAACTACTTAGACGGGGGACTGTCCCCCGTCTAGTTCAAAAAGTTGCAATTTTTTTTGACGGGGGACAGTTACACTCCCAACCACTCGTTCATCTGAACGAGTGTATGAACGTGTTTGGGGGAAAAGTGGGGTAAAGACTACCCATAGTAGCCTCTAATCTGGTCAAATTGGTAGTGCACTCCTTTATTTGAAAGAGTAACACTACCCATAGGATTTTCTCTTAGAGTAGTTCCTATGGACTCAACAAACTTGAAGTTTGTTGATTTTGATCCCACTATGGACTCAACAAACATGAAAAATGGATGTTCAAACCAGCAAATTTGTTGGTTTGTTCATTGAGTTGGAACATGTAGCGCGATTAATGAAAGGCCGGGCGATCGTGCCACAATCGCTGGAGTTGGAAGCAAAAACTCCAGCGTTTGAAGCAAAAACGCTCCCTTCTTTTCTCTCTCCCAAACCAGGTTATTATATTTAGGGTTTATTTTTTATTATTTGTTTTATTAAATATTTTGTGGGACCAAACTCTTATTAGTTTATATAAATAAAAATCATTAGTGGGACTCAACTCTTATTAGTTTATATTAATAAAATCACTAGTTGTCCCTAAAATACAGCCCTAAAATATCAGATTTATTCATTTTACCTTGGTTCCCATAGTGGCTCAACAAAAAATAAGTTTGTTGATTTGTTTAGAGCATCCATCCTATGTGAATTTTTTATTTAGTCCTTTAATAAAATAATAAGTTTGTTGCCCCATTAGGTTAGAATTAAAAGAAAACATATCATACCTCTAATAAAATAGTTAGGCGGGCCCATTTTATCCAAATTACTCTGACTAATGTGAGTCTCTCGACAGCATAATATATCAAAATTGAAGCGTGGTTGCTGCTGTATCCGCAAACCATGCACACTAGACCCAACCTTGTCTACAATCATCTCTCGCACTTAACTCCTCCTAGTCCCAACTATTTGTCTCTTTCATTCCAAACTTTCACGAATTCAAAACCAATTTCCAGCAAAATTATCAGCACCAAATATCTTGTTCAAAGAAACTCCGACATAACCAAAAACGGAAGAAATGGAAATATTAAAGAAGCAGAATCAATCTTCAACCAATTACCTACTAAAAACATCATATCTTGGACAGCAATGCTCACTGCTTATGCTGAAAACAATGAAATTACGAAAGCACGGAGGTTGTTTGATGAAATGCCTCAACGAAATACTGCAAGTTGGAATGCGATGATTACAGCTTATACTCGCAGTAGTTCTCACATTAATGAAGCTTATGAGTTGTTTTGTAAAGTTCCTGAGAGAAATGTTGTTACGTATGCTGTCATGATAACGGGTTTCGTTCGTGTCGGGATGTTAAACGAAGCTGAGAAGATTTACTATGAAATGCCTGCAATTGGTAGAGACCCGGTGGTTTCAAATGCTATGATTAATGGGTATTTGAAGCTTGGTGAATTGGATAAAGCGGTTTTTGTTTTCGATTCTATGGTGGAGAAAAATGTGGTTTCATGGAGTTCTGTTTTAGATGGGTATTGTAAGAATGGTAAGGTTAGTGAAGCTGAAAAGTTGTTTCAGAAGATGCCCGAGAAGAATGTAGTTTCGTGGACTACAATGATCAGTGGGTATATGAAGAGTGGGCAATGGGAGAAGGGGTTTGAGTTGTTTTCGAAGATGAGAAGAGAAAAGCACGTTGAAGTAAATTCAACTACCATAACGGTGATTTTGGAGAGTTGTGCAAGTTTGGGTAGGTTCAAACAAGGTATTCAGATTCATGGATTGGTTTTCTCAATGGGTTTTGAATTTGATGTCTACTTAGGTAATTCAGTAATCAACATGTATTGCAGAGTTGCGCGCATGGATGATGCAAGAAATGTATTTGACATGATGAACAAAAAAGATGTCGTATCATGGAATTCGCTGATAACTGGTTACGTTCAAAACGGTGAAACCGAAAAGGCTTGCACATATTTTGAGAAAATGCCGAGTAGAGATGTTGTTTCTTGGACCAATATGATTGCGGCCTTTTCGAACCATGGGAGAATGGAGGAGTCTTTGAGATTATTCAATGAGATGCCCAAGAAAGATGGTATTGCTTGGACTGCCATTATTTCAGGATTCGTGGGAAATGGAAAATTTGAGGAGGCTTTTCAGATGTTCATTCAGATGAGTCGAGAAGCAATCAAGCCAAATTCTCACACTATGAGCAGTGTACTTTGTGCATCTTCAGGGTTGACAAGTTTAAACCAAGGAGAGCAGATACACGCAAATGTGGTTAAAATGAATATGGAATCTGAGCTATCCATCCAAAATTCACTGATTGCTATGTACTCTAAATGCGGAGATGTCAACACCGCGTACAAAATCTTTTCAAGTATTAAAACACCTGATCTTCTTTCTTTCAACTCAATGATCACATCATTTGCGCAACATGGTCTTGGAAAAGAAGCTTTAGAATTATTTAGGAAGATGCAGATGGAAGGCTACGAACCAAATGAAATTACCTTCCTAGGTGTTCTTTCTGCTTGCATTCATGTCGGGTTAGTAAACGAAGGTTGGATTTACTTTCGATCAATGAGTTCTATGCATCATATAAAACCAGGACCAGATCATTATGCTTGTATGGTCGATTTACTTGCACGGTCAGGACTCTTTACTGAGGCACTAGATTTCATCCAGTCTATGCCTATGAAGCCATATTCTGGTATATGGGGAGCTTTACTCAGTGCAAGCAGGACCCACATGAATGTCGATATTGCAGAGCTTTCTGCCAGACACCTTATGGAACTGGAACCTGATAATGCAACTCCGTATGTGGTTTTATCCAACATTTATTCGGTTGCAGGGCTTCAAGAGGATGAGAAGGAATTGAGATTGATAAAGAAACAAAAAGGAGTGAAAAAAAGTCCTGGTTGTAGTTGGATTACTTGAGCAAATAAGGTCAATTTGCTCACAGCCAACAATAGAATCCACATGGAAGCTGAATGTCAGTATTTGTTGCCTACTGGAGCCAATTTTGCAGCTCATTAAACTATCCATCGAAAATGCTGCTTCACATCAATTCTCTGCTTCTTACAACCTGTCACCCTCTTCTTGTTCCGTTATTTACAAGACATTACCAACCGATTTTCTACCGTCGATAGTTCAGGTGGTCCAGGCAGTGGAACGCGAACAAGATGCACAAAAATTGCAGAACCACAAAAGGTTCTGTCATTCAAGTGATGATGGGCAATGGCATCCTCTTCTCCAACAATTTTCATGGACCAAGTCTGTTTGCTTCCGAGGTTTGCATCCAACTACTTCTAGCAATGTTTGGAAGAGAGTTAGGGGTGTGTGCTACAGATGACAATGTGAGAAGCAGAGGTATTCGCACTGTGTCAAGGTATTGTTTCTGTGGTAATGATGAGGAGGCATTGGAGCATCTACTATGGTTTTGTAATTTCAGTGAAATTATCTGGAAATGGCTTGGAGCCTTGGAGGTATATTTCTATTTCTCAACCCTACTTCTTATGATGAAATTTTGAACTCTGCTAAGATTAGAAGTAGTGTGGTTGATAGCTGCTTCAACAACTATGATGGAGTTATGGTTTCTTATAAATAGAATTCTTTTTGAGAATGTTGTGCCTGATGTTGCAACTTTCAAGAATGTTGCCGGCTTCCCTAACTATGGGTAGTTTATTCTCGTAAATCCTTAAGAATGTCCATTTCTTCTACTCTGATTTTTCCCCCTTTCTCCAACTTCTCTCTGAAAGAAACCCCCATTGCCTCATTCAACTTCCAAAGTCGATAAGCGGGTTACCCGTTCAGAATTCAATTATGACCAAGAGAGGGAAATTCAAGGGACAACAAGGGTCAAATCCACCACGAGAACTCCAGTGCAAAGGGTGAAAGACTACCTAAGGTACTCATTAGAATGAATACCGAATCAGCTATACATTTCCTTTATTCTTGAAATTTTTTCCTCTTTTTGACTTCTAGTTTGTTGTCGAACACTGAACAGAGAAATAACAACGATGAGCTCAGTACTAAACTCTTGCCTATCTTCACCAATCACTCCCAGAATACCATCTTCACTGCGTCGCAGTTCAGGTTTAGCTGCTATTAATTGCTGATCAAGCTAAGCTTCAATGGCTGGTACATTGAGCCACATGAGGTCTGTACTATGCAATACAATAACATTCTCCATATATTGTCTCTATTTAATCCCTACAAACTTAACATACGTTTGCACTCTATTAATGGATAATAGTAATAATATGATCAAATGAGCAGATTGCGTATGATGGGAGCTTGTTTAGACCCACCAGAGTTTTGATGGATGGTTACAGAATTTGTGAGCATGACATTGAAGCAATGGTTGCATGGACCTGATGATGAAAGGAGAAAAGAAACATCAATTCCTCTTCCTCCGCTTCAAGATCGAGTATCAAAGGCTCTGCAGATTTCTGAAGCTATGGAATACCTTCATGGTCAAAATCCTAAGTTACTTCAGTCTTCAGAGAGATCTAAAGCCAAGTAACAGGTTCATCACCTTGGCTATTTGAGGCTGGTTGATCAGACTTATTTGCTAGGTGGCTGCCTTTATCGAAACCTTGCGTGGGACTGGTACATATTTTCACACGCGTGTGGTGCAGGCGTGCCAAATGGGGTTTTTAGATTTTTCTTCTTCGTCATATAAACCCTAGAAAAAACAGCTTTCAAGTCTTTCTCTTTCGTCCTGTCTCTGCTCTGCCTCCCTCTCTGGTAACTCAAAAAAAAAATGGGTGCCAAAGCAAAGACAGCTTCCAACAAGAAAACCCTTAAGAGGGTTACTGCTTCTGCTTCTAAATCTAAATCAAAATCATCAGATTTGGTGGTTGCTGTTCAGAAATCCGAAACTGCTGATTTCTTGGTATGTTTCTCAAAACCCTAATCAAAATCAGTTTTTTTAAGTTAATTTATGATATTTATGTAGAACCCTAACTTTGATTTTGTTGTTTGATGTAGCCATTAGAAGGTGGACCAGCTAGAAAACTACCAAAGAGTGGAAAACCATTGAATACTTCTTCTGCTGTTTTGTATATTGGTAGAATTCCTCATGGGTTCTATGAGAAGGAAATGGAAGGTACAGTTTGTCATCTCTTTAATTTTCAGTATAAAAGTTCTTGTTTTTCTAATGAATTTGTAATTTTGAATTTGGGTTTTGATTTGATTTTTTTTTTTTTTTTTTTTTTTTTTTTTGTAGAGTTTTTTAAGCAATTTGGTTCTATTAAACGGTTAAGGATTGCGAGGAATAAGAAGGTTTGTTCTGTTTATAAGTTTAGGGATTTTGATTATTTGGGTTTGTTTGTTTTGTAATTTGTACTGATTGTTGAGTTTTGGGTGTTTTACAGACAGGAAAATCTAAGCATTTTGGGTTTATCGAATTTGAATCTCCTGAGGTTTGTACTTGTACCTGATGTATTTCGCTTCTAGTTATAACTTGTTCAAGTTTCTGTTGTTGGAACTGAATGTAATTGTTGCCAAATGTAGGTGGCAAAGATTGTTGCAGACTGTATGCATAATTATCTGCTCTTTGAGCACTTGTTGCAAGTTCATATTGTTCCAACAGAGAAAGTGCATCCTAAATTGTAAGCAATTCTTTCGTGTTATTTCGTATTGGCTATAAAACAAGATGTTGTACTAAGAGTATCGGATACTGAGTTATCTAAGATTCTATGTAACAAACCTTACCAAGTAAGATTTCCACCTCAAGCCCCTGAATAGCAGAACCTACACATGACCTATGTGGTCTGGATCCTTATTTTGTTTTGTGATAGTATTTGCGCGCATGACAGATATTGTAGGAATGTGTCGATTTTCGTTTTCAGCCTACCCAGTATGCTGGCTGCTTGTAAGACACTTGGATTAGACCTTTAATATGCTAGACATATGAGAACTACTATTGTTTGTCATTTACTTGGAATTTTTCCCTCTGTATTGAGAGTGAGAAATAAGGAAAACTGGTTCTACTTAGATGAAGTGTTTACAACATTGAGAGCTCAACCCATGACTTGGCTCCTGTGTCGTTAAGCATAAGTACTACCAATCTTAGTAAGCATGTGAGACTATACTATCTTATGGGTGAAAATGAGAGAAGAAGCTCAGAATTCGGTTGTTGTTTTTGTCATAAAACTCTTGCAATATGGAAATGTGTTATTGTATTGTCCTGTCTTCATGACCATCACCCATGCCATATCTGGTTACCCCAGAAGTTTTATTCCCAAGCAAGAGTCTAAGTTTGAGTTTCAGCATTATCCTGATCCCTTGAGTCTTATTTTAGCACGGCCCTTCTTTGAGTTGCAGCAATAATGTGCTTGATTTACTGGAAAGCCTGCTAATCTTTGTGGTGTTCTTTTATAGATGGTATGGTGTAACCCACCGATACAAACCATTGAACTGGACTCAAATTGAACGCAACCACCATAACAAGGTATTGTAATTTTAAACTACACATTGTTGACAGCAAGTACTAGTATCCAACCAAGCTTTACACAACCAAATTAGACTTCACACTGTATTCATGTCACTCTTTAACTCTCCATGATGATTTGTTTACAGGAAAGAACATTGGAAGAACATAGAAAATTGGTGGAGGGAATCATGAAGCGAGACAAGAAGCGAAGGTTGAAGATAGAGGCTGCTGGTATTGATTACGAGTGCCCAGAAATTGTAAGAATCGCATTATTCTCTCTGCTAGTTTTCTTCTTTCTCCTTTTGCTTTTATTAGGATTAATAGATTGATAGGTTACTTCACTAATCTTGTACTCTAATTTCCTATTGCATGGTGAATTGATTTAAATTAGACTTGCCACTAATGACCTTATTTATCTCGTTTAAATTGCTGGACTTTGTTTTTTGCCTCAAAATCTTGATACCCAATATCAGCATCTTATATCAGAATTGTTATAAAAACATTGATTTGGTACTGCTAGTTTGATAACATTAAATCTCACAACCTACTGTGTGTAACTACTTGATTTGTCTGAGACCAAAAATATATATGATATCCGGATACTGTATAATTCTTTGCTCAGATGCTATCAAAGCTTTGACTCTTATATGTGACTTTTGTTTTTACAGGTGGGTAGTGTGCAAGCTGTTCCAAAGAAAATCAAGTTTACCGAAGATTAGGACTTTTACTAAGGTACCAATCAAAATCGTAACAAACCATTCACAGTGTTGGTGGCTTGTGGCGGACATACACCCTGTCAATCCCTTTCTTCCTTTCCTTCGCTCTGTTCTACGTTGGTATGAGTGGGACCTAGTTTCTGAACACCCAATAGTTATGTAACTGTGATAGAATTAGAATGGAACTCTTGGAAAATTTCTTTGTAATATTCGATTTTGATCGTTTTTGGAAGTTATTTGATTCAGTAGTTTCTAGTTCTGTCTTTCTCAGCAGCTGTCGTCATATAGAGGAACTGCAGAAAGTAATCTCATTCACGGAAGATTGTTTTTACGTCTTATCACCTTGGAGATAGATGTCTAGTTTATCCTGAAAGTCCTACCCATGGTGTTTTTTTTTTTCTTTTACCTGGCATGTTTACCCATTTTTCACAAGATTTTAATGGACTAATTAATCCGTTAGCAAATTGTCAAAATAACAGTTCTTGTTGTAACTGTTTCAATTAAAATTAGAACCGGACAAATGATGGTTCATTGGAATGCTTACATTTTGATACATATCATGTCCAAAAAGAAAAAAAAAAACTAAAAAAACGCCTTTATTGATTGGTCCATAATTATTTAAAAATATTTAAATATACAAAAATACCCTTCCGTGTTAAATTTTTATTTTTGTAGCCGTTCTTCCGTGCTAAAAAAACAGACTTCATTCCCAGGAATGAAGTCCATACAAAAAGCTAAAAAAACAGACTTCATTCCCAGAAATGAAGTTCATATAAAACCTATACAAACCCGACTTCATTTCTGGAATGAAGTCATTCTAGGAATGAACTTCATCGTCTTCTTCAACAACATCAGTAGAACATCATCATCTTCAACATGTAGCATCAACATCATTTTTATCATATTTAACAACGGCAACAAACAACATATTCGCAAAAAAGAAACGGAAAACTTCATCGTCTTCATCATCTTCATATATTTCAACATCATCAGCAGCAACATCAACACCAGCAGAGAAGAAAAAACCCTAAAAACTCCATCGTTCATCATCTTCTTCGTCGTCTTTATCATATTCATCGTTTTTCAATCTTCTTTTTCAATAACAACAAACACCATCTTCAAGATCAGCAGATCTCGAGAAGTTTTTATCATTTTTCTAGTCTTCAAACACTAACCGATCAAATCTACACATCAACATTCATCGTCTGCAAACATAAACACAAGCAGAAAAGAAAAAAAAACAAATGGAGAGAGAAAGAAAACTAGATCTGAAATTGAGAAGAGAGAGAATGTGAAAATGAAAATAAGATATTTTGTTATTGATTTTTGTATATATGTGGTCCCTAGGACCAAACAATAATATAAGGGTATTTCTGCCACTACAGGGTGACATTTACATCATCCATGACATCAGCGTAGGACCAAACAATAATTTTTAGGACCAAACTATAATTTATATTACCAAATAGGACCAAACAGATATTTGCCTGGGTCAAATGGACTAGACTCATCCTAATATATTATTCCTAGGACCTAATGGTATTTCCTACATTTAAATTCAAGTCAGAACTTGACAAATAATGACTTCTTGGATGCTTATAGCTTGGTCAACAAAAGCATATCATGTTGATAAAAAGAAAAAAGAAATAGTTTAATGAAACAACCGTTATCTATTTTACTTAAAAAATTTATTTTTGATTTTCTTCCTTGCTAATTTGTTTTACTGATCTAATTAAGAATTACATTGAAGTAGCAGGCAAGCGAGCAACAAGCTGCGCCGCTAACCCTTTTTGAATTGCAAATCCTATCCTCTTAAAAACAAACTCTCTCGAACCGGGAGTCATGACATTACTGTGCATGAATTTTTGTACTCTTTTGAGGAGTCCAACCGCCTCTGGAGCCAAGAAACCAAATGTATCAAAAGCGAAGGGGATAAAGACATGTCCATTATCAAGACACGCTTTCTCATGTTTCGCTATCTTACCTGAGGCAGCTCTCAGCGCTGCTTGTCCAACTGAAAAAGTACCATGTCCTATGCCTACTAAAGGAGAAACCCCAGTGAGGTCAACACATGCGTGTTTACCGTTTTCCCACCCAAAAATAAGGACATCCGCTGGCCGGAGTGTTGATCTCCCCTCAAGTGGATCTGTCAAAAAGTTGACAGTCGCTTCTATCTTTGCTGAAATACCGGCCCTCCAAAGTACATCATATAGAGTATCCCTCACATGATCATGTCTATGTTTAAACCCTAGATTTACCTTACAATGGACTGCATGTTCCCCATAGGCATCTAAGCACCCTGTAAAACAAGCAGGACACCGTGTATCCGATGGGTATAACGGGATCATCAACCTGTATTTGAAAATGGCACGTTACTCCAAGGATGACATCTTATGTCCAAGACCCTCAATCGGAATAGCAAGGAGAAAGTCCTGGGCATGCGCTGCCTTTAGGCACCTAAAAACTGCTTTTTGTCTATCCGACAAATCATAAACTCTGTCCTTATCTTTAACAACTTTACCAAAAAGAGCACTCGCCAAAATGCTTGGGGCCTTTGTGGGGGCGGTGTCTTTATTAGTAAAACTGTTAAAGTCAAAATCAGGAAGAGTTACTTGTAGCATCTCCAAAGCCTTGTTAAAACTGTCATCCATACCTTCTACCCCACTACTCCTTAAAATATGATTTTGTAACCCCCAGGATTGGACACGAGACGCTAGGAAAGCATACTGAGATGCCTCAGTTGCAGTATATAATCCAAGTCCTCCATATCTAATAGGTAAGGTGGATAACCTCCATTGTAGCTCACCAAAGAAAGAACCCCCACAAACCACAATGCCCTCTATCACCTCCCTCAAGCCTCTATCAAAAATCCCTACTGCTTCCATAATGTATGTTGGCTGGCAAATACGAACTCCAAACAAAAACTTGGAAATACCCATGCATGCACGCAGGAGTAACAATTCACTCTGAGGATCACGAAGTTTGGATAATACCTGCATCAGTTCCACTGCCTTTTCTGCTCTCCTAATGGCAAGTCCCTTTATAAACCCATCATATAGACTAACCGCACCTCCCAATAATTTAACCCCATTAGATGCACGAGAGATTTCAGACGGGAACATCCCACATCTTAACTTTCTTCCATCACAAGAGGGCCAGAAAATTTCTGTTTTCTTAATATTCAATATAAGCCCTAGCGCGGGCCCTTCCCTCTGAATGACCATAAGAGCCTTTGCAACTTCTGCAGTGTCACCAATAATAGTACCATCGTCAAGATACCAAGCCTGTAAAGATAATGTACATTGTTCGTTTATGCTTGTCACAAGCTGGTGGAGCACCAAAGAAAATAATAATGGCCCTAAGGGGTCACCTTGTTGAACCCCTGTAGAAGAATAAATATGGTAGCCTCCCACATACAGTCTTGCAGGTTGACCATATATGTATTCTACCCATGGCGATATCGATGGACATATCTTGTGAACCTCAAGTAGCATAGCTGTTCGGTCAACTAAGTTGAACGCATTCGTGAAGTCAACATTTAACATGATGAGGCTATCATTTCTATGGTGTTTACTAACAAACATGTTCACAGCATGAAGGATTTCCTCCGCGCCACCAGAAACACCTACTCCAAACTGGAAGTCCTGTAAGTATGTTGCCATATCCTTGCCTACCACTTTCATAGCTACTTTCGATACAAGACGACGCCAAATGGTCCCCACAGCAATGGAAAGAATGCTTTTGTCCGGCTTTAGTAGAGGTGTTAGAGGTGTTGATGCCATGAATTCTGCAAGTTTAAGTGGGCAACTCCCGCGAAGCCACAAGTTCACAACCAAAGTTATTACCGCGACTATATCAGCAGCAATAGTGGAACCCTCTCCACACAAAGCATCCAAAAGATGCTGCGCCCGAAGGCCATCCCTTCCACACGAAGTTCCATTAGGAAATGATTTAATACAACTAAGAATGGTTCCCATCTCTGCTACTAACGGTGTCTCCTGAAGTGGGATAGTTGGTTTTCAAGGAGGGGGCATAGTTGGGTGTTTTTCCTCAAGCGCTTTCCTTGTAGTCTCATTGTTTTCTGCCATCCCCGATGAACAAACGGCTTTAACCGCAGCTGTAAAATGCCCATCTGCCACCTTGCGTAAGCAAGTTGTAATATTCTTGCTCAAACTGTTGTGTTCCTTTTTTTTTTGTCATTAGTTACACCCCTTCCTGGCTTTGGCACCCTTAATACCTCCTTTACAAGTTTTTGCACCCCCTAGGTTCACCCCAAGTTGCTAAAGCTTTTAGGATTTGTGTTTGCTGAATTTCCTTACGATTCCCGGACTTGCTTTCCGATCTGCCCTTAGGACGAAAAACCCTCAATGTACAACGAGGGAGCAACAATATTTTTACCCACTGTGTAACGGAATTAGGTTCTGCTGCCACCTTCTGAAGTGCTGCCTTCAAGGTGTGTGAAAATGGAAGTCTGCATCCCCTTGGGATGCTTTTGACTGTATGGATAGGATCCCGGAAGACCGCATCCAATGTCTCCATAGTAAGTTCAATACCGAGTTCTCCCATCTGGACTAAAACTTCCGAGCAAGGACGAGGTACACCTATGATTACTTCATCCATATCACCAGTAGCTTCACACATTGCAGGCCGCACCTCAATGTCCCCCTCGTGTTTACATGCCCTACTCCAAGCCTGTATGCTCATACAGTCAAAACATAGCCACTGTTTCAAGGTCTTAAGAGTGTCCTCTAACCTAAGAAAAACATCCAAGTCGTACCTAATGGCTTGCTGCAGTACATTTTTCCTATCCTTGTTACACAGATGTTGTCTCTTCACATGGGGGATCAAATGTGCAAATCCCTTGCTCCCTGTACCAGCATCTGGGCACCCGTGGAAATCTCTGAAAGGGAATAACAGGGTGTCTTTACTTGTAGAAGGCATTCAGTCACAATGACAAACAATAGAAGAGCATGCAGCTCCAGCAACAAACAAAAGAAAAAATAAAAATAGTTCCGCCTAGATAACAAGCAGATATCACGCGGTACCACTATCAGCAATGAAGACAAAACCAGAAAATAAAAACTATGAAACCCTAAGAAACGCCGTGTTCACAAGAGGAGAATCGACTTGAAAAACAAAACAAATAGAGGCCGTAAGAAAACCCTAACACCACCCTAACCCATCGAGGTGATGGTGGTGGTGATAGTTTAATTGAATTTTTCAGTTTTTGATTACTTATGTAGAACCCATATGAAATATAAATTTAATTTTTCAATAACTTTTTTTTTTTATGGAAAAGATCATATATTAAAACTAGCAAATGTAGTACAAAAGATTTACAAAATCATTTTTATCAAAGGTATTAGAATCAATGCTAGATTTAAAAACTTTTTAAAATAGGTTTTCCGACATGTGTTGTAGCCTTTTAATCCTTGCCTCCTTAACGATGTAGTCCGCTGCATTATTGTTTTTTCTCTTTATATACTTCACTTTAGCTTGAGGTAGATCGCCCAATATTATCCTTATTTCATGCAAAGTATTTTCTGCCGACCACGAAGAATCTGTCGTCACCTTGTTCAAATTGTCTGCCAAAGCTTTGCAGTCAATTACGATGAACACACTTGATAAAATATTTTCTTTTTACCACGTAACAACCTTTAGCAAGGCCTTTGCTTCTGCGTGGAAAGCTAACGCTACCCACTCCGAACCCGCAAAAAGATGCATGAAAGTCTCCTCATCAGCAGAGTATAGGATGAAAGCGTATCCCATCGAAGAATCCTCTTTCTTATAAGAAGCATCAATGAAGATTATCCAATCCGAATTTAGGTTGGACCAAGAATTGTTGATTGATATTCTCTTTTGATTCTTCTAATTTCTTTTAAGGGTATTTGACGGGGAGGAATTTAAGAAACTATTGTTTTGTCTTATTAAACTGACTGGGTTTGGGTGGATTTTCTCAAAAACTACCGAACCTCTGTATTTCCAAATGAACCAAATTGTGGTGGGTATTTTTACCTGAATATGGCTCAAATTATCTTCCGTAATCCACCATTTAATCCAATCAATAACGGTGCTGGGAGAGTTTTTAGGGATTATATTTTGTAGAGATAGACCAAACCAGGCGGCTCTTGCAAATGGACACTCGCAGAAGAGATGAGCTTCCGTTTCTTGCGCTTGATTGTTACATGTCCAATTTGACCCAGTTGACCATATACTTGACCTTTGACTGACGTTTACCGTTAGTTGACCTCGTTGACCGTTAGTGACTGTTAGTTGCCTCAGATGGACTGGACCTTAGTTTAATGGGCTTGTTTAGAGAACTTGGGTTAGTATCTTGTATTCTTAGTTTGATGTTTGGACCCTTTATTGTCCGAATTAGCCTTTGACTTCTTCTACAAAGTTGTAGATATTCATAAGACTTATCTAATGGACTATAGAACCAACTCAATTCAATTACTAAACCTTAGTTATGCTTAAGATAGAGAATGAAAAGGTGTAGAACCATAAATGGGCCTAGAACCATTAGATAGAATTATATGATTCTTGTGTGAGCCTTTTTGGCTAGATTCTTAGAGTTCTTGTTGGCAAATCGGGTCGATTTCCGTATTGTGAGCACCTAATCTAGCCGACGTTGGTAGAACTTTTTGTGATATTTTCCAGATGAAAAGTCTAATTCTTGGGATGGCCTGAATTCTCCAGATATTGTTCCATGGGAAATCTAGGTTATCATTATTGTCAAGATCCTGATTGGCTAGAAAAGTATAGATATTTTTGGCCGAGAATTTTCCTGAGTGATGGTGTCTCCATCTAATAATATCTTGCTCATGGTTCCTTGGATTTTTTCCTTGTCCTCCGGGTAGAAGAGTTGGTTTAGATTTTGTTGATCCCATCTATTTTGATCCGTTATTAGCTCTTAAACTCTTGTTGATGCATGTTCCTGAATGTTAGGAATTTTTTGGATTATATATGCGTTAGGGATCCATCTGTCTTCCCAGATTTTCACCGAAGCTCCATTTTTGACTTGCCAAATAAAATTACCTTTTATTAACTCTAATCCTTTTTATATGCTGGTACAAATCCACGATAGATTCGAAGTTTTGGATTTTTCTAGCGGTGGGATTTTGGGAAATATTTTGCTTTTAAGAGTTTGACCCATAATTGGTCTTGTTCTGTTACCAGTCTACTGGAAAGTTTAGTGAGAAGGGATAAGTTAAATTGATGGGGATTTTTAATTCCTAAACCACCTTGAGAGATGGGTTTGCATATACTTTTCCAAGCCCTTATAAATCCTCCTTGTCTATTTTTCCCATCTTTTTTCCACCAGAACTTTCTCTGAATGCGGTCGAGATGATCAAGAGTTGCTTTTGGCAGAGCTAGTACATGCATTTGGTAAGTTGGGTAGGATTGAAGGATAGATTTTATCAAAACGTTCCTCCCTGCTTGAGATAACAATTTCAATTTCCAACCTTGTAACGTAGAATAGTAACGTTGTAGCAGCGGCTCAAAATTGGCTTTTCTGTTTTTGTCGAAGAAAAGCGGTGTACCCAGATATCTATCATTTTTAGTCATCAGCAGGACCTTTAGTATTTTTGCTATGATCTTTCCATGTCTTGGATGTATTTTTGGGCTGAAATAGACACTGGATTTTTGAAGGTTAACCATTTGGCCCGTGATGTTCCCAAATAATTGTAATATCTCCAAAAGGCATTTCGCTTCCCCCAGATCCGCTTTTGTAAAAAGAAAGCAATCTTCCGCAAAAAAGAGGTGGGAGATATTTGGAGCATCTTTGTTTATTTGGAACCCAGATAATCTCTTGTCTTCAATTGACTTTTCTAGGAGTCTAGAAATAATTTCCATGCAAATTAGGAAAAGATATGGTAATAAAGGGTCACCTTGTCTTAAACCCCTAGAAGTGTTGCAAGATGGTACCGGGGAACCATTTAGAAGAATTGAAAAGGAGCTTGTTGAAATGAATTGCAAAACGAGTTTTGTCAAGTATTCCGAGAAGCCAAAAGCTAAGAGGACTTTCTCAATAAAGTTCCATTCAACCCTATCAAAAGCTTTTGATAGGTCTAGATTTAACACCAGGAAACCCTTTTTTTTTCTTGGATGTTTTCATCGAATGGATAAGTTCGTGAGCAATTATGATGTTATCTGTGATTTTTCGACCAGGGAGAAAGGTTGATTGATTAGGGGAGATTATTTTACCGAGGATGGGTTTTAGTCTATTAGATAATATTTTTGAGATGATTTTATAAATGGTATTACTCAAGCTAATAGGTATGAAATCTCCAGGTGTTTGGAGTGTGGAAATTTTTGGGATTAGGGTTATGAAAGAATGATTAAGATATTGTCGAGGGTGGCCGAACGAAAGAACTCTTGGACGGTGTCGATTATATCATTTCCCAGAATGTCCCAGTTGGATTTAAAGAAGCCCGGCTGAAATCCATTCGGGCCTAGAGCTCCCATTGATTCACATTGGAAATGGTGAGCCATATTTCTTCTTTAGTGGGAATTACTGTCAATGAGGCATTTTCTTCAAAATTGATGCAAGGATTTATGATGGTAGATAGATCAAAATCAAATTTGATGTTTTGGGATGAGCCTATTTGTTGGAAATGTTTAAGGAGCAGGGAATTGATTTGATCCCTATCTGAAAGCCATAGGCCATAGCCCAGAAGGTTCTCTAAGAGAATTTATCGCATTGATTCTTTTTCTATTTGAGGTGGAGGCATGGAAATATTTTGTATTCTGATCATATTCTTTGAAGAACTTATCCCTAGAAAGTTGATGGTAATAATCATTTTTGATTTTGTACCAATATCCTAGCTCCGCTTGAAGATTTTTTAGTTTGTCTATTTCTTTAGAGATATTCCCGGATCTATGAATACTATCAGTTCTATTGTTTATCGATCTAATATTTTTGTGAATGTTCCCAAAAATATTTGCGTTCCAATAGGCTAAATCGTTGGAAAGTAATTTTAAAATCCTGGTAAAAGATGTCTCGTTGTAATTGGCGGAGTGTAATTTCCAAGAAACTTCGATAACCGTAGGAAGATTGGAATGAGTTAACCAGGATATAAGACATCTAAAAGGTTTCAGGAGCCTATATTTTCCTGGGTTTGAATATAATAAAATAGGCGTATGATCAGAACCTACCCTTGGGAGGTGAGTTACTTTAGTGTCCGGAAAACTTTGGGCCCACAGAAAGGAAGTTAACTCTCTGTCAATTCTTTCGCAGATGTTTGCGTCACCTTTTCGATTGTTTGACCAAGTGAACGGAGCTCCCTCGTATCCCAGCGAGTCTATCGTTTGAACAATGAATGATTTACTGCTGGAATTGGCGGGTTTCCACCTTGTTTTTCTGTCGGATCTAAAATTACGTTTAGGTCGCCAATTAGAATCCATGGCTTGGTAATGAGTTTTGCTAGATATGAAATATGAGTCCACTGTTCTATTTTATCATTAGTATCAATAGCTCCATAAATACAAGTAATCAGAGATTCTAATTCTCCTATTTTTACTTCAAAATGGCACACATTAAGCTTTGAAGATAATCATTGGAATATCCTTTACATTTTCAATATGCAGCTGACTTTGAGGAGCACAGTTTATGTCAATCTCAGCAATCCTTGGCTTTTCATAACATGTAATGGTGTATCCCAATGTAAATAAGATTTGCATAAGTGTCCAGTTCCTTAAATAAGCAGTATTGTTAATTGAAGACTGATGAGAAGAACTGGACTCACACCAAGATTCCATATTAAGCACTTGTCCAGGCCTTTCCTTTTTTTGGAAAACTTTCCACATGTATGCATCATGATTCCTAGATGAGTTGTGGTAAAAAGGTGGTGCATCATCACAAAGGTGTTGATTACCAGCTGGACGAGTATTGCATAATTGTGTACCTTTACCACTATCATGACTAGCAAAATCTTCCTCTAGATGCTTAAGGTACTCATTGCATGTTACCTCAGACAAAGATTGGGTTGATTCTGTACTGTCCAGGCTATCTTCATGAAAGTTCAATCCCTGTTGCTATAACTCTGGATTCTCCAATTGCTGGTTAGCCATAGGTTCATGCTGCTGCTCATCAATTTGTTGCACTGATGCCATAATTGCATCAGCTGCTGCTTGTTGTTGTTCAGCCTGCTGCTGGTCAAACATTTACTGCTCACAGTTCTGGAACTTATGACCAATCAACTTGCAGTAGTCACAATAGTTATTTGGAAAGTGGTGAAACTGAAACCTAATTTCATTAGTATAACCCATCTCATTTTCAGCAAGTACATTGAAGCACAGTCTCTGCTTGTATCTGATGCTTTCCCTTACAGTGATTGAGTAGCTTCCATTTGCCTTTCTAACAGGATATGAAAAGGAAGAACACCACTTTTCATATCCTCCCATACAGGCAATATATCTTCTCAGATTCTCACTGCTTATCTGAGCTTGAGTCAAGTTGTGAATAGTAATGAAGAACATTTCAACTGAAGGACTCCAAGTAGTTAAGTTCTCATTTCTCTCCCAATTTTTGATGCAGAATAAGTCACCATAAACAAACTCTGGTTGCAACTGCCAGTACTCTATGCATCTCATCTTCTCTTTCAAATCTCACTAAGAACACCCAGTCACTCACCATCTTCATAGAGAGACCTCCTTGAATCTTCCACTGGAAAAGTAAAGCATTTCTAAAACTCTTGCATATATTGTTGTATAACAAAAGGCTATTTTTGTCACATCCATTTCAATTTAACTTAAATTTGGACCAAGGATGGTTCCATGAAATGCTTGTAATCTGAAGAAAGAAAGGGGAAAAAAATACCATCGAGTTTTTTTTAGTTGAAATATAGAAAAGTTGTCAAAAGGGGTATTTTGGTCATATCTAATTCAGTCAGATAACAGCTAGACAAATAATGGCTCGTTGAGATTCTTACAACCTAAGAAAAGTTTGGGTTCATTAGCTGGAATTTGCAATATACAATTAGGGAAATTATTAACAAGGTTATTTTGGTCATATAGCCTTCAATACAAATCAGAACATGACATATGATGTCCCCTTGAGATGTTACAATCTATAGTAAAATGTTATGTTAGAGATATTTCCCGAAAATTTTGGTTCATCTTAGTCGAATTTCAATATGCTAACCTCTCTGGTAAGTCGACGAAAAAGTTATTTTGGTCATGTCTATTTCAATTGAAGTCAGAAATAGGAAATTAAATCAAAACTCCTTGGATGGCTTCTGATCCGTAAAAACACATTATTTCGAAAAATCCATATGTTCAGGCTAATCTTCTCACTTATTTTCGTAGACAAGATGTTACAAAAATTGTTAAAATCATATTGTTGCCATGTTTACAAAATTCAGTGCCTTAAAGAAGTCGACAAGCAGAATTGATGTATAGTTGTCTTACTTGTACATCCTAAGATAAAATATACTCTCTCCTCATGTTAGTGGTTGTTAACTTTCCACAGTATCAATTTTTGGGTCTTATCCTGTGTCTGGATGCACAATATACTAATATATATTCGATATCAGAGAAGTAAATGAAGATCGGATTTAAAAAATTACCGGAAATTATTCAGATGCTTAACCTTAAAAATTCCTTGCTAAATTATTATACGACTATAGAATCTTCCTAAATATATTCTCTTCATCATATAGATCATATTGATGTAATGGATAAAAAACGTCTAAATCTTAATTAAAATTGGTCAAAATAGCATGCATTTATATTGCACTATTTATGGCTTACATGTTAGTAGACTACGTCTCACTACCAGTCTGATGCTGAATTAGCCATTAAAATATCTCCAAGTCATTTCGGTTGATATTAGGAAATAAATCTTAACTCAAAAAGAGCTTGCGAAGAAAATATCTATAGACGAGTTGTTCAAGTTCGTTAGGAAGAGTAATAACTCTGTTGCTCGTACTCTTTCTATCTTTCATAGTTAAACAATAGTTCTAGCCAGTGGTTATTCACCCCTCCTCCTTATGTTGCTTCTCTCATGTCTGAGATAAGTTTTTCTAGTTTTTCTTTTCTTCTCTTAAAACTAAAATAAAATAATAATAATAATAATAATAACTTCTCTGGATGCTTATGGTCAATAGAAACATATCATATTAGTAAAAAGAAAAAAAATGGCTGACTTTAGTCGAAATTATTCGTATACTAAAAGCTTTACTGAAATTTTCAAACTGCAATTTTTTTTTCATTTCCACTTCAGTTCAAGTTAGATGTTGACAAATGATGGTACCGTCGAATACTTATAATCTATAAAAGATATATTCTGTCTAAAGAAAAAACCTGGAACCAACTAAAAAGATATATACAATGTAAAAGGATTTTTTTTTTCTAATTTATTGTACGAATTTAATAACATTACAAAAAATCAAAATCAAAATGGTGGTACCAGATGTGAGAATCAACCAGAAGCAAGAATCAACCAAGCGCTCGGGACTCCGGTGAATGAGAGCGCTCGAAAAAACATTGGTAATATATAACGAATACAATGTCAAAAGAAAAACCTAGAACCCACCGACTAATTTTAGTCGAAATCCTGGAAAAATTGTCAAAAAGGCTATTTTGGTCATTTTAAGCTGAAGTTTTCAATAAACTAAGCATTTAGGAAATCGTACTTCAATTCGACTTAGAACGGGATAAATGATGTTTCCTTGAGATGATTACAATATAAAAAAAAACATATCATGTTAAAAAGTCCCCAAATTTTTTTTGGCTCATCAGAGATGAATTTTCAGTATACAATATCTCTTGGAGAAATTGTTGAAAAGGATATTTTGATCATATTATTTCAATTTAAGTGAGAAATAGCAAATCGTGACTCCTTGAATAGCTTTTGATCCATAAAAACAAATTAAACTATTTGAAAAAATCCATGAAATATACGGGCTCATCTTCTCGTTTATTTTTACAGACTAACCGTAATAAATGTTTTTACTAGTTTTTCTTTTCTTCTCTTAGAAAAAAATAATAAATAATAATAACTTCTCCGAATGTTTATGGTCCATAGAAACACATCATATTAATAAAAAGAGAAGGCTATTTTGTCATATGCATTTCAATTCAAGTTAAATCTGGATAAAGGATGGTTCCATGGAATGTTTGTAATCTATAAATACATATATTGTTAAGGAAAAATAAAAAAGAAAGTAGTCGAAATTTCCAGTGTACTAATTATTATTCATCGGGGAAATTCTTGTATCAACTTCAATTCAAATAAGAAGTGGACAAATGATAGCTCCTTGGGATACAATCATTAGAAGCAAATAATGTCACAAGAAAAAGACACCTAATACCATTGATCTCTTTTTAGTTGAAATCTAGAAAAATTGTTGCAAAGGGTATTTTGGTCATATATGATTCATTCAGATGACAAGTAGACAAATAATGCCTAGTTGAGATGCTTACAACCTTTAAAATAAGAAAAAATAAGAAAAGTTTCGGTTCATTAGCCGAAATTTTCAATATACATCCAGGGAAATTGTTAACAAGGCTATTTTGGTCATATAACCACCTCGAGATGCTTATACAATCTATGAAAATATGTTATGTTAAAGATATTTCCCGAAAAAATTGGATCATCTTAGTCGAGTTTCAATATGCTAACCTCTCGGGGAAGTTGTCGAAAAGGTTATTTTGGTCATGTCTCTTTCAACTGAAGTCAGAAATAGGAAATCAAAACTCCTTGGATAGCTTCCGATCGGTAAAAACACACTATTCGGAAAATCCATGAATTGATTTGGCTCATCTTATCACTTATATTTATAGACAAGACGTTACAAAAATTATTAAAATCATATTGTTGTCATGTTTACCAAATTCAGCCCCTTAAGGGAGTCGACAAGCAAGATTGATGTATAGTTTTATTTCATGTACATCATAAGATGTACGCTATCGGCTTCACTTATATATATACTCTCTGCTCATGTTAGTGGTTTTTCACTTTCCGCGGCATCATTTATTGGGTCTTATATTGTGTTTGGATGCACAATATACTAATATTCAATATGGAGAAACATTTTCAATTTATGTAATTAATATCAGAGAAATAAATGAACACCTGACTAAAGTTTTACCGACATTTATTCAGATGCTTAACCGTAAAAATTCCTTGCTAAATTAGATAGCATAAAAGATTATACGAGTCAAGAATCTTCCTAAAGATATTCTCTTCATCATATGGATTATATCGATGTAATATCTAAAAAACGTCTGATCTTAATTAAAATTGGTCAAAAATAGCACGCATTGATATTACACTATTTATGGATTAGAAGTTAGTAGACTACGTGTCACTAACAGTCTGATGCTGAATTAGCCATTAGAAAATTTCCATGTTATTTCGGTTAATATTAGGAAATAGATCTCAACTCAAAAAGAGCTTGTGAATAAAATCTCTATAGTCTATTTCAAGTTTGTTAGGAAGAGCAGTAACTCTGTTTGCCGATACTCTTGCTATATTTTCATAGCTAAACCAGAGTTCTAGCCAGTGGTTATTCACCCATCTTCCTTATGTTACTTCTCTACTATAAGTTTCTCTAGTTTTCTTTTCTTCTCTTAGCAAATTGAAATAAATAAATAATAATAATAACTTCTCCGGATGCTCATGGTCTATAGCAACATATCATATCAATAATAAGAAGAAAAAAAATGGATCATTTTAGTCGAAGTTTTTCATATACTAAAAACCTTACCGAAATTCTCAAAAGGCTCTTATTGTCATTTCAACTTCAATTCAAGTTAGATCTTGGAAAATGATGGTATTTTTTTTTTTGAAGCATGTTATTAATTAAGAGGAGTTAGGATACAATTTGTCGTGGGTATGTGGTGCCCACGGAATCATGAAATAGAATTTGACTAATAAAAGATGGGATTGCCTGGTCCCATTTTTTAGTTGATAAATTTCCCATTTGACTTCCATCTGCTGCATGGTTGGCCAGCACGCCTGCCACTTGATTTCCTTCCCTGTAGTTGTGCTGAAAAGCCTCCTGCGGGATTTGTCGAAATTTGAATTTTATTTCCTCTATCATACCTGATATGTGCCGAGGTGGTGGGGTAGAGGAAGTGATGAATCGCCGAAATCTATAAAAGATATATATTGTAAAAAGAAGATAAAAAACACTCAAATAGCCAAAATTTTCAGCGTACTAACTACACATCTGGAAAATTCTGTAAATGGGTATCTTGGTCATATCAACTTCAATTCAAATTAGAATTGGAAAGATGATAACTTCTTGGGTACAATCATCAGGACCATACAATGTTAAAAAAAAAAACCTGGCTAGAACCAACTGACTCGTTTTAGTCAAAATCTAGAAAATTGTCAAAAAAGCTATTTTGGTTAAGGCTGCACATGGGCCGCTAAGGTCCGGGTTTCTTATGAACCCGACACATGTACCTGGAGTTGAACGGTACCTCATTTTGAGGACATGTACCGTAAGATCGGTCCGGTTCAAGACCGGTACGGTTCAAGACCAGTACCGGGTTTTTACCCACAAATTCAACTCAATTCATCAATCAATCAAACTCATTAAAATCCACAAAATTCAAACACTTTCAGGAAAATCAATTGATGTTCAAAAGAAATTGATTCATAAAAAATCCAGAAGAATATAAAAGATCATGATAATTATGTGGGAAAAAAGAAAGAGGCATAAACAAAATTAAACAGACACACAGTAAAAAGACTGTTTGATTGAACAGAGACATAAACATAATTTAACCACCAAATCAAACAAGCATCTTCAAGAACTACATCACATCTTTACCAACACCCCAGTCTTTCCTCCTTTCCTTCTGAATCAAATCCTAAAATCCATCAAACTCTGATCCATTCTCATGTTCTTTTAAATTCAACAGACAAATTCACAATCTATTTCAGTCACCACCAACGTTTTCTCTCTTGCAATTCAATTTTAATGAGAAACAAATCTCAAAAACCTTGTTGTTAATTTGATTTCAACACAATTACTTGCAATTAGTTTCTGATATCAAACATAATTAGACATGCAATTAGTTGTGGTGTTGTTGTTGTTGAATCACTTAAGAAAAAGACCCTAAATCAAACAAATCTCATACCCATCTCAATGACTGACCAAATCGAAAAAAAACCTAATCAAACATGCAATTAGACAAAATTAAACAGAACCCAGATTGTATAATCATAAGAGCATTGAGAAGATGCAATCGATTTACCATAGTAGCTAGCAGTAGCAGATGAAAAACATAAGAACCCTAAACCAGATGAAGAACAAGAACGGAGAAGAAAAGGTGAACAGAGAAGAAGAACAAGAGAAGATGCAGAAATAAGAAGTGAAGAAGGATGGTGAGACTCTTCAGTAGAAGGGAAGAAGGCGATGGTGAGAATCGTGAGATTCTTCTTCGCAATGAAGAAGAGTAACTGAAACTGAAAGTGAAAATAAAAATAAAAATTTGAAACAAATTGGAAATTTTCTTATAAACCTAGCCTAGAGTGGATGGTTATGATCAATCTATAAATTATAATCAACGGCTCTTATTGATCGGGATTTTCAAGCCGCTACAAGCCGGTACTCCCCCTAGAACCGAGTACCTGTCCCGGCCAACACCGGTTCTCATATTCATTCCCAATCCATGTACCGCCTATACAGGTTCCGGTCCGATTCCGACCCGGTTTTTCGGTTCTAGTCTGGTACAACGGTTCCGGGACGGTTCTTGTGCAGCCTTAATTTTGGTCATTTTAGCTCAAATTTTTAATATACTAAGCATTCAGGAAATCTACTTCAACTCAAATCGGAAGAGGAACCATAAGGAAATTTTTAATTCTTAAAAGTCCCCAAAAGAAATTGGCTCATCTTAGTTGCATTTTCAATATACAACCTCTTGGAGAAATTGTCAAAAAGGTTGTTTTGGTCATATCTACTTCAATTTAAGTCAGAAATAGAAAATCACGATTGTCTGGATAACTTCTGATCCATAAAAACATATTCCTTGGAAAAATCCATAAAATGATCAGGTTCATCTTCTTGCTAGTTTTTATAGACTAACCGTAAAGATCACAGAAATAGATGAAGACCAGATTAAAATTTTACTGAAGAATAACAAATGCTTAACCGTAAAAATTCATTGCTAAATTAGAAAACAGAAAAGATTCTACGTGTCAAAAAACTTTTTAAAATGTTCTTAGCATATAGATCATATCGATGTAATAATTAAAAACGTTTGATCTTAATTGAAATTGGTTAAAAATCACAAACATTAATTTTACAGAAACGTCCGATCTTAATTGAAATTGGTTAAAAATCACAAACATTAATTTTATACTATTTATGGCTTATGAATCAGTAGACTACGTGTCACTGACAGTCTGTTGCTGAATTAGCCTTTAGAATTTCTCCACGTTATCTTTGACGACATTAAGAAATAAATCTCAACGTAAAAAATAAAATAAAAAATTTAGTGTTTGCAGAAAGAAATCCAATGAAAAAAACTTGGTGAGAAAGATTAGGATAGTTCTAGAGATATTTTTCCCATATCTATTGCCAACTATTAACATACAAAAATAAAAAAAACAATTTCCAAAAATTAAGAAAAGAACTAAACAAACGTAATCTAAAATAGTAAATTGAAAATTGACAAGAAGTAACCGACTAACCTTAGTCTTATTTTTAGATAAAACTAATAATAAAAATAAAAGCTAAAAAATAAATTAGTGTAATTTCCTTAATCAAACAAAACAGGACTTAATCACCACGGAATGCTCTCATCTGACAACTACAATAAATTCACCTATTTTAAGGCATTTAAAAGGGTATTTTCGTCACACAAAAATTCCATATTTTTCACCTATATAAACTCATCTAATTAACTTTGATTAGACATAAATACAGAGTGTAAATATCATTATAATGACAAAAGATTCAGGAAGAAAGTGTTCCAGTTGTGGAAACAATGGACATAATTCAAGAACATGTAAATGTAATGATCAAAAACAACAAATGGGTGTGAAATTATTTGGTGTTACAATTATGAAAAAAGAGGAGGAATCGATGAAGAAAAGTTTGAGCATGGGAAATTTGTTACATGCACAAAATCATCTTGATGATGATCGAGGTTATCTTTCTGATGGTGGTCCTAAAACAAGAGATTCACATGAAAGAAAAAGAGGTATAATTTCACTAGTTTTTTTTTTTAAATAATAATAATAATAATCTGAATTTTAATTTTAATTTTAATTTTAATTTTAATGGGGAGTTTTACTGATTTTTTTTACGGGTTTTATTGAATTTCAATTCATTTTTTTTAATCAGTTTTATTTGAAATCAATAAGATTCGTTCAAGGGTTCTTTGCTGTGAATGATTTGTTTAAAGATGGGGATTAAAGAATTTGTATTTGAGTTCTTTGTTAAGAATGATTTGTTTTACAGATGAGGATAAAAGGATTTGTATTTTGATTTTGTTATCGCCAAATGAATTTTGGTGCTGATGAATTTCGAACTCTGGGTATTATCGCCTCATCAATTGATTACCTTAGCTTTCCTAATTTAAGGGTTCATTATAATTGATGATTTCTTTAGAGATGGAGATCAAAGAATCTTTATTTGATTTTATTATGAGAAGAATTGTTTGCCTTTCTTTTCTATCAACGAAGATTTTGGTCTTTTAATTTAATTCGGACTCTTAGATCATGAGATGTGAACTGAACCTTTTATTAGCATCCAAATGTTATATGATTAACTAATTGGCAATAGTACATTTCTCTAGGTCATATGAAGATTGTTGTTGCCTTCAAAATTTTGAGGCTCATCCTAAATTGTGCATCTTTGTCAACCAGGTGTACCATGGACAGAGGAGGAACATGAAACATTTCTAAAAGGATTGGAAAAACTTGGGAAAGGAGATTGGAGAGGGATCTCAAGGAAATTTGTTACTACAAAAACTCCAACCCAAGTAGCTAGTCATGCTCAGAAATATTTCCTTAGGCAAAAAGCTGCTATTTCTTCTTCTTCTATTAAGAAGAAGCGAAGAACAAGTCTCTTTGATCTTCATCGCAAAGGCAACAACCACCATTCTCCTCTCTCTGTAAGCATTCATCTATTTCTCAGTTTTACGAATCCGGGGATGTTTGTTTATTGCTGAATCGGGTGGGAGTCAGATGTCAGTGCGTTTGTTTATAACTTGAATTATGTATTTTGCAGAACCTAAACCCTACAAAGCAGTTGACAGAACAAATGGCCGCCTTAGCAACAACTGCTACACCTAGGCCTTCAATGGAAAACTCAATTTGGCCAAAGCCTGCTACGAGTAGGGCGTCAGTAGAAGCTTCATTGTGGCCAAAGCCTGCTCCAACTTATGCAATCACTCCCCATGCTAACATTCCTCACATGGTAAATAACACTGGCTATTTCGACGAAAAAAAATCCAGGCTTTAGGTGTTTTCCTTGATCTAATCTTGATTGTCTTCTCTTTTTGTGATTGTAGGTGGGAGGTTCTACCGGGAGATCGAATTATGTAGGACTATCTATGGTTCCATCTATGAATTACCCAAACAGTGGGTACTTCTATGCATCACAAAGTACTGAGAAACTTGTTGTTGAACCTCCTCCTGCAGCAGCAGCAGCATCTGCATCATTCTCATTGGCATCCCCACAGCCGAAGTTCAAAGCTCAGAGTGAACAGCTTGGGAATTCTAGCTCCACTGTTAATACTGATTTGAAACTAAGCATTGGAGGTCATTCTCCTATGCCAAAAGATAGAAACAAGTTCTCATCCGAGACTTCAAACTTGATCAGTGTTATATGATCATGATTTTTGCAGTTTGACCAGTTGTCAGGATTTAAGATAATAAAACATGTTTCGATTTCAGAATATATTCTTCTCAATTTTCAGTAAATTGACACCATAAAAATTTGTGTCTGGGCATCAGACAGTACTGTTTGAAAGAATGTTCTTGCCATGTAAATTTTTTAGCCCAAGGACAACAAAGAAACAGCATGGATGAAAATGACAAAGGCTTGACAGGGTTGAATAAGCTCAAAAGGCTCAACTGTCAGTCAAAGAGTGGTAAACTTGAACAACTACACATACAGGCATACAATCTACGGACACCATGACAGTTGCATGAAGAGAAGCAACACCTGCCAAAAAGTTCTCCAGGGCAATGGAATCCCACATGGTGATTTTCCGCTAGAAGAACATCTAAAACATCCCAATAGAAAGACGGACAAGGCATTCCCAGAGGGAATGCACATGTACCATATCCTAAATATGTAACCAGGTTTCATAACATGCACAATCAGTTAGATCAAGAGATTGCAGGAATAATACTGAAATAAGTGAGGCTACTAAGAACGCCTAAGATGTATAATAAGCCAAAATATTTAAAACAGTTTAATTTGATATATCTTCTTACACAGGAGAACACCATTGTTTCCTGTGGATATCCTACCACTCAAACCAAAAAAAGGGAAAGACAAGATGTGAGATAAAGATAGAGAAGTTAATCTCACTTGCCACCCAAGGTTGGGAACTCCCCTTGATCTTCAATAGATGGAGCCGCAGCACTGCTTTTATTCGCCGGATTGCCACCACTAAAATTTCCACCGCGACCACGACCTCTTCCACCACGACCACGTCCTCCCTGGTTTCTCTCCTCTTCAGTGGGCTTCAGGAACTCATTAATGCTAAGAGACTGAAACCGCCAGACATATATAGAGTACGTTAACACAGAAATTTGATAGAAAGATATATTCATTTACTATTATCTTGTACTTGGGTTGAGAGGCTCTATATTGGATTATCAGATCTCTGCAAACCCACCTTTTTGGCTCTCTCTTCTTTTTCAGAAACGTCTTTTCGCTTATCCTTATCAGAGCCCTGAGAGTGAAAAATAACATGATATAAGCACCACAAGTGAGGCTAAAAAAGGAAAGGAAAGAGTCAAACAGCAGTGAGGGATTCTAGGTCCTACCAGCTTGACGAAAATTTCATCGTTTTGCTTTTTGTTGGAAATCAGCTTCATGGATTTCAACTCTTTGTCCATCTCAACCTTCCTTTCCTCAGTCTTCAGTGCTTCCAGAGCCTTTCTCTTCTCTTCGCGAATCTTCTCATATTCCTCGAGAGTCATCTCCTGTTAATAACATTACACATGGATATAAATAACTATAACCAAGTGATCTGGTAAAGGCGCAAAAGTATGTAATAGAAGTTCCAAACGTAACCAAATTCTGGGAAAACAAACACAAACTAATCAGTAAAACCAACGTAGTATCCACTACGTTGCACAATAGAACACCTTATCCTCAGGCTGCTTCTCTGCCTCAGTTGCAGGAGTCTCACTGTTGACTTTAGTATTATCCTCCTCCCCTGCGAACTTCTCTGCACCTAAGTTCTTCTCATTTTCATTGGGTTGCTCAGTATCCCTGTATTAGATGGAGTAAAAATTAGGTACCCATCCACTAGTCAACAACAAAACGATACCTTTAGCAATAATATTGGAAATGAACTAAGTAATTTCTTTGCAGATATTTGACAATATGCAGTTCCCGATAGTAGTCTGCTACCATAGAACAAAAACAGATACTTTGCAGAGTTAATAACAAATCTACTCTTGGTAGCTGGGCTATATCAGCACAGCATGATGGATGAATATCCTCAATCAAAAATCATAAATACGAAAAGTTACTCACCGAGCAATTTCATCACCAGCAGTTCCCCAATTGCCACGACCAGATCCTTCGCGTTTGAAGTCATTTCTACACATAAAACATAGAAAAGCTATTAAGTAAAATTCAAATAGAACACAAGAGAATAATGACTAGCAGCACAAAGATAAGTAACTAAATAACCATAATAGTTACCCGTGTCCAGTTCCACTGTGTCGTTCGAATACCCTTCTAGGGCGTTCCTCATCTCCGCCATCTCCGTTAGATCGGCGGCCACCATAACCCCCACGCCTTTCAAATGAACCACGTGACCCTCCGTAACCCTCACGCCTTTCAAATGGCTTCTTCTCTCCCTCTTCAGCATTGCCATATCCACCAGAAGCATTATTGTTATATGAATTTCCTCCATATCCAGAATCTTGTCCAAATCCGCGTCCACCGCCACGTCCACCACGACCACCTCGTCCACCACGAGACCCTCCACGTCCTTCATTTTTGGCATCCCTCACTACCAAAAAAGAAATCAAACCCAAAATAAGTAAACAAATAAATACAACAAAACAACTAATATTGCATGAAAGACGACAACACCTAGAATGTCATGAATTACACGCAACAAAATGCCCGTAACGGTAACAACTGACAAAAAGAAAATAAATGGATTTAACACCAAAAAACACAGATATCATCCTCCACACTAACATACCATAAAACAAATTGATTTTTGTCGAACAAAAACCACATATCAGAGACGCCATTACACCAAATTACACCAACAGAAAATGCAAATAATTGCAAAATAAAAATAACAAATAAAATCTAATCAATTGCTGTTGTGGTAATACTAAAAACATGATACCTACAGCCATCCAGGAACACAATAAAATATAAAGATTAATGCATTAAAACCCATTTCCATAAACCCTAATAAAAACAAATTAGAGATGTCTGAAAACAATTTCCTCATCAAACCCATTTGCATAAACCCTAATAAAAGCAAATTGGAGATATCTGCAAACACTTTCTCATCATCAAAAAAACCAAATTAAACAAGAAAGGAGATACCTTTTCCCACAAAATTTCATATCAAAAATCCCAAAACCCACAAAAGGAAACACCAATTTCATTTTAATCAAACATCAAAACAAAAAAATTACAAAAAAAAAAAAAGACACCTTTTTCACAGAATACAAATCTAAACATCAATAAAATCAATCAAATGAGTTTCCTTTGTAACCCCAATACTAATTTGTAATCAAATCAAAATCAAAATCAAAAGAAATCTCACCAGCCTGAGTAGGAGGCACAGGCTTTGTAGGCAATTTAGCCTGTTTGGTAGGAGCAGCAGCATTTGTTACAGGAGCAGCTTTCTTTGGTGCAGCAGCAGCAGAAGCAACAGCTTTCTGGATCAACAGTGATGGATCATCATTATCATCATCACCCAAAAGATCAAAAGGGTTTGTTGATGCCATTTCTTATCTCCTCTTTCTCTGTATACAAAAAACTAAGAACAAAAACCCTAATATTGTTAAAACCCTAATTACTCATCTCCATGATTAGAGATTGAGATAGATCTGTTATGAGATGGAAGAAGAAGAAGATGGGAAAGTGAAAACCCTAGCCGCAACAGAGAGATGTTAAAAATGTGTTTTCTTTTCTTGGGTTGTTGAAACCCTATTTATGTGTATTTTTAGTAAGTGAGTGTGAATGAAGCTAATCTTCTCAGGAGTCCATGGGGGTCTCTTTTTGGTTGCACGTGTGCTAAGTGCCTAAGTTTACTGGGCTTGTAAGTTGGATGCCATTTTGGGTCACGTAGTGTACCTATGTGGGTTGTATGTATATCATTATGAATAAGTTCATGAATAAGTAGAAATTGACGTTTAGTCCCAAAGTTATTGGGCTTTGGACGCTCTAGTCCACTCATCTGAAGCCCATGACGCTCTAGTCCAAATATGTCCGGTGTCTTACCATTTAGTCCAAATCTTGGACGAGTTAGTCCAAACACCCAATGATTGAGAATTTTCCAATACCTTAATTACCCTTTCTTCCAAAGGATGCGAGAGATATGAATGAGTTTTAGTTTTAGATCTAAGATTTTAAATTATGAGAGATTCAGATAGAGACGAGAGAGATTTCGAGGCGATTTCTTGGATTCAATGGTTTCTTCATCATATTTCGATCCCAAGTTAGAGATCTCGGATTTCGGTCCCATTTTTTTTTTGGTTTTGTTTGTTTAGGGATTTCAATCCCATTTTTCTAATTTTTTAATGCATAATGAAATCGATTTGTCTTTTGATTTGCTTTTGATTTTCATTTTGTTATTTGTTAGGATTTGATTTTTTTCATGAAACTCTTTTGGTTTATGTTTATGTTTTTCTTTTTGATGTATGATATGAAATCGATTCGATCTTAATTTGGTCTTTAAAAATTGAACTCTTTCGATGTTTTCTAATCGAGTGAAAGTTATTCATTGTTGTTAATCGATAGAGTAGTTGATTTCTTTCATTTTTTGATTGTACGGTTTGTGTACTTTCGCATAATCGTATATATTTCAATTTATTTTGATTTTAAGGTTGATTTGAGAAAGTAATTCTCATATAAATTTAAAGATGATTCGAATCTTTTGATGTTAAATCTCTCGTGTTAGTGGATTCGATTTTGAGATCTTTAGATGTGACTTGGATCTATTTTATTAGTTTTTTTGATTTTTGTGTTGAGTAAACCTAAGAATGCTATTTTTTGAAGTCTTTTTCATGTGGTTTAGATCTTTTATATCTTCATTTACGTGTTTTTGATATATGTTTTTTGTAAAATGCAGTGTATCAACCATGTCTGGGAAGATTGTGTATGATATCTCGAATCATGGTGTGCATTGACCCTATTTGGTAGGTGTATACACAAGTGTACGGTAAATTTCTCTATGATGAACGCATGGGATTGTTTTGTTTGGACCATTGCTCTATTTTGTTATCTTCATGTAAATCTATTTACATACTTTGTACACGAATGCTCTGTGATGGATGCATGACCACTTTCTTAGTATATATCTTTGGATTTTGGTATTTTTTGTATGTATACATGTTTGTACACTAAAAATACAAGTGATGAATACATGGTGTGTCATGTGGGTATGGATGTTATATTTTGTTAGGTTTTTGTAGAGTGTGCATGTTTTGTACACTATGATGCTCTTTATGAATGCATGGCATGTCCAAAGTGGGTATGACATTTGTTAGTTTTCGTCAGAGGTATAAATGTTTGCACACAAAATTTTGTTTGATTTGTATAACAAGTTCATGCACTTTGATGTACACCTCATATGCTTTTTGATACATAGTTTTTGTAATATATTGGGTATCAAACCATATCTGAGAAGGTTGTGCATGTTATTTTTCAATTAAGGTGAGTATTCATCCATATTTTGGAAGATGCGTACACATTTATATATTAGAACTTTATGTGTGATGAATGCATGGGTTGTTTTGTTTGAATTAATGCTACTTTAGCTTGGAAGTTTTGAGTATTTTTCCTTTGATTTAGTATAAATAATACTAGTGATTTTGGTGCGATGGTGTATATATCAAATTTTTGCATGTACGCAAATGCAAGTGTACATATTCGACAAAGATGGACCAACTATGATCCTGTCCGAGCGCTGGTGTATATATTGGTGCACTGTGACGCAATGCAAGTGTACATATTGGTGCACCTGCATTTAATCCAAGTTTACATTTTTGCATCTTAGTTTAAGATAAAAAACCACTATATTTGGGTAAATAACTATGGGTACAAACCGGCACAAATGTGTAGATAATCGTAGACATGTTAATTGTTAATGTGTACATAGTTGTAAACATGCTTTTTATTATACAAGAATCTTTTATTTTAGATTTAATTATTATTTTCTTTTACCTCTCTAATATGATTTGTGATTTTAACTCAAGGGGAGACATGGAAAGACCGGATCATTTTGTAGGCGTGTATATAATTGTACAAAATGAGTTCCCAACTAATGTTGCTATGCTTGTTTCAAGATGATGCAACACCTGTGTTGTATTTGTTCTAGTTGTAATCTTTGGTTCCCTTAATGATTCCTACCTTAATATTGGTCCTAAGCGATACCATGATTGTGTGCTTTAGGCTTTCTTAGTTGAATTTGATAAGTACAACCTTCGTTTAATGAAATAACACATTGATTCTTAATGTGTACATAATTATACACATGTAGATAGTTAATGTGTATATAGTTTTACACTTGTTGATTGTTAATATGAATGATTGGTGTTGTGCATGTTTTATTGTGGGTGTACATATTGGTGCACTGTGTAAATCTTATGAAAAGGTAGGATTCCCTTGTTTTACAACGGTGTACATATTGGTGCACCTATAGGAAGTAATTCCCATGAAAAAATAGGTTTCTGTGTGGTTATGAATGATCATTTTTATGCATGTTTTGAAGCGGTGTACGTTTTGGTGCACCTCGTTATTCCCATGTAAAAGTAGGTTTGTGTGTGGTTATAAATGATCATTTTTTCTACATGTTTTGCAGGGATGTACACATTGCTGCACCGTATAATTCCATGAAAAAGTGTGCCCGGCTTGGAATATGAATGATCAATTTTTATGCATGTTTTGCGGGGTGTACACATTGGTGCGCCAAAAGTGTATTTTCAATGAAAAATTAGGTTTGTTTGTGGCCAGGAAGGATTGGTTTTAGGAATGTTTGACATGGATGAATACATTGATGCACCAATATACTTCTCATGAAAAAAGTAGTGTCCGGGTATGAGTATGATTGATTCATTTATGCATGTTAGTAATCTCCTTTTCAAAGAAAGTGCAATGAATCATTGTACTCGGATATTTCAAAAGCATACTAAGTTTGTGTAGTAATGCCCACATGGATTGTGTCTCGACCATAAACTAACTTTTTATTTGATTTTTTTTTTTTTTTTTTGCTTTGTTTTCTTATGTGGATGTTGGTGAAAGGATAATCACTTTCTTTTCAAGTTGCGATTTCTTATGTTCATTGTTTTGTCCTCGATGCAAATTGGTCTATTATGGATGTTATCCAACCGGAGCTTGGCATGGGCGACATTTTTCTCATTCCGGCGTATCTACGGTGGCGGTCATTATCATGGATTTTGGATTTTTTGGATCTGTGCATCGGTGTACATAAATGTACACACAAATGTACACACAAATGTAAATTAAAAATTTTAAAAATGAAAATTATATAGTCATATGGGTACTCTTTTTGTAGCTCTCGGAAAATGTTTTCCAAATATATAAAGTTTGTAAAATTTGGACGAGCAGTTTAAAAGATAAATTGTTTTTAATTATTTTTTATATTTTTTAAAATTGCTGACGTGTCACGCCCACGTGGGAATCCAGTACGTTACAAAAACAAGCCACTGGCTGCACGTGTGCTTTATGAAACACGTGTGGAGGTCGCCAGCGTCTTTACACAATTTTGGATTAAACTCACCTAGTCAACTAGGTCGGACTAAACTGTTCTATTTAGTGAGGTTTTTGGATCGAACCGTTTTTCCCTATGAATAACCATTTTTTGGGGACCAACCTTTTTTGGGGGACCACTGCGTTTATTTTGGGTAAGATACTATAAGTAAATCTAGGTCACCCCTTATCTAGATATTTATGATAATACCTAAATTACCTACGATTATTTTTGGTTAATGATTAGTTAGTGTTAATATTAGTTAGTGTGATTAGTGAAATGATTTTGAATAAAGATTTGAGATTAAAAAAAATCAGATTTTTTAAAAAAGAAGTAGAATTATTGAGAGAGAGAAAAGTTAGAGAATATGAAGAAGAAAAACATGGAAAAAAAAAAAATAGAGTTCACTAAGCTAGACTATTCAAGTGATGATTCAATTGATGATAGCTCATTCGAATCTTCATCTCCTTCCTCTCATAGAGTATATGTCAATCTTCACAATGATCCTGATAGGAATTATTTCTTAGATGGTGAATGTATTCTTCCCCAAAGCCAATCTCAAGATGAAAACGATGGATTTTACCAACCACAACCTGGGAGGAAGACTATTTGGGTACCCTGTATGCTCTAAACTTAGATAATGTTGGTTGAATTGCTCCAAATTTTCAAAAAATGTGAATTTGTTAAGTAGATTTGGGCTTGTTCGGTTACCTTGTGTGAAGAACATGTAAGAATTCATCCGAAAGTGTAGTTGGTTACTTTTTTCTAAACACGCGGTGTTACCGAACTCTCCAATAATGGAGGTTTTGGAAGTTCGGTTAATGACATGTTACCGAACTTTGTAAATAGGATTACAGTGTTATGTTCGGTTTGGTTAGAAATGTAACCGAACTTTAGGTTTATAAGTTCGGTTAGTTTGCAACCAATAGCTAACTTAGAACTTATGTAAAATAAGATTTCACATTAGTATATAAAGTTCGGTTGGTTCGCAAACTTCATACCAACCCACTATCTAACCGAACTAACGTACAATAAAATTTGATTTTAGTATACGTAAAATTCGGTTAGTTGTCAACTTGCTTTACAAACCGAATCCCGAGTTCGGTTATCCCGATAAAATTAAGTAACCGAACTTATTTCGATTGCAATTGATGTTATTCCATTTCTTGTAGATTGAATGTCAACCTATACCAATGGATAATCAACCTTCCCGGTTGGCATGCTGTTTTGAAGATACATCTAATCACTATGTCAATGATTTGGTTTTGATAAACCTATTGATGCTAAGAATTGGGCTAGAGACCATGCCAAGAAAGCCATGTGCGTATTAGTTTTGAATGGAAAAGAAAGCCAAATTCGTTTTGAAATGGTTTGTGAGAAAAGTGGTGATGAGTGCCAAATATTGCATATTTATACATCTTTTTATTGGCATTTTACTTATCTTTTGCGCTTAGAAATCGAGATATTATCCCAGCATTACGTATTTTCTTTGTTTTCAAGAATAAATATTTGTATTAATTAATTTTGTGTTTTTAGGTAATAAATAAAGCTCGGAGAAATTGAGGAGCCAAAAGAGCAAAGAATTGGAGACGAGCATCTATGGAGTAGATAGCCAAAGCCTGCGCGCGCATCAGTCGTAACCCAACTTACAAGACATGGGCTTGAGCTAGCCATGACCCGATCAAGAGCCCGCTCACTGCCGAGCCATTGAGATCTCCTCGCCTACATCCAACGGTCGCTCCACCTTGCACATCAACGTTTGATGCTCGCCAACACCCGTTTACTCCGATTCCTTCCTCGGCCGTTCGGATCGTAGCCGCTTCATCCAACGCTCGCGAGGCCTTCCCATCGTCCGGTGCTGTACCGCTTCACAACGAAATCTCCTAACCCTATACCCTATCGAAACAACCCATTCCTCTCTTCTTCTCTGTCTTCTCCTTCTCCCGACTGAGCGCAGCTCTGCTCTCCCATACCTTCTTCTCCATCTCGTGTCTCCATCATCACCATCCCCATCTTCTTTCACCACAACAACCGCACCATCAACCACCTCCGTACCTCTCTAGGTCTAGTTATCTCTCTTTTAGCTTCTATCAACCCTAAGCTAAATTAGAGATAATTGGGGCTAGGGTTTCTCATACATCAATTCGGTCGACGCATGGAGCTCTGAGACGATTTGACAAGAGGGAGAGCTCGATTCAGAGGCTATCAGAGATTGGGTTTGATTTATTTTCTATTTTATTTCGATTTTGAGAATTAGGGTTTGGGTAATTTCCTTTGCATGTATAAATAGAACCGAACTGGTGTGTAGAAGGGCATGCCAGGCAGCTGCAGCACCAATTAGGATTACTTGTGTTTAAATTGTTCTTAATTATGTTTTAAATTAAGTTGCTAGGGTTTCAGTGAAACCCTAATTCCATGTTATGAATTCAATCGAGTTTGAGTTTTCTTGAGTGCTTAATCATAAAGATAATCTCGGTTCTAGCATCCAATGTTCTTCTCTCACAAGTGCATGCCAAGTATACATTGTAGTTAGGCAAAAATTACATCGGTTTATGCTTGACTCAAGCCTTAGAGTTAAAATGCTAATTCTTTTGACTAGTTGTGCTTAATTAGACAACTAGTGATCTAGGTTAGTGCCTTAGCTGATAATTGAGTTATCATTAGGTGAAACTCCTTAGCTAAGTGATAGAATTGACACCTTATCCTTAATCGCCATAGGAACAAGAAACTCCATCTAGTTGAACACATACTAGGAATTTAGAGGTGGATTTGATAACCCTAGCACCCATTTCTTCTCACTATGTGTATTTTACCTTACTTCATTATCCTTCAACTTATTCGCAAAAAAAAACCCCCGTGTTACACATTACCACCGAAATTCAGCTTAAGTAAGCCCTCTTGATCAATCATAGCACCACAAGTCCCGTGGTTCGACCCGTACTTGCCACGCCTCCGATAGACGCTGCACTTGCGTTATTACTCGTAGGCATTAATATAAACATCTTTTGCCTCAACTGGGATGTGCCCGTTGATTTTTGTTCTTGCTTCACCGAATGCTATCTTACCATACATATTTGCCTTGCTTTGTTATTTTAACCTTTATTAGTGTAACTTAGTTAATTTGTATTGCTTCTTATCCCCGCATTGTAGTTAACTTAATTTCGTATTCATAGTATCACTACCTTGTCTTGGAGTAACCAAGTTGTGTACCTTTTAACTTAGCTCAACCGTTTGCATTTCACCATCCCGCATTTTAGTTAATCTTCACCGTATATTTACTCATCTCGCATATTTACTTTTTGCATTCTCTCTCTCGGGCTTGAGCTGTGGTCAACTCAGCCTTCATTAATAATCGAGATTTGCAGTGTGCTATACTCTCTTTGCTTCGCCCGCACACTTCGAAAACTAAAACTCTCATTTTGAGCTCACAGTACCGCAAAAGCTGTAAAAAAGTCGAGGCAAGGAAGCGCAAGCAGAAAGCAGTCCAAACGGGTTAGCGGCAAACTTCGGTGGAAGTCGGCGAGTAAGTTGACACCACGTAACCCGCGAGCTAAGTTGCTCTGCACTTAGCATTTCCTTCACTTTTATTAACCACATTTTCACTCATAGAATGATCAGCATGCTAAGACCTTGAATGCTAGACCTTGAATGAATGAATGAATAATAGCATGTATGCCTCGCTTATTGACCTTGTGCCTAAACTCGCTTGATACAACTTGCTCGTGCTTATCACAAACCCTTAGCTTCAACATAATCCGTGACCAACTCCCGGTCGAAGCTGCGAGTTGAGCTGTAGTGAGTGTAGTTGTGCTGTGTAGTCTTGGCCTTTACAAGGCCTGTGCTATAACCCCTTGTGAGCCACCTTGCTAGCCCCCGAAGTGCAAGTCTTGAGTCACAACAGGACAGCCTAAAGCGGGCCGAGCTACCCCGATCTTGGACAACCAACTTGATACCACAACCCCGCGCAGCCAAGCCCCGAGCATAACTCAGCCCCGATTCTTGCCTCGGCCTTGGCTGAATCTCCGTGCTTGTGTGCTCAGGCATTGGAAAATGGCTGAACTAGCCATCTTTAACCGAGCAACCTTAGCTTTGACAAGGCCCGAGCTTTTAACTCCACCACGACCTCGCAGGCTAAGCCTTGGCAAACCGTCGGTGGTGCTCAAACCTTGAATCTCTCGAAAAGAGTGGATGATCTTGTGAGTGATACTCCATTTGGATACCCCGTGGTCGTAAAATGTTCAATTTGTGAATCGGTTGACACCCCGAGCATCTTTGTAGAGTCCTAGCATTGCCTTTTTGTGCCTTGTGCTACATCTCGTGGAGTTGTATCGAAGATAAAGTCGATCTTTAATCTCCATGATGCTTTGAACTATTATACTTTGAAGTGCTAGCATCAACCTCTCTAATTGGTGTGTGAATTTTTGATATTATGTGCTTAGTGTGTGAGCTTGCTTGAGATGCCAACCCGTGCAAACCGAGGCCGCACTAAGGCCGGCTGTGTCTCAGAACTTGCATGAGTTGTGTTGTTCACCTTACCCAATTTTTGCTTTGCTTGGCTTTGTGCATCCGCTGACTAGCCTGTGAACTTGTGTAAACCGGCTAACCTACTCCCGAGCTAAGTTGCAAATTGTGTGCACAGAACTAGTGGGCTCTACACAAACTGAAGCCCACTCTACATAAACTGAGCCCACAAAATCACTAGGCTTCCCACAACCACCGGGCCGTGCAATGGCATAACTCGGGTCGTTCATCAACTTTCGACCCACAGAGCCTAGCCACATCACGGTCATTTGTACACAAAATCGAACCCACACCCAACTAGGCTTTGCAAAACAACCTCGGGCTTTATATTTTCACCCAACTCCGGGCCGGCAAACCAAAAACCGAGCCCAATAAACCAAATCAGAAGTCACTGGCCGCACCTAAACAACTCGAAGCCCAACCTTTGGGCTGTGCCTTTCCACCGGGCGTGCAATTGCACACAACCGGGTCACAAACATAATCTAAACCGAAGCCCACACAAACCAAAGCCCTCTTAAACCAAATCAGCCCATTTAAACCAAATGAAACCCAATAAACAAAACCGAGTCCACTACAACTGGGCTTTGAGTTCAATTTGAATTGTTAAATCATGTCAGGATTTTGGTCTGCAACTGGGGATACAAACAAATCCATTAGAGAGCTCGCTTATGGGCATGCTTCACAGTATGAACTCCCCACATACCATAGTGATTTTAGGAATTTTATGAGCCTTCTCTAGTGGCTCCCGACCTCACATACCCTAATCATTATGAGCACATGCATCATCCACCACAGTTGAAAATGAACACTTTTCTCATACCAAGTCATCACTTCTAGATCAATTAGAAGCTCAAGTTTGCGTTAGAAAGGCAATTACATGAGCAATCTGTCAAATCTAATCCCCCTAGGCACTATGCAATGTATACTTGTACCTTATGTGGTAGCTTAGACCACCCCGCCGAGAATCTGCTACATTTTACATGAGTTTAGGGCAATCTAGGAAGCCGTGATAATCAAATGTACTAATTGTCTAGAAGTGACTATGACCATGCACACATGCATCATTCACCACAGTGGGGAGATGAACAATTTTATACTCCCCAACTCCTAGTTTGCAATCAATAATGAAAACACTCATGGAGCAAAATGCTAGGCTTGAAATGAATGCAATGCATGACCATCCACATAGCAACATGTCCGAATTTCCCTTCTCTAGTGAACCTCATGCACAACCATACGGTGAATATCCATATGAGGAATGCATACCCACTAGTGAAGACTCTCCTTCAATAGAACAACTCACCGTGATTCTTCAAAGGAACCTCGATTGAGTTACAAAATAATGTTGAAAATAGTGTTTCTAGTCCTACTCATGCAACTAACACTGAATATGAACCTAATCTAGAGGTAGATGAGTACACTAAAAATACTACAATTTTGAATGGAGAGATGAATTCTTGCTATTATGATGATGATGATGAATATGAAGAGCATGCGTATTTCAAAAATGTAGTAGAATCTTTTGGTTCAGAGACGTTAGGCGTCTCTTCTGTGAACCCTATGAATGATGCTTCTTCTAATATTCATACATGTGATCTTTGATTTGGAACCTCGTGGAATTGTCCTGTGAAAATGAGCATGCTATACCACCTGTTTGTGACCTAGGAATAGTGAATTGTCCGTTGACACGGATGATTCAATGCATGTGCCTAACTCCATGCCTAGGCTACAACATGATATCTCTCCGGTTATGTTATACATGAGAATGATGATGATTATGACATGGAGATTGATGAATTGTTTTATGCAGGTGAACATGATTTACCCTCTTCTGACTTTAGGAAAGTGTGTGATGGTGCAAATGATTTTATAAATGAACACAACTTAGATGTACCTAACCTCTCCCCGAGTCACAAATTGAAACTCCTCCACCAAACCTAGGTGTAGTTTGTAACAAAATTGCAAAACCAACTTTTCTCAAAATGCCTAACTTAGGCCTAGAACTTTGTGCTTCCCAAGTCCTCTTGGACTACTTTGCATCAAAGTATAACACCTTTAAGGGAACCACGGTTGGAATGTGTATGTGCACCGTTATTAGCAAAACTCATTTTGAGTTAGACCTTTTGCATGATATACCTTTAAAATTGCAAGATTTTGTTCTCACAAACACACTCGTTCACAAGTTTAGGTTTGGGGGAAACTCATTCACACACAGTCTTACTTGCACTCTCATATTATATTTGTGTAAGATCATGATGTTTGTACATACCGTCTTTTGGGTTGATCCTCAACTCTTTAGATTGTTGGTATATGGTGAATTTTCATTGTATATAATCCAAGAGGACTTGTTAAATTTTCTTTTCTTGATTCGGTTGAGTTTTCTTGTACGTATATTGTGCTAATCCGATATGATCTGTTGGATTCTAGCCTTGACTAGTGAAGCTCTAACCTTGCTCCCGCCGACATCCGGTAATCTCTTCCCTTTTCTCTTATCAGCATAGTTCTCTTGGTATGCTTGTTGTTTAAATTTTTCTATCCGTCGACACATTGAGGACAATGTTTGATTTAGGTTTGGGGGTGCATTCTCATATAGAGTTTTTAGTCTATTAATCTTTTATTTCAAAAAAAAATAATAAAAAAAATATTTGTGTTGTATTATTATTTTCAATTCATGTACTATATAAAAAAAAAATTGTCAAGTTTTTATGAAGTTCGGAAGTTCGTCATCACAGTTGAAGACCGAAGATTGAAGACGCTTTCTATGGTTCTTATGACAGAGTGATATTAATTGCCGATCGGGTGAGAAGGTAAGGAGTACTCCCACCCTTGCTAATGGTTGATTTCCTTTCTTAGAGATCATCAGAAAAAGATTCTTTTTTGTCCACATTTCCGTGGAGTCTCAGATTTTATTTGGAAGGTTATCCTTCTTACCTACAACGTGTGCGGGATTTCTCTCTTTATTCCCGCCTGCACACATGAGAGACTAAAAAAGCGATCTTTTGAGTGCAATTATCATAAAACCCTAATAGTGAGGCAAAGTCGAGGCTTATGATCACAATCGAATCCGAATTCTTTCATATGGTATGGTTACTTCTCGCTCAAGACTTAAGGATGAGAATGCGTTCTTTGGTAGTTCTAACTTACGTTACTAGCATGCGAAACTCTATGTCCTCATAGCCTTGGATGCTTGAGACTCTTTTACACTCTGAAGTTGGAGAAGGTTTTGTGGGTACACCTCCGGTAAACCCTCACGAGACTACAACTCATTCCACTAGGGACACCTAGGGGTTTAAAGGCTTAGTGCATACGCTAAATGCATTCGAGAGACTGCGACATGGGTATAGTTAGGATTTCTTCATTTCTGTTTCACTTGAGGACAAGTAAAATTCAGTTTTGGGGGTATTTGATGAGTGCCAAATATTGCATATTTATACATCTTTTTATTGGCATTTTACTTATCTTTTGCGCTTAGAATCAGATATTATCCCAGATTCTGTATTTTCTTTGTTTTCAAGAATAAATATTTGTATTAATTAATTTTGTGTTTTTAGGTAATAAATAAAGCTCGAGAAATTGAGGAGCCAAAAGAGCAAAGAATTGGAGACGAGCATCTATGGAGTAGATAGCCAAAGCTCCGCGCATCGGGTCGAACCCAACTTACAAGACATGAGCTTGAGCTAGCCATGACCCGGATCCGAGCCCGCTCACTCGAGCCATTGAGATCTCCCTCGCCCACATCCAACGGTCGCTCCGCCTTGCACATCAACGTTTGATGCTCCCGCTCAACACCGGCTTACTCCGAGCCTTCCTCAACCGTTCGCATCGTAGCCGCTTCATCCAACGCTCGCCGAGGCCTTCCCATCGTCCGTCGTCGTACTGCCTCACAACGAAATCTCCTAACCCTATACCCTATCGAAACAACCCATTCCTCTCTTCTTCTAACTGCCTTCTCCTTCTCCCGAGAGAGCAGAGCTCTGCTCTGCTCTCCCATACCTTCTTCTCCATCTCCTGTCTCCATCATCACCATCCCCATCTTCTTTCACCACAACAACCGCACCATCAACCACCTCCGTACCCTCTCTAGGTCTAGTTATCTCTCTTTTAGCTTCTATCAACCCTAGAAGCTAAATTAGAGATAATTGGGGCTAGGGTTTCTCATACATCAATTCGGCCGACGCATGGAGCTCGAGGACGCATGTACCAGGGAGAGCACGATTCGGGAGGCAATCGAGATTGGGTTTGATTTATTTTCTATTTTATTTCGATTTTGAGAATTAGGGTTTGGGTAATTTTCCTTTGCATGTATAAATAGAACCGAACTGGGTGTGTAGAAGGGCATGCCTGGGCTAGCCAGAGCACCAATTAGGATTACTTTTGTTTAAATTGTTCTTAATTATGTTTTAAATTAAGTTGCTAGGTTTCGGTGAAACCCTAATTCCATGTTATGAATTCAATCGAGTTTGAGTTTTCTTGAGTGCTTAATCATAAAGATAATCTCGGTTCTAGCATCCAATGTTCTTCTCTCACAAAGTGCATGCCAAGTATACATTGTAGTTAGGCAAAAATTACATTGGTTATGCTTGGCTCAAGCCTTAGAGTTAAAATGCTAATTCTTTTGACTAGTTGTGCTTAATTAGACAACTAGTGCTCTAGGTTAGTGCCTTAGGCGATAATTGAGTTATCATTAGGTGAAACTCCTTAGCTAAGTGATAGAATTGACACCTTATCCTTAACGCCATAGGAACAAGAAACTCCATCTAGTTGAACACATACTAGGAATTTAGAGGTGGATTTGATAACCCTAGCACCCATTTCTTCTCACTTTGTGTGTATTTCACTTTACTTCATTATCCTTCAACTTAGCCGTATCGGCACAAAACCCCGTGTTACACATTACCACCAAATTTGTTAAGTAAGCCCTCTTGATCAATCATAGCACCAAAAGTCTCGTGGTTCGGCCGTACTTGCCACGTCTCCGATAAACGCCGTGCACTTGCGGTTATTACTCGTAGGCATTAATATAAACATCTTTCCAGGACTACCAAGTGGAGATCCCGATGTTAGTCACAAGAGGAAGGGTTATGTGTGTAAAGGAAAGACGACGAGGAAGAACACGAGGCGTGCTCAAAGAAAATTAAATGTCCGTTCAAGCTAGTATTTATTAAGTGCAAAAAAAAAAAAAAAGAATGGATGGGTTCTATCTATGGATAAGGTGGCATGTCATCATAACCACCCTCTTCCGGATGATCTTGAAGGACATGCAATGGTCGCAAGGCTCACTCCTCAAGAAATGGAGAAAATAGCTAAATTTAGGAGAATGGGAATTTCACCACTTAACATGCTTCGCTTACTAAAGGATGATAACAAGGATAATGTATCATATTTGACCACCATTTACAATGCAATTGAGACAATTAAAAGGAATGAATGGAAGGATAGACAAGTGATGCAACAATTATTTTTTTGCGCTAAAGAGAAAGGCTACGCGGTTCAAAAGAAGGTAGGTCCTAAGATGAAATAACTCATCTCTTCATTGCGCATCCGAAAGACTGTTCAATTGGATCAATGCTTCCATCAAGTTCTTATAATGGATTGCACGTACAAGACTAACAAATACGAGATGCCATTTTTGAACATTGTTGGTCGTACCTCGACGAAGTCACCATTTACCGTTGCTTTTTGTTTTATAGAAGATGAGCAAGAACCAACTTACACTTGGGCGCTACAACAAGTGAAGGCCATATACCGAGATGATGATATCCCCGCGGTTATAGTGAGGGACAACGATGTAGCATTAATGAACGCAATATAGATAGTCTTCCCATTAGCACATAATATGCTTTGTACGTTCCATATATGGTGTAATGTGATGAATAGGTGCAAGCCTCAAACTTGTCCACCAAAGATGAAAGCATTTGAAGAGATTAGTAAGCTACTGGAAGACGAACAAGCGAATGCAAAAGAGGAATTCGATATACAATACACTATAAACCACGCTAAATAGGTTGCTTTCTCTGGTGAATGGGAGTCATTGACTTGGTCTCTCACCGAAGAAGAGTATAATCTAAATCTTGCGGCATTTATCGAACATTGGTCTAGCCCCGAATATCCCGAGGGATATTGAACGTATGTGGTCAAGCAATGGTTGGAACCGTACAAAGAGCGCTTCGTTTATGCATTTACCAACCACCATAAACAATTTGGGAATCAAGCGACAAGTTTGGTATAATCGGCTCACCAAAAGCACACGAACATAAGAAAACAAACTACCAAATCCGTAATAAAAAAATCTTCCAAATATAAGGAAACAAACTACCAAATCCGCAATAAAAAAGTCTTCCAAACATAAGAAAACAAAGTACCAAATCCACAATAAGTTTTCTAAACATAAGAAATCAAAGTACTTATTGTTGCAATCACTCATTTACCACGACCACTACGAGAAACTTTTCTACTCTTGCGTTTAGGAGCTTTAGGTCGTCCCGTCACTAGGAGTGTCATCTCCATCGCTTTGTTGTTCAACCATCCGACTTGAACCTTCCCCTTCTCGGCGACTTCTCTTCGACGGCATGGTCTCCGGCTTGGATCAACCTGGCTTGTATCGACAAGGTTGGGATTAAAAACATTAGTCCATTGGTTGTAGAGGTTTGTTTGTTGTCGAGTGACCATCGGCTCTCCACTCCGGATTTTTGCCATGATTTTCTTCAACAATTTAGCGCTTGCCTTCACCTTTTCTCATCAAAAACATAAATAACTATTATTTTTCAATACTTTATAACATTTTGAAAAACAAAAATAAGAGTAAATATCTTACGCCGAATTCCACAAGATAGGGGTATGCTTCATAGTTTTCTCGAGTCTCTTTCTCCATTGCGATCGCTTTTGCTTTATCAAGACGGCTTGTTAGACACTTGTTTATTACACGAGGATGAGAAAATGTTCATACCATTCCATATATCCCTCGTCAGCGGCATTTGGCTCATCAAACGGATCTTGTAACTCTTCAATCGGAACAAGATAATCCACAAAGTTCTTCCAGTGGTCCACCGATGGAGCAGGATCGAATTTGGGGGAGAAATTCTTCTCGATGTTCTTAGTTCCCCGCTTCTTCACCTTGAAGTTGAAGTTTTCCACTTGTGGTACACTTTGAGCACAAGAAAGTTGTCTTAATACTCTTCGAGGATTATACATTGTACAACCTCCATGATTAAACAACGGTCCATTATACGCCGCAACAGGTGAGAAATCAATAACCTCAACATCTTCCTCGTCTTCAACTAATGCAATGGTGTAAGGATGGAAAACCACATCTTCCATCGTTAACTTATCCAATGTCTCCCTCAACTCCAATACCTTTTTTTTTCTTATTCTTTTCCCGTGAGTTAAAAAATTCATATTTACCAGCTGTAGGCTTCCCATAAGGCCAAAGAGTGTGAGCATGAGACAATTGCAGTTTAGGGAAGTGGCCGTACACCCAAACCTATAATAAGAGTCAATAAATAATACATTCGCAATATGATTATTAACAATACACATTCATTCACTTATATATTGAAACACGCAAACGATAATTTAACGGTATTTTGAACAAGGGTGTATAAGCCTCCAAAATATAGACTCTTAAGCCTCGAAGATTTTCTCGAGTTCCTCTTGAACGATTGAAAGAACCGCAATGCCCCAAGAGTCCTCATTCAGGGGGTCCAATATTTGGAGGTAATGAGCATTTTCCACGTAACCCGAATCGGGGAAGAAAATGGTTCCTAGTTGATATAACAAATAACAAGTCACATGGTGCTTAATCTTCTCCTATGTCATCACCAACTTTCCTTCACAGAACCAAATCTTTCGTCCATGAAAACTCATCAAACAAGGTTTTGAGATTGATCTTTTTCAACTTCTTCTTGTACGTGCGGTCTTCCTCAAACTCATTATACTCATCACCTTCCTTAGGCTCTTTGTTAGCTCTGTCTAAACTCACATTGTACCTTTTATCGCTCCATCCTAGACACCTTTCGACTAGCTTTTCAAGAAGTTCATAACTCATCGAGGGATCGTAGCCATCTCGAACACTTGTTCCCATAATTGGTAGGGCTGTGATTATAAAACAATCATCCGGAGTTATTTCCATCTTACCAAAAGGTAGATGAAAGGTATCCTAATCTGGATAAGACCATCGGCAAATGCAAAGAATAAGGACAACATCAAATTTTTTGTGCACATGTTGTATCCTAGTTCCATAGTACACAATCAAATACCGCCAAGCGGACCTCATCACACTCATTTTCTATATTCCATATCTTCTTCTTTTGACGTTTCAAAACACGAACAACATTATTATGATCCTATAAAAGCAATATCATATCTTATATACTAATATATATAGAAAAGAACAATATATGTCAAAATGACTGAGAAATCTTGATGGTTAAGATTGAGCCATACCTTTGTCGCAAAGATCTTGGCAGCCCATGAGTTTTTGTAGCCCATCAATACTTCCCTCCATCTCTTGGAGTACCATAAGTTGGCATCTTTGGCATCAAACACAAATTGTCATCAGGAATGTATGAATATCTAGCACAAGGCTTTTTAGGCGTCTTTCTAGGTTTCTTTCCCACTATTTCTACTTGTGCCTCTTCCTCTTCGTCTTCCTCTTCATCTAAGTCCTCCTCTGATTCATCATCATCCTTATCTCCATCTTCCTCATCTTTTTCACCGTCATCATTGTCACCCTCATTTCCTCCTCCTTCAGCTGGTTCACCATCATTGGCACCCTCATTTCCTCCTCCTTCAGCTGGTTCACCATCATTGGCACCCTCATTTCCTCCTCCTTCAGCTGGTTCACCTTCTCCACCTTGATGATGTTCTTGAATTCCCATCTCTTCCACGATCTCTTCATTAACTTGTTGGATTACGTGTCAACATTATCTCTATTAACACCATCTTGGATGACAACACCCGGTAATGACCCACGTCTATACTTAGTATTTTTGGTTCCACGGTTACCGACATCACAATGTACTTTGCCTCGAGGCGTGGGAGTTCTAAGATCTTCCAGTAAAGGTTGGTTTGATTTTTTGCCTCTTTCACTAATCAAGAAAACAAAATATATTAGCATAACCGCTAAATGATTCACTAAATTAGATGCAACATAAGGGTTCTCAGCGTAAGGTTTGGTTAATAGAAAAAGTTCACGAATAATAGGCCAACTCTAATTTTGTGTTCCATAGTATAGTTCGGTTACCAAAGGTTTTTTACGAACAAACCGAACTCAACATTGGTCAATATTAATGAAGAGTTCGGTTTATCAAGGTTTTTTGCGAACAAACCGAACTCCACATGTATGCAACTACTGAAGAGTTTTGTTTGTCAAGTTTTTTTGCGAATAAACCGAACTCAACATGTATGCAACTCAACATAGTTGGACAGGTTCGGTTAAATTGAAACTTAACATATTATGAAAAAAAGTCTTAGGCTTCTTTGCGAACTAACCGAACTGGAAGTTCGGTGACCTAGTTTTGAATTCTATAGAACCGAACTGTTCTTCGTGTTCTTCCTTTCAGGAAGTTCGGTTAACAAACTAGGGTTTTTTAAAAATTCGTCCCTAACCGAACAATGCACTGTAACTTCCATTTGAACCCTATTTTGATGATTCCTATTCAATTGAAGAAATGAAAATCAAATTAAAAGTTATTGGTTTGTTGGAAAATACCTGCGGATTGGTTCCATGGCAGACTCAGGCTTCGGCTTGCGTCTTTGATACTCGATGATTCCTCTAACTTCCGGTTCCACTTCTTCCTCAATTTGAACTTGTTTGTGATGTGCTAGATGTCCTTTAACTCTGTTACTTAAACCTGGAGGTGGTATTAGGCCCATTGCAGTTGGTATAGTTTGGCGTAGATTGGTCTCGAAAGTGGCTGTTGTCTCGGTTGGGAAGGATATGTCAACTTATTTGGGTGATTACCAATTCGGGGTTGGTATTCCTGCTGGTGGGGAAAGTATTTTACATGTTGTAAATCGCTTACTGGAGATGAATGGTCACTCAGACAAAATTCCAATGCTGCTCATTGACTTTTCCAATGCTTTCAACATGGTGAGTAGATCGCAGCTCATCAAGGAGGTCCACCTTCATTGTCCATGTATTTCTCGCTGGGTGGAATTTTGTTACTTGAGGCCTGCCAAACTCTATTATGATAATTATATTTTGTCCTCTGCACTTGGTGTTCAGCAAGGTGACCCTCTCGGTCCCTTGCTTTTTGCTTTGACACTTCATCCACTGGTGAAGACTATTGATTCTCGGTGCAAACTTGACTTGCACGCTTGGTACCTTGATGATAGTACAATTATTTGTGACACATTAGAGGTAGCTAAGGCTCGAGCATAATCGAAACTGAAGGACCATGCAGGGGTTTACATATTAATGTTAAAAAAACTGAAGTCTTTTGTCCTTCTACTGATCCCAGAAGCACAGATGATGGTGTTTTCCCTGCTGATATTGGTAGACCTTCTAATGGTGTTAAACTGTTGGGTGGACCGGTGAGTTTAGATTTGAACATTATCAGTGCTATGGTGTTGATCAGGGTGGATAAGACTGTTCAATTGATGTCTGCAATCAAGAAACTCAAAGACCCTCAAAGTGAGATGCTGTTGCTTCGCAATTGCACTGGAGTTTCTAGATTATATTTTGCAATGCGTACTACCAATTCTGCAACCCTGCAATCAGCCACTGCCCTTTTTGATGATCACTTACTTAAGTACTTAGAGCAACCACAGTGCTCGACTAAAACCAAATTTTTAGTCGAAAACGAAGACACTATCGAGTGGAGTAAAGACTAAAAACTAGACTAAAACTAAAAACCAAACTATATTTGGTATTTGGTTTAGTTATAGTCTGGCGTAACTTGACACTACGCCTGATTGGGGCGTAGCTGTAATTTGCGTTTGGGAATGAGACTTAATTTTAATGTACGCCCGATTGAAACGCAACTTTAGACTCGCCACACGGTGGGACGTAATTAACATTTGCGCTCGATACCAAGCGGCACCTTAATATTGCGCCTCATTCGGGCGTAGTCACAAGTTGCGTCCGACCGGGCGTGATTTTAAAGTCCGCATGTAGTCGGGCGCAATTATTAGTATCGCTTGTTGAATGCATGGGGCGCAATTATAAGTAACGCCTTGTTATTACATGGGGCGCATTTATAAGTACCGCACATTTGCTTCATTGTCTAAATACGAAACCCTAACAAGCTTGAGAAAGCATTGAGGCCCATAATCAGCCCATTAGTCGTCTTGGTGGATTTGTTCCCGTGACAATCGACAACCTACCTCGGGTATCATATTAATAAAATTGCATTTTGGAGGAAGTGATTTTGTTCCGCCAACCAAAAGCACTCTACATGAATTGGACTTATAATTCCACCCGCCTTGTGGGTTTGGTGTGTATTCGTTGAATGTTTCATAGTAGTATTGCGCCTCATTCAGGCGGAGTCCCTAAGTTACGCCCCATCAGGTGCAGTCCCAAGTTGCGCCACATCAGGCGCAGTCCCAAGTTGTGCCCCGTCAGGCGTAATGTAGTATTTGCGTCCCAATCAGGCGTATTTCGTATTTGCGCCCCGTCGGGCGTAGTTCCGGGATTACGATCTCCACGGGCGGTTTTACAAATTACGTTCCACACCAAACGTAATTTTAGACTCCGCCCAACATCGGGCGTAAGTTAAAGTTGCGTCCAACTCAAACGCAGGTTAACAACTACGCCCCATATCGACGAACCATTCTAACTCCGCTCCACCAAATTTACTCCTCCAACGTAGTGTCTAACCACTGACTAAAACCATATCTTTAACTTTTTTTGGTTTTTAGTCTTTAGTTTTACTCGTCTCACTGCAGTTGCTCTTAAGACTTCTTATCACTTTGGTGATGGCGCGAGTTTTGGTCCTCTACAAATGCGATTAGATACTTTTCCTATCAAAGATGGTGGACTTGGCATTTACACCATGGGCGACACTCAAAGTGCCTAGTTACCTTTCTTCTCGCAGTCGACTATTTCGGTGCAAAAGGTGATTCTTGGTAATTTATTCTCAACCGATAAGGGCTCGCTTATCGGCTTTGCACTTTTAATTTTATTCGGGTATATGGCTTGCCTCTACATACCGTGTCGATGATACTTCCCCCTCTCCATGCACTCCTGGCGCTCACTTATTTTGATGCGGTTAAGAAGCAAATCCCGACCAATTCTCCATGTCTGCAAGAGATTTCATCCTGTGATGATTCAACCGGGTCAAGCATGCACAAGATTATTTATTGGCTGTACCATCGATGGGCTTAGCCGGTGCCTTGACCAGGACATTTTTAGATACGTGCTTTGCTATCGTATCGATATTCCTTTGTTTGTTGAGAATGACTTATGCTCAAGTTGTAACAAATCCATGGACATCTTCGGGGATCACGCGCTTCATTGTGCTTAGGATATAGGCCCCAAGTTTCGACATAATTTTGTTCGTGATGTAATAACCGACATTTGTTACAAAGGTTGGTGTGTTTGTGCGTAAGGAAGTTTCTTTGGGTTTCTCGACGGATGATGACAAGGAGTTGAAACTCTTTGATATTCTTGTGCTCAATCGGGAAAATGGAAAAGATGTTTGTATGGATGTCACAGGTGTCTCACCCTTCACAGGTGATGGAATTCGCTCTTCGTCCCTGGAAAAGTCATAGCTAATGCGGTCTCACGTAAACACTAAGTACTTGGACAAGTGTGTTTCACATGGCCATTGTTTGGGTGTCCTAGCTTTCACTACTCTAGGAGAATTAGGTGAGGATACTTAGTGTTTTTTTAAGCGTCTGAAAAATTGTTTAGTTAGTAACGACGCTAGTAGTGGTATTGGTAGTTTTATTTTTCATAGATTAGGCATTGCTATCCAAAAAGGCATTGGAGCTCAGCTTGTTGCTGGGATACCGGCCAAAAAAGCTTTGTATAATTTTTTTTTATGAAGGTTTCTATAATAAAAGTAAAAAAAAAAAAATTTAATTTTAAATGGTGCAAACGCGCAACAAGTCAGCTGCGCCGCAAGGCCTTTTTGAATTGCAAATCCTAACCTATGAAAAACAAACTCTCTCGAGCCAGGAGTCATGACATTACCGTGCATGACTCTCCGGACTCTTTTGAGTAGACCAACCGCCTCCTGGAGCCAAAAAACCAAATGTATCAAAAGCGAAAGGAATAAAGGCATGCCCATTGTCATGACACGCTTTCTCATGTTTCGCTATCTTACTCGAGGCATGCCCATTTTAAAAATATTAAATTTAAAAAATTATTGAAAATAAAAAATATAAATAAGGGCAGTTTTGGCATTAAACAAAATATATGGATAAGGGGCTCTTAAGATTACTATCAATAACCTGTTTTTGTCTTTACATGGTATGCCCTAAAACATGGTTCTAAAATTTGTCATATTTTTATGAGATATAAAATCTCTAGTTTACCCTAACTTGCTCGGAAAAAGGTAGTGTGTCTCGGATCTCGATCTGTCTTGTTTCGATTGATATCTTGGTAGTTTTATCGAGACACCTTGATACTTTGGTAATTTTATCTCACTAAAATTTTTGACAGAATTATGCGATATTGGTTACCAAATTATATACCACTTAAACAGATAATGGATGAAAGCAGAATGTCACATATAACATGTAGAGAATTGAGTTTTCCCCTAACAAATATGTAAACTTGTTTTTTGTTCTGGCCAAATTGAGGGAGGGGTTACGATTGCAGTTTTCCCCCTTTGAGAAAGTCCGGCATGTAGGGTGGCAAACAAGCAAATTCGCCCATTTCCATACCCATAGTGGACAAGGAAAATGGTCAAACTGGATGGGAAAGGCTCGAATTTGAGCACTTTCTTATCCCGTCTCAACTTGAGACGACCTTAATCGTTCGGATAAAATTAGGTCGAGGCTCGGATTATATTGACCTATTCACATGTGAAAAGGATGAATGCCTGGGGTTTAGACTATCGTACTAGTATGTAGTGATAACTTCTAGTTCATCTAATGACTTTTAGCTTCATCCATAAGTTCAATCCTTTACAATTCTAAAATCACACCTTCTCCACTATACTAACCTATCTAAAAAAGAATCCAGACAGTGGCTTAAGCGCGTATTAATCCTTTGGAGTTTACTGTAAATGAAGATCTTTATCTATTTGTAGAAACTTTATAGCATGTTATTCAACCATGGATTCAAAACGACGACAAATTGGTTCAAAGAGCGTGAATTATTGGAGAAGGATTTATGAGAATTTCTGTAGTGACACCAGTAACCCAAAACGGTTGAGTTTCATTATGGATTGATAAATTATGATTGAAGCTCATGCTCTCTCCCATTATGCTTATCTCCTCATGTTAGAGACGTTTAAAATCCAAATCCATTAATGGAGAGTGTCTAATATAACCAATTGTCAAACAACGTTTCGATCGTCCTAATTCCTATTCAAGAAAATTGTCCAATTTAGGGGCGAAATATCGCACAGAGTTAACCCATAGCCTCGCCTTGACCAAGATCATCACTAGCACGACAAAGAAAGAAATTAAGCGAAGAGATACAACGTGACAAAAGGTACAATCAAGAAGAACCACCACGCGACGAGCATAGCACGATATACATCAAGAAGAACATGAAGCAACGACGCGAGAGATAGCGACATCTTCCCAAAGCCTGGCGAATAAGACAGAATGAACAGAGATCGGCTAGCAGAGATTTGCACGTGAACTTAGTTGTCTTCTACCATGACGACTGGCTATATAAGGATTCAAATAATGAAGAAAGAGGAGAGATAAAACAGAGTTCAGTCAAGAACAAGAAGTGAAAACCACCACTAAAAGAGAGAAAAAGAAGAAACCATTAGAGCGAACTTTTACTTATCATCACCATTCTTACATGTATGAACCTTTGTGGTATTAATAAGAACATCATATTCTCCATACAAAGCTTGTGTGAAAATCATATCTAGTGTCAAGGGGTGTATAATATCATTAATGTTTGAGTTTAACTTCATGACTTAGACTTAGTGTTCTTATCACTTCATTGGGTGTAGTTGTGGGATTTTCCGCAACTACAACATCAACTTTTATAACTTGTTTTCAATTACATCAGAATGTTGTCAACCAAAAGTATAAAGCTTGATATGAAAACAAAATCAGCAAAAAACGAATCATATAAATCAACGAGAATTTGATTTTTATTTTAAGACAAAACTGACCTTTAAAGCTTTAACAAGTCCAGTACAATTAATCTTCCGCACTCAAAGCTACAAAATCATCAAAAAAAAAAAAAAAAAAAAAAAAAAACATCCAAGCAGGAAAATACTTCTTTAAACCAAATCAGATCTCGACCCAACAAAATCTAAAGAAGAGATAAAGGGAAGAAACTCAACTTGAATGGTATATTGTATGCTCTGTAATCAAATCTGGATGCATCTAGTATATCTATTTGTTACCATTAGCGAGAAGTTGTTGGGAGTCAATTAAAGAGTGATCTGTGATTGAAGAAGGATGAATAAAGAGGTATGCGCAGTTTAGAGAGATAGGGAAAAAAAATGAGAAAGGGGAAGAGGAAGGGGAAAGGTGAAGAAAAAATCTTTGGATTTTTGTAAAAAAGATTGAACGGTGGTTAAACGGATTAGGGAAACTTTTAAACGGTATAGATTTAGTATTGGAGACTCACACGGATTGAAAAGAATGTGTGCTTATTTTTTTTCATGGTGCGTTTGTTTGCGTTTATAATCCCATAGGATTACAATTCTAGGATTCATATAAATCCCCCACGTGTTTGGTAACTCAGTTATTCATAGGATTCGTAGAATTATCTTGTTTTAAAGTCTATATACTTTTTGGCATTACCCTAATAATCTTAAAATTGTATATATACGAGGTTTAGAGTTAAAAAAAATGGGTCCATAAATCCATTGATAAGTTTCCCAACAAATCTTAAGGGAGAGGGGTCGGAAACCGTATGGAGGTATTGATAGAAAACTGATTCCCGTGGGAAACATGATTCCAAGGATTTGGGCAACCAAACATATGGAGAAAAACGTAATTCCGCCAAATCCCCTGAATCCATAAATCTCACCTTTAAAATTCTACATCCAAACCAACCATCGACGAACCCCCAATTTTAGGCTGGTTCCTATGGCCATAACAAACTGACTAGTTTGCCATTTTTGCACTCACTATGGCGTTGGAAAGCAAACTCAGTGACAGAGCCAAGAATTTATTCGGATGGGGTCGAATAAATTTTTTCTACAAATTCCACGTACTTCACCCCTAATGAATCGAATACCTATTTAAAAAAAATTCCCCACAATAGCTTGTAATTTAAAAAAAAACAAAAAAAAACTGAATAATTGTGCACCCGCTGGGCAAACTAATCTGGCTAAGTGGAAATTTTCCACTTAGCCGAGGTTAGGTCAAGTCCCTACCGAGTCGACCGCTCAATGGAAATTAGACCGAGCGATTAAGATACACCGTCAGCGGTGACGACTCGATCGCCCAGTATATCCCATCCAACGGTCTTAAATTCATTACCCTATAATAATACTCAATTTCAATTTCATTTCAACTCACACCTTCACTTCAATATTCATTCTTCACTCTGCAAGTTCAATATGGCAGTTTGGGGTCGAAAATTAACTTTTTCTGAAGATAAATTCATCTGCTAGAATTATGTGTTTATTAAAGTAAATAATATCAATCGTGCAAAATAACAACAAATCACTTTTGGGGAAAACATATTACAGAGATTTCAAGAAGAAATATTGAACCTCAATAATCGAGATGCAGATAAGTTGTGTTGTCGCTTCCAACTAATCAGTAAGGATGTAAACTTGTTTGTTGTTGCGCTTATACAAGGAAATTGAAGCCGAAGAAATGGTGAAAACAAAATTTATGTAGAGCAAAGGTGTCGGCTATTTTGGTCATTCGATCGACTCCCTATTCGAAATTGATGTAGAGCAAAGGTGAAAATGAAAACTAAGAATTCAGACGATCTAAACGAATTTGTTTAAATTCTACATGAAAATAGTTGTTCAGGCTGTAATGACCTTCAAGCTCGTCAACGCTATTAGACCGATCAAGATATGATCAAGAGACCTTTTAGTCATTAATGACTCGATTAGTGTAACTCGAACATTAATTAATAGAAATTAATCTAACAACGAGTTAGATACGAAACTAGTATCGTTATAGATCTCGAAAAGTTACGCGGAATAGACTACTCGCACGCGTCATTCGGACATTGGGTGAAGAAGATTTATCAGAATTATTTGAAGGGCAACGTTAACCGACTATGGCTGCCCATACCAGGTTTTACTGGGTTCCTTTAGATATTTTGGTCGGCCTTATCCCAATCGAGTAGATTACTCGTTATTCTCTTTTCTTCTTCATTATTCTTCTTCTCTCTTCTCATTTCTTCTTCTTTTGTTCTGTTGCTTCGATAGTCTACTGTGAGGTTCGATTCGAAAGATCAAATGGAAGATTTGTTATCGGTAAGAAGTAGAGAAGAACTTTGGAATAGTAGTAGTGATGATGTTGTTATCGGTTGTTGATTCAGATTTGAAGAAGGTAATGAATTATGAGTTAGGGGTTTCAGGTTGAGGCTCAAAGAAGAATTAAAAGATGAAGACGACGGTTTAGAGGATTGAACTAACTTGGGTTTATATATTACCAATTAGAATATAAGGTTGAAGAGTGATCCGAATTTGATATTAAGGTTTCGAGTTTGATTCGAGAGATGAGTTCAAGATGAAATTAAACTCGGAGAAGATGTATTTGACATTGAAGAGGGATGATTGAAGATGGGTTTTGTGTTAATTTATCGGTTGTAGTTGTTTTTGATGAAGAATCGGTGAATTAGGATTCCTCGATAAATCAAAGATGGTGATGAAGGTTGTTGGGTGTTTATAGGTTTGAGATGATTGTTCAATTGAGGCAAAGGAAGAAAGAATTCGACCTCGGTTGCTCGAGCAACAGCGATTTGAGGTAATTGCTCTTATTAGTAATAATCGATATTCAAGTTCTCTATTGAGTTTATGAATTTCTTAATGAATTTAGAATTGACATGGAATTGTTGGTGGTTGTGGATATAATCTGTATATGAGATGTTGCAGGGAGTGTATGACATTTAGCTGAGTTGTTGTAGTTAAGTCATGGAATTATAGGGTTGAGTATAAAAAGAGATAAGTTGTATTTGAGTTACATATTGTTGATGATGTAACTAAGATTTGAATTGATTAGTAGTGTCGAATCGAACTCGGTTTAAGTGGTGGATGGTTTTGATTGTATAGTGATAATCAAGTAGATGTAAAGTGAGGTGGTCTTTGGGATGGTGGTGTTATTATTGTTGTTGTGGTGTTGTGGATTGCAGGAAAGGGTTTGGAGGTTTGTTAATAGAAGATTGGTGGTGAACCGAGTGGCTGGTGGAACCGAGATGGATGTTTATGTATGGAGTGGACTTGAGATTTTGGGGAAAATGGTGGTAATGAAGATGGTCAGAATCGGGTAATGCTGGGGGTTGAGTTCTGGGTGATATAGATGTGTATGTGAACCGTGTTGGTAATAGATGAACTGGGAATTGTTGTTGATTAGAGTTGGCCGAGATGGATTAGAAACAGACTTAAACTGAATGGTAATTGAGATTACGGCTTGTAGTTTGTGATGCAATGAGTTTTGCTCACCGGTGATAGTGGTAATGACCTTCGAGTGTGGCATTAAAGTTGTGTGATTGTTAATGAACTCAAAGTTGAGATAATTATCATGGGTTTGTTTATGCCGAGGTTGAATTACGCTAAGTGAAGTGTAATCCAATGGGAATTTTAGTTGAAGTTTGGGTGTTGTTTTAGTTGAAGCATTCCGGATGTTGCAGCTACTGGCACTTGTAGATAAGCTAGACTTGTATTCGTAGTTGAATTATGAAGTTTAGCTGAATTGTATATGCTAATGTTGAAATGGAGAAGTAGTATTACTCTTAGTATTTACAGGTGGTAATGGTAGATGTGTAGCTTGATGATAGTCTCAATGGAAGCTTGCTTCTGCTACCTAAAGGTAAGCCGAGTTTGTATTTGAGTATGAGTTTTGTAGTTGTATTGGATTTATAAAATTGTATACTTTGGATAGTTTGAGTTTAAATCAAATGTATAGAATCAAGTTAGTTTTGTTCTTATAGTTGCAATAGAATTAGGCCGTTAGTCATTCCAATCATCTATCTAACTTAACTGACTCAGTTCTTCCGACCGAGTCGGATCCGCCGACTCACCTGAATCAGTCTTGTAGACTGAGTTAACTCATTGAGTTTCCCTATCTTGACCTGAGTTGGATCGTTAACCGATTCCTGTTTGACTCACTTGACCATTGACCCTGGACTTTGACCTAATGTTGACTGTTAGTTAAACCCTATGACCGTCTTTGACCGTTAGTTGACATAAAAGGACCGGGCCTTAGATTAATGGGCTTGTTTAGTAAAACTTGGGCTTAGGACTAGTTATCCTAAATTGATGTTTGGACCCTTTACGGTCCAAATTAGACTTTGGTTTCTTCTACAAAGTTGTAGATATTCATAAGACTTAGCTAATGAACTATATAACCAATCTAATTGAATTAGTAACCTTAGATATGTTAAAAATAGATAAATAAAGGTGTAGAACTTTAAATGGGCCTAGAATCATTAGAAAGACTTGTATGATTTCTTGTGTGAGCCATTTTTGCTAGATTCTTAGACTTCTTGTATAATTAACAATTAGTATATTAACAACGATCGATTCAAAGGACGAACCCGTGGATCGTGGATCTCGAGGTAGGCGTGGCTTGTCATCAAAATAGGTGGGAATACATTTAACTCTTTTGTAACCATTGTTGTTTCTTGATTATGCATTCCATGTCTCGCTTTATTTGTATTACGATTGTTCTGCTGATTATTTGAATCTTTCCATGAATTGGAAAGGACTTGTAATGTTTGTTTGTCATATGAATTGTTATGGAAATAAGGATTTCCAGTTGTGGTATATAGGATACGCTCCTTCACATTTATATCTACTTCTTTTACGAGTAATCGGTGTGGAATTGTCATCAATATTAGTAATCGGTGTGGAATTGACATCAATATTATACATTGTTTGAAGAAGGAATTTGTCCATATACATGTATGTTTACTTCAGTGACTTAGTCACAGTTTAATGTTTCGGAAAACATGTATTGTTTTCCAAATCTTGCTTATGATTACTTAAAAGTTAAATGTTATTTCTACTGGGCACCCCTTTTAGGGATGATGTGCTCACCCATTCCCACTTTCGTTTCGAGAGATTTGAGTTGCGCAATGGAAGCTTCGAGGGGTTGAGCCCGTTAATTGGTTAACTTCGGCTATGTGTATTATATTGTATATTCTATTTGTAAATCAAATGATTATTAAATATGTATCACTTGAGAGGAGTTCTTGTATTTATTACAAAGAGGGTTTAGATTCGGGTTAATATTCCATTAGAATTTCTTTCTTATGGTTTAAATAGATGATTTAGATCGTAAGTGCCTCTTTTTATAACTAATCTCTTGGATTAGTCAGCTGCTAGCTTAGGGGAGCTACAGTGTTGGTATCAGAGTTCACTATTAGATCTTATATGGGAAACGATAGGAATAGCCAGTGCCAGTTAGTGAACTAGATTAGCTTAGAACTGGGTTTGGTTGTGAGATAAATCTTAATCACTAAAAGCTTTCAATAATTAAAATAATTATTTGATTGATTGATTTGGTTGTTTATTTAATGTAGTAAAAATTGTAGGATACACCAGTAACTTTAGCTAATAAGGATTAGAGAATAATTATTCTAAAATGTATGAACACGTACACAATTCAATACTAAAATTAGTGAGTTTAGTATTATTGATAGAATGTCACATAGAAATTTATTAAATACCTCGACTTATACATAAAATCAACAATTTATAATTTCATAAATGTTAATAATATTCTTGGAACTTAATAATATTTATAAGAGTAGTTAGAATAATAGCCAACCATCAATGTATATAATCAAAATATTATAATAGTAATTATAAATGATAATAAAAGTAATAATAATTTTGATAAGTAATGTTAGCATTTCTCAATTAGTAACATATTGAACTTAAATTAACTAAAAGTTTCAATAATTATATGTAACGATAAAAATAATAATTATGTAATAATAATTGTGATTAATTTTTTTTTTTTTTTTTTTTTTTTTTTTTTTATTATAAAAATTATTAAACAAAGCTCTTGGTTGGTAACCTAGCAACATGTCGGGCTCCAACAATTTCCGAATAGCAATGCCTAATCTATGAAAAATAAAACTACCAAAACCACTACTAGCGTCATTGCTAACCAAACAATTCTTCGGACGCTTGAAAACACCAGTATCCTCCCCGTTCTCCTAAAGTAGTGAAAGCTAGACATTCAAACCATGACCATGCGAAACACACTTGTCCAAATATTTGGTGTGTTTGCGTGAGACCGCATTAGATATAGCTTTTCCGGGGCGAAAGAGCGGACTCCTTCCCCAGTGAAGGGAGAGACACCAGTAACATCCATACAAACATCTTTACCATTTTCCCAATTGAGCACAAGAATATCAGCAGGTTTCAAATCTTTGTCATCACCCGTCAGAAAAACCCAGAGAGACTTCTTTACGCGCAGGCACCCCAGCTTTGTAGCAAATGTCAGCGACTACATCACGAACATGGTCATGTCGAAATTTAGGGCCTATATCCTTAGCACAATGAAGCGCATGATCCCCAAAAATGTCCATTGGCTTGTTACAACTTAGGCATAAGCTATTCTCAACAAACAATGGGATACCGAGACGATAGCAAAGCACGCCTCTAAAATGTCTCGGACCAAGGCACCGATTAAGCCCACTAATGGGGATAGCCAATAAATAATCTTGCGCATGCTTGACATTTATTGTGACCGCCACAAGGCGTAATCTCTATTTGACATAGAAAATTGGTCTGGGATTTTCTTCTTAACCGCATCAAAATAAGTGACTGCCAAGGAATGCATGGAAGGAGGGGCAAGATTATCGACGCAAGTATGTAGAAGGTAAACCACATACCCGAATAAATTTCTTAAGTGCAAAGTGATAAGCGGAGCCTTTGTCTCGTAGAGAATGAATTACCAAGAATCACCTTTGCATCGAAGTAGTCCGACTCGGAAGCGAGATAGCAATAGGCACTAGTATCGGCCATGGTGTAAATGCCAAGTCCACCATCTTTGATGGGCAAAGTAGCTAATCGCTCTTTGTAAAGGACCAAAACCCGCACCATCACCAAAGTGATCGAAGTCTCAAGTACTTAAATAAATGATCATCATAAAGGGCGGTGGTGATTGCGGGGGCTGCAGGTTGGTAGTGCGCATAGCAAAATATAATCTAGACACTCAAAGATAGATTACGAAGTAAAAGCATCTCACTTTGAGGATCCTTGAGTTTCTTGATTGCGGACATTAATTGAACAGTCTTATTCACCCCGCTCAACATCATATCGCTAATAAAGTTCGGATCTAAACTCACCGGCCCACCCAAAAGTTTAACACCATTAGACGGTCTACCAATATCGGCGGGGAAAACACCAACGTCTCGTACTCCTTGGGTCTATAGAAGGCCAAAAGACTTCCGTCTTCTTTATGTTAAGATGCAAACCCCGCATGGTCCTTCGGTTTCGATAATGCTCAAAGCCTTTGCCACCTCCAATGTATCGCCAATAATTGTGCCATCATCAAGGTACCGTGCATGGAGGTCAAGTTTGCATTGAGAAGCAATAATCTTCACCAGTGGGTGAAGTGTCAACGCAAATAACAAGGGACCGAGAGGGTCACCTTGCTGAACTCCAAGTGCGTAAGACAAAATATAATGGTCGTAATAAAGTTTAGCGAGGTCTCAAGTAACAAAATTCTACCCAACAGAAATACCGGACAATGAAGGCGTAACTTCCTTGATGAGTTGCGATCTACTTACCATGTTGAAAGCATTGGAAAAGTCAATAAGCAACATTGACATTTTGTCCGAATGACCTTTCATCTCCAATAAGTGATTAACAAAGATGAAGAATACTTTCCCACCAGCGGGAATACCAACCCCGAATTGGTAATCGCCCAAATAAGATGACATATCTTTTCCAACAGAAAGCAGCCACCTTTGAGACCAATCTACGCCATACCGTACCAACCGCAATAGGCCTAATTCCACCCCAGGCTTAAGAAGCGGAGTTAAAGGTGCACGGCGATAAACTCTCCTAAAACCGCAGGCATTTTCCCGCCAACCAAAGATTGACAACTCCCGTGATCGAAACAAGTAAATCATCGGCAGAACAGCAATTCGCTGCCCCACTTATCGCATCGACTAAATGCTGCGCACGCAAACCATCACGACCACACGATGTGCCTTTAGAGAAGCTCTTGATAGCACATAAAATAGCCCGAGAGTCCACTTTGTGATTGGATCAACTATAACATCATCACCGAAAACAAGTAGGAGGAGGCGCCGATCGGATGCTTGTCTTGTAATTCAAGGTATGTGTCCTCATTACAAGGGGCCACACCAGAGGAAGACAACACGCGGATGGCACTGCAAAATGACCGCAACTCAACTTTTTCGGCACGCCAACAAGGTAGCTGCTCCTCGCTTCTTTGCATCCGCCTTCTTGGGCCCATTACGAGCCAGGCTGGTTTAGGAGTTTTTCCAACAGCAAGGAGCAGCCGTTAGGCTCTTTCCAAACAAACCGAGCATGATTGATGGCTGCGACTCCGCATCCGTTTTCTATTGCCGACTTTTCTCCGCCGAGGTTCTTGGCTTGAACAAGTTCGAGTGCATATTGGGAGAAAGATGAGATGCAACCAAGCCGCCAAGCTACCAGGATTGGTAATAACTCGTCGTCTAAACAAGTCTTCAATGTCCGAGCAAAGGCAAGTCTCGCACTTGTGTGGGATACAAGTGACGATCGTAAACTGTCTTTGGAGAAACGGCATTTAGGAGATCAGTAGACAAGGAAATACCTATAGCATCAACACCATCTCGTGATCAAGCGCGTGCAACTTCAAAGACCATCTCGTGATAGCACCCGCAACGTCAAAGCCATCGGTGATTGCTCCTGGCGTCATTCGCGACAAAGACGTACAACTTCATCCCGTACAACCTCGCCCCCGTGACAACACCTACGGCGTCAAAGCCATCTCAGGATCGCACATACAACTTCAACGTACCTTCAACAGCGTCAAAGTCATCCATAATGGCCAAAACCCCATTCTCTCGCAATCACATGACCTCACATGGTTTATCCAAACCATGAATAAGGAACTCAACCTCCGCATCGATCAGAGGCCCAGCGATAACATCCCCATGTACAGTACCATTTCTCCCTTTACAAGCCTTCTTCCAACCAATTAGAGATAAAGGTTTTGCATTTAAACTAGATAGTTAATATAATACCTATTAGGCGTTAGACGTAAAAAGACGAGGATAAAATATACAAAATAAAAGGACTCAACTTGTTAGTACTCTTGTACCGAAATTATCTTTAATATAACAAATGATTCAGTAAATCTCTAAAATGAAACAAGTATACATTAAATAGTAATAATAGTATTCGGATGCTTAGTGTAATGTTATAATTAAAAGAAACTAAATTGTTATATTAATAGGATACTTTACTATAATAGAAAAACTAGCCCTTAACCCGTGCCGTAACGGCACGGGCCATGATGTTGGTTCATTTTTAATATATCGAATAATTTGTGTCCCGAATTCTTATCAACTCCTTATGATTTAATATGTGTTTGTCATAAAAATAGTTGGGATTTTCCTTTCTTTTTTACTTTGTTTTTTCCTTTAATGTTTTGTCACGGGAGATTTGCTCAAACGAAAGAAATATAATCTTAACTTCATACACTTTTTTATTTAGGTTCATTGCTTATAATGAGAAAATGCTCTACATGAACATGGAAGTTTAAATATTTTTTGGAAATATGTCGTCAGTAACGCTCATCTCAGTGAAATCAACTAATCAATATCGTCCATAAAAGTCTCCACATGCTCCTATTTCGCTCCATCTGACTCTTCTATCATGGTTATGTTGTCGATCCTCCAAATAGGCAGAGAATAGTATTTTTTGCATCGAACGAATGATACAAACTATCCAATGTGACATGATTTTCCGTAATTTTTCAACACCCATTAGATGACAATGTTTAAAATGTGTACCCATTACCTTTTCGAATGGATTGTATATATGCGAACCTCTCGCCATTAAATCTTCAACAAAGTATTGTGCCCAACAATTGCCTTAACGAAGGCTTTAGTAATTTCAAAAGTGTTGGACATTTTGTCACTTCCGTATGTTCCTACCTTCACTTGGAATACAATCTGGCGACACATTACCTTATAAAGAACCTTGAACACATATTGTACTCCATGATCCTATTTCAAATTAATAGATTGTCAATAGATCCTTTACCAAAGGTTGACATATTCTACGTTGAATATTTATAAAAAAATTATGGTATTGTGGATCGTTGCTTTCTAAGACCGTAGTTTTCAAAATTGGCCTCTTCAAGTCCCACGGCTTTCTAAGTTTATATATCTTGTTTGTTTTTAACATTTTAGTTATCCATATTATGTTTGTTACTAACTTTAAACTTGATGTCATCTTCTATGTGAACTTTATGTGATTTCTTTAATCGAAATAGTTATACCTCTTTCATTCGTATCAAGTATTCCGTTGTATATCCCAACAATTCTTCTACAACAATTCCTTTCTTTTGTCGTTTCGGACCATCGGAGCCATTATTGTCAAACGCAACTGCCTAATTTTGTTGTCGTTATGTATTTGCAATGTTCATTTTTCTTAAATAAATAGATTGTGGAAAAACTAAAAAAAAAAAAAAAAAAAACATAAGTATTACATCGGGTCTAAGTTACTATATCCAAAATACTCCGGACAATCGCTTCGGTGCCTTGTTTCCTCAAATTCCTCGTTGCATTCTAGACAAGATAGGCAACACCAATCATTTGCGAAGTGAGCTATTTGCGCAAGTGTGGTCGATGTATCCCTTTCCCTGTAATAATAATAAAAACACGTCAATTTTTTCAAGGCATCCAATTGTAAATGGTATGAATCTAATAGATTTGAATTATACCTCAATCTTAGATATCACCTTCTTCTCACATAACATAGCAATTGAGGAAGGACAAATCTTGACCACTCTTTACATAGGTAGAGTTAGCCAAACTATGTTTTGCAATTGTCTTACGTGAAAATTATTATTAATCCATATTTTATTCACTCTCCTATCGAAGCCGATCTAATTAGTCCTATAGAAAGTTAATCTTAAATTTTTGACCTTATCTCTTGACCAAATTATTGAAGTATTCTCAGTCATGTTGCGTGTGATCTACCTATCGTGTATACTCTACCTTCTAACCCAAATGAATGAAACCTATACATATTGATCCGTAATTTGATATTGTTGATTTGTCATTAAGAGGTCGATGATTTGAGAATGTAAAATATAAAAATATTCTATAAACATCGGAGGCGAAATTTAGATTTATGATTTAGAGGTTTTTATGATGATTTTGATGAACAAACATAATTTTCAAACAAATATTTTAGAATGCAAATACATTTTCCGGTCAATAAGGTTTTATATCGGTAATTGAGTGAAAGTTGTTGTCTTTGTAGGTAGTTGTCGCGAAACAACTCGACATTGATGGTCTTTCAGAAAAAGAATGTAATAGTACTTGAGAGAGCGATAATATTCTGTTACGCGGGTACACCAATTGTCTTTATATAATACGGGTGATCGAATAGTCATGATCATATTGTCTTATACGTTCCGGTATCATCCTCGAAATATTTGGTTTTTGTCCTTATCAATCGTGCTAAAAACAACCAATTACATCTTTCACAATACAATAAAACTCACTAAAAAGCAAAAATCGTTATTATACACTACTATTACCAACACCCGCACCACCATAAAAACCATCCATCGCCACTATTTCTTCCACCAATAGTAATGTTACCGCCTCCACCATTCACAAACACCCGCCACCGCTTATACTAACCCTACTTACACTACCACCATTAGAATTAATATATTTTTAGTAAAATTATGTATTTATGTTAGATTATTAAAGGACATTTATAATAGAAATTTAATTAATCATTTATCTTTGCCTAGGACAAATCCGACCACTCTTTACATAAACAAATCGATAATAAATAATTTCATATGTTCCGATCTTGATTCGTGTCGTTCGTTTAGTTATTACATAACATGGCAATTGATTGCACCAATTTTTTTAAAATGGACATGTGTTTTATCGAGTTTAATTTAACATTAGAATGATCAACCACGTTTATACTTTATAATATAGCGTTACACATTTTGTATGCGTTACGAAATTAGCATAATATTTTTTGTTCACCAATACCGCCACCACCATAAAACCATATGAATCCACTTTTTTATCCACCACCACCTAGTGGCGGAGCCAAGGGTTGACTAACCCGGCTCTAACCCTTAAATTTTTAATAACTACATAAATTTCTTAGTTTATTTTATAAATAGTACTTTGTCCATATATATTTATGGTTTAGTCCACCAAAGTTTACATGTTTCTTTTTAAAAAAAAAAAAAATAGGCCTTCTTAATGTCAATTTTTGACTCCACCACTGCCACCATCACTGCCGCCCATCCCATGTAGGTTGTTGGACGCAATTCTAATTTTCAATCACAAATGCCATGTATGAGGTTTAGATTGAACAAAATTTCGTCAATTGATTAGTTTCATTTTTTTTTCCGTGTGTATATATGTTTTTTTGTATTGCAATCAATTTTATTTTAACATTAAAAAATCATGATTTATACGATATAGTACCAAAGATAACGGGGTACCATTTGGGTGATCCAACTACGATCATGAAAATATTGTCGTGTATGATATCATCCCTAAAATATATGGTACCTTCCTTTATCAAAAGTGTTAAAAACAACCAACCACATCTTCCACACTACGATGTTATCGATGTTGTAACGATTAATATAAAATTAATATTGCCCATCACTACTCACCATCATTCACCGTCACTACTTCTTCCACCACAAACCAAAGCGGAGCCAGGATTTTGAGGAGAGAGGGAGAAAAATTCTTGGCAAGTTGGATACATGTGAAAATGGAGTTTGTATCCCATTTTACGATAAAAGAACAAACATAAATATAATTGTGCTTGGCTCCGCCTCAACCACCACTAATCTTTCGGCCTCCACCTCTTCTACTACTCATTGTCGCAGAAAATGTCTATTGATTCTATTTATCAAAATAACTTATTAATAGAAATAAATATTATAATTAATTAAAAAAACATTTATAATTAAAAAATAATTAGTCATTTATTATGAGCAATTAGTGAAACACTAATTAATAAAACACTTTATAATGAATAGATTATTTATTATGTGCAATTAGTGAAACACTAATTAATAAAGCAATTATGGTATTTAAGTTGAACAAACCACCCTTTGTTGATTTATCTTTTCTATCAATTCCAACCAAGGTGGAACATCAAGTTAGAGGCCACTCTTATGACACAATAGGTCATGAGTTCGATCCTCCCTTTATAATTTTTGAAATTCCATATCTTGACTTGAGTATTCATTTTTCATTCATAATATTGGAATTAATGCCACGTGTGCGCGAGTTGTAGGGGTGGTCGAGAACCACAGCCCTTGATTTATCTTTCCCACGGACAAATCGACCACCACTCGAGGAGGCAAACTTAGCCTAGCTTTGTTTTGTATTCTTGATCTAAAGACTATTAGGATATATAATAATTTTATGGATCAAACTTAAATCATTATAAATTATCAACGCCAATATTTATCAAGATATAATATACAAATTCAATATGAATGATGTAGAGTTATATTTAGAACATTAAGAATAATGAGAATAATAGCACAATTGATAATAGTATTTGAGTACTTAAGCTGGTAGTAAATTTATAATGTAGGAATTACCTATAGGTACTATTATAGTGGTATTAGTTAGTGGCAGGTCCACCCATTAAAGCCCAGTAACCGGAGGTCCATAGTTTTAAAGAAGAAAAAAAATTGGACCCAAAATTTTATTCCCAGGTCCTAGACACGTGCGAGACTATTGGTGTACATATTTATAATACCCAAATTAACCTTTAGTGCAATAAATATATAAACACGGGATTGATTATTTTTTCCAGATTTGTTTTTTTTCTCTCTTTCCTCTCAGTGCTGCTGCTGGATTTTGATAAAATCCAATTCATTTTCTTCATCCTCTCTCGTTTGTGTATTATCTAAAAGTTATGGTGATGAAGATTTTTATAAGGTCTTGATCGATTCACGAATCCAAGATCGATTCTTTATATGGAGATTTTGGTAAGTTGATATAATAATTAATTAGTTGATGTTTGATTATGTTTTCCGGTCTTCGTGCTTGATCTGATATTTTAATTTAATTTTGTTGGTCTTGGATTTGTTTTTAGTTTGATTTTGTATATTAATCATCAGTACGTAAATGATGTACTAGTGGTTTTTGATGAAAATTGTTTAGATCTAGTTATAAAATCATGTTTTATGTTCATTTCGTTACTAGATCTGATATTTTTAGTTTCATTTTGTTGGATTTTGGTTTGGTTTCAGTTTGCTTTTGTGTATTAACCATCGCACGTATATGACGATCTTGTTTTTCTCGTGTTTACTATGCATCTATAGGTTTAGTTTCGCTTTGGTTGTGTATTAACCATCGGCCCGTATATGACGTGATCTTTTTTATGAATCTTGATCGTAATTATTCGATTTTTGGGTTAGATTATGATATTTTTAGCTTATTGGAACTTTCAATTTGATTATCTTGTTATTTTCGTTTCTTTATTTTATCAAAATCATGTTTGTTTGTTGTTTCACGGGTATTATCTGGCAGTACATATGTTGCATACTAATTTGAACTGCTTTTGATTTTGTTTTATTCTTAGTTTTATCACCGTTGTGGTTTGATCCATAAGTACATATCTTCGATACTAAAATAAGACTCTCGATTATGTTTTTTTGATAGATTCATTACATGCGGTTTGTTTTTTATTTCATGAATCAGCAGTACATATGTGGCATACTGATACGAACTGCTTTTGATTATGTTTTATTCTTAGTTTTATCATTTGTTGTTGTTTCATCCATAGTACATATATGCGATACTGAAATAAGACTCTCTCGATTCTCGTTATTTTCTTCATGGAGCTGTTTTAGATAGTGAATTAGCAGTACATATATAGAATACTGAAAAACTGCTTTTTGAATCTGTTTTATACATAGATTTTAGTTAGTTAATTCTTATGATTTTTGCAGTACATATATGGAATACCGAAATATGATTCATGAGTACGTATGCAAAATACGAAATATGTGCTTTGATTATGTTATATTCATGGATTCATCAATTCCTCTTTACATGTCCGTTGATTTTTAGTTCATGAATATGCAAGCACGTATACGTGCATCGATAAAAACTTCTCATGATTCTATTTTATTCAGATTTTGCCACCTTTTTTAGTTTGATCCATGAGTACGTATGCAAAATACTGAAATATGTGCTAGTTTTGTATAGCTTATTCTGTGTTTACTGTGCATATATAGGTTTTCCTTTATTTTTTCTATGATTTAATATTGTATTGAAAAAATATTAGAGATTAATTTGGTATGATCCTACAATATATGTGGAGTGTAAATTTGTGCACCCCGCTGAAACCGGGGTGCACATTCCCCCTTCCTGATTGGTGGGATTAACTTAGCAAAACTGGACGGTGATTTTACTTTTTCTAATTTTAATTATTTTCCATTTTAAACAAACAACTCTTTGATGCATATTTTTTATTTTCTCTTTCCTCTTGTTTGTTATTTTCTTCTGTCTTCTTCTTCATAGAACTATTTTCTTTGCTAAACGAAAAGAAGGTATAATTATTTTCTTTCACCATTTATACTGGATGAATTCCATCCAATCTATGTTTTTTTGATCAAAAATAAATAAATTAATGATGTTGATTACAGAAGTGATGCAATCCCCTTAACATTATAGATTGGATCTGAAGACACTAATTGACAACTACAGAGGTACAAAAATTCAGCTTTTTGCCGATTGATTAATTAACCATCCACATGACTCGTTATTACCGGCGTGACATTTACGGACAACCTTGGGAGAAAACGAAGCATTTAGGTGTTTCTTTTTGTGATTAAAGAGTGAATATATATCACTTTTTCTGGGATTTTCTCCTGTTATAAGCAATTGGGATTTTCCGAGGTAGAAAATTCAGTTTTCATGATCGTATGTAATGAATCTTGTTATAACCAATATGAACAATCCAACAACGGGAGGATGTCCTCATCTTCATCAACACCAGGATTGAAAGATCATATTAAACTCCAGAAGGTCGGTACAAGTTCCCATACGAAAAAATTCATCCTTTTGGTTTCCTACATTACACTAACAGAAAAGTGATCACTAAGGCACCGATTTCAATTAATTTCATCAATTTGATCATTTGACCAAAAAGCCTAATCGTTTGTGTTTGAATAGATGATCAGTTGCTCATCTTAAAGAGAGAACAAAAATCACACCTACTCTGAATTCGTTTTCATCGTTGTCTTCTAGCTATAGTGCTGTTAGTAGTATATATCTATCAAGCAGCTAGAGATTTTAAAGACGGAAAACGAGATTTTTTTTTTTTGAAAAGTTCAGAATAGAGATTTTAGAGATGGAAAACGAGATTTTAGAGAAGGAAAATGAGAAAGTTAACAGTGATTACACATCTTCCTTTATTACACATCAAGAAAAAAGATTGCTTCAAAAAAAAATCAAGAAAAAAGATTGAAAGAGCGAATACACAAGACTTAGTTCAAATCTTCGATGGAAGAAATAAAAGTAAGTCATATTTTGTTTTATACGGAGAAAGAGAAAATAATAAATATTCAACAAATATTGTGTGTTTAAAATGGAAAATACGATTAAAGGTAAGAAAAAGTAAAACCACTATCGGGTTTTGCTGAATTAACTCCACCAATCAGAAGGGGGAATGTGCACGGATTCAGTGGGGGTGAAATAAATTTGCACTCATATATGTGATGTAATATGTTTTCTAATTTATTTTTCATTGATTCTAATGCATATATACTCTATGAAGCGGTCTGTATATATACTCGAATTTGTAGGGCAAAGCAGATATATACTCGAAATTGTAAGCGTGTAGTATAAAAGATATATACTCAATTTTTAAGCAAAAGGCAAATGTATATGTACTCGAATTTGTGAGCAAACAGTAGTATGTAAATATGTACTCAAATTTGTAAGCAAACAGATATGTACTCAAATTTGTAAGCAAAGGTAACATAGAAGATATGTACTCAAATTTGTAAGTAGTGCAAAGAAATATGTACTCGAATTTTTAAGCAAGGTAGTATAGAACATATGTACTCAAATTTGTAAGTGCTGTAGCAGCAGTATATGTACTCGATATAATGATGGTGTAGGCATACACATTTTGGCAAGAGGGGGTATTATGGTCATTTCAATGTTTTCAATTAATTTTGGACCTCCAAATAAAAGAAAATTCTGGTTGGACCCTACTATAAATAATTATGGGCCTAGGACCAACCAACAAATTTTCCATTTATAATAGATAATATTTGGGAAATTTATATATGGTATTACAATAAAAATTAAAATTATCAAATTATTATAAATTGACGTGAAATCGAATTGGGATTACTTATATTGGTAAAATAAATAAATAAATAAATAATTCAGGTGACTAAATTGTTTAAAATGGTCTAAACTATTTATATACTTTACTTAAGTAAATTTATCATACCTACACCAGATTACGATAAAAGTTTAAAGACTAATTAATTTTAATTAATTAATAATTAGTTAATTCAAAGACCGAGGAATAGATAAGGTTGTGTTTTCTCGTTCGTAGGAAGGCATTGTTGGGCTTGGCCAACCTTGTGGTGGCAATCGATTGTGAGATGACTAATCATAGAAGTATAATTTAAATCTTTAGAGAACCGATAGTTTCAATCTTACTTAGAAAGATTTGTAGGATTCTTCCTTGAAGTTAGAGACAAATATCTTATAAAATATAAATTAGTTTAAGAAACTTAGACTTCCCTATTTGATAGAATCTATATCAAGTGTAGTTGAACCTGTGAGCTACAAATTTTAGAATTTAGTAAAGAAAGCCATATAGGTTTGTGGTTTGTTTTATGTTGTTTGCGCTTAGATAAGAGATGGGATTATTCTACAAGGTGGGTAGAGTTTTTGAAAACCAGAATAATGGTTTGATTTTCGAGGACGAAAATATTTAAGGTGGGGAGAATGTAATGACCTTCAAGCTCGTCAACGCTATTAGACCGATCAAGATATGATCAAGAGACCTTTTAGTCGTTAATGAATCGATTAGTGTAACTCAAACATTAATTAATAGAAATTAATCTAACAACGAGTTAGATACGAAACTAGTATCATTAGATATATCTCTAAAAGCTACACGAAATTGACTTCTCGCATGCGTCATTCGGATACTGGGTGAAGAAGATTTATTTGAAGGGCAACGTTAACCGACTGTGGCTGCCCATATCAGTTTTTCTTTTCGGGTGTCTTTAGATATTTTGGTCAGCCTTATCCCAATCAAGTAGATTAACTCTTTATTCTCTTTTCTTCTTCATTATTCTTCTTCTCTCTTCTCATTTATTCTTCTTTTCTTCTGCTGCTTCGAGAGTTAGCTGTGAGGTTCGATTCGAAAGATCAAATAGAAGATTTGTTTGGGAAGAGGTAGAGAAGAACTTCGGAATAGTAGTAGTGATGATGTTGTTATCTGTTGTTTATTCAGATTTGAAGAAGGTAATGAATTATGAGTTAGAGTTTCAGTTGAGGCTCAAAGAAGAATTAAAAGATGAAGACGACGGTTTAGAGGATTGAACTAACTTGGGTTTATATATTACCAATTAGAATATAAGGTTGAAGAGTGATCTGAATTTGATATTAGGGTTTCTGAGTTTGATTTGGAGATGAGTTCGAAGATGAAATTAAACTCAGAGAAGATGTAGTTGACATTCAAGAGGGGTGATTAAAGATGGGTTTTGTATTAATTTATCAGTTGTAGCTGTTTTTGATGAAGAATCGGTGAATTAGGGTTCCTCAGTAAATCAAAGATGGTGATGAAGGTTGTTGGGTGTTTATAGGTTTGAGATGATTGTTCAATTGAGGCAAAGGAAGAAAGAATTCGACCTTAGTTGCCTGAGCAATACTGATTTGAGGTAATTGCTCTTATTAGTAATAATCAATATTCAAGTTCTCTATTGAGTTTATGAATTTTTTAATGAATTTAGAATTGACATGGAATTGTTGGTGGTTGTGGATATGAGCTGTATGAGATGTTGTAGGGAGTGTATAAGATTTAGCTGAGTTGTTGTAGTTGAGTCATGGAATTACAAGGTTGAGTATAAAAAGAGATAATTTGTATTTGAGTTACAGATTGTTGATGATTTAACTAAGATTTGAATTACATTTGGTAGTGTCGAACTGAACTCAGTTGAAGTGGTGGATGGTTTTGATTGTTGTGATAATCTGAAGTAGATGTAAAGTGAGGTGGTGCTGGGATGGTGGTGTTATTATTTCTGTTGTGGTGTTGTGGATTGCAGGAAAGGGGTTGGAGGTTTGTTAATAGAAGATTGGTGGTGAATTATAGTGGCTGGTGGAACTGAGATGGATGTTTATGTATGGAGTGGACTTGAGATTTTGGGGAAAATGGTGGTAATAAAGATGGTTGTAACTGGGTAATGCTGGGGTTGAGTTCTGGTGATATATATGTATATGTGAACTGTGTTGGTAATAGATGAACTGAATTATTGTTGATTAGAGTTGGCTGAGATGGATTAGAAACAGATTGAAACTGAATGGTAATTGAGATTACAGCTTGTAGTTTGTGATGCAGTCGAGTTTTGCTCACCTGATAGTGGTAATGACCCTCAAGTGTGGCTGTTAAAGTTGTGTAATTGTTAATGAACTCAAAGTTGAGATAATTATCATGGGTTTGTTTATGCTGAGGTTGAATTACAATTAGAAGTGAAGTGTAATCAAATGGGATTTGTAGTTGAAGTTTGGGTGTTGTTTTAGTTGAAGCATTATGGATGTTGCAGCTAATGGCACTTGTAGGTAAGCTAGACTTGTATTTAGTTGAATTATGAAGTTCAGCTGAATTGTATATGCTAATGTTGAAATGGAGAAGTAGTATTACTCTTAGTATTTACAGGTGGTAATGGTAGATGTGTAGCTTGATGATAGTCTCAATGGAAGCTTGCTTCTGCTACCTAATGGTAAGTCGAGTTTATATTTGAGTATGAGTTTTGTAGTTGTATTGGATTTATAAAATTGTATACTTTGGATAGTTTGAGTTTAAATCAAATGTATATAGAATCAAGTTAGTTTTGTTCATTCAATAGAATTAGGTCGTTAGTCATTCCAATCAGCTATCTAACTTAACTGACTCAGTTCTTCTGACCGAGTCGGATCTGTCGACTCACCTGAATCAGTCTTGTAGACTGAGTTAACTCATTGAGTTTCCCTATCTTGACCTGAGTTGGATCGTTGACCGATTCCTGTTTGACTCACTTGACCATTGACCCTGGACTTTAACCTGATGTTGACTGTTAGTTAAACCCTGTGACCATCTTTGACCGTTAGTTGAAATAAAAGGACTGGGCCTTAGATTAATGGGCTTGTTTAGTAAATCTTGGGCTAAGGACTAGTTATCCTAAATTGATGTTTGGACCCTTTACGGTCCGAATTAGACTTTGGTTTCTTCTACAAAGTTGTAGATATTCATAAGACTTAGTTAATGAACTATATAACCAATCTAATTGAATTAGTAAACCCTAGATATGTTAAAGATAGATAAATAAAGGTGTAGAACCTTAAATGGGCCTAGAATCATTAGAAATATTTGTATGATTTCTTGTGTGAGCCAGGCTAGATTCTTAGACTTCTTGTATGATTAATCAGTTAATCTATTAACAACGATCGATTCAAAGGACGAACCCGTGGATCGTGGGATCTGGCTTGTCATCAAAAGAGGTGGGAATACATTTAACTCTTTTTGTAACCATTGTTGTTTCTTTTACAAAGTCTTTGTTTAACAAACTCATGCTTTGTTTGATTATGCATTCCATGTCTCGTTTTATTTGTATTACGATTGTTCTGTTGATTCTTTGAATCTTTCCACGAATTGGAAAGGACTTGTAATGTTTGTTTGTCATATGAATTGTTATGGGAAATAAGGATTTCCACTTGTGGTATATAGGATACGCTCTTTCACATTTATATCTACGAGTAATCGGTGTGGAATTGGCATCAATAGTAATCGGTGTGGAATTGGCATCAATATTATACATTGTTTGAAGAAGGAATTTGTCCATATACATGTATGTTTACTTCAGTGACTTAGTCACAGTTTAATGTTTCATAAAACATGTATTGTTTTCCAAATCTTGCTTATGATTACTTAAAAGTTAAATGTTATTTCTACTGGGCACCCCTTTTAGGGATGATGTGCTCACCCATTCCCACTTTCAGTTTCAGAGATAGATCAGAGTTGCGCAGCGAAAACTTCGAGGAGTTGAGTCCGTTAATTGGTTAACTTCGGCTATGTATATTATATTGTATATTCTATTTGTAAACCAAATGATTATTAAATATGTATCACTTGAGAGGAGTTCTTGTATTTATTACAAAGAGGTTTTAGATTCGGGTTAATCTTTGTTTAGAACTTCTTTCTTATGGTTTAAATAGATGATTTAGATCGTTAGTGCCACTTTTTATAACTAATCTCTTGGATTAGTCAGCTACTAGCTTAGGGGGCGCTACACAAGCCTTAGTTTCTCTATGGATGTTTTAATCTTGTTTCTTTAGTATAATCATCCATATTTTGGTAATTTGATCGACTCCCTATTCGTTCATAATTAGTATCAATAGAACTTAAGAATTTAGTTTGACCAATATCTAACTTCATGTGGAATTGACTCGTATTTGTCGTAGTTATGTTGTAGATACCATGCACAAAAGAAAGAACCATTTAGACGTTAACGTCTTTGAGGCTCAATAAGCCATCAACCTTAGCAGTTGAGATATTGTGGTGGCTGAAATCTACTAATAACACCAATGAACTAATGACTTGGTATAAATGTCTACCAGCAAATTAACTTGGCGGCTACACACAGTAGGTTGAAGTATTTACCTTATGTTGTCCTTTAGTTTAGGTGTCTACCAGCATATTATTTTGGTGGGCAAGGGGAGTGAAAAAAATATATACCTTTGAGGGTACTTTTTGGTTACCCAATCTTGGTGGGTGGAGGCTAATAACAACAAATATGATATTTCGGTTGTTAAACTATTGTCAGTAAAGACTTCCAACAACTTTCGTTGTTGAAACCTTTGGAGGTTAGAGGTTTCGCAACTAGAGTTATTTTTAGTTACAAAAGATTGTTCTTTGAAGAGTTCCACCTATATCTTATGGATGCTCTCATGATTATGTCCATCTTCTAGGGATGGAGTCTCTATCCGCTCTTTCTGGGTTTGTACAAAAGCATCGTTTCCACTTCTATATACAAGAAGGGAGGGGCTGGAATCATTCATACGGTTTCAATCGTTTTTTGCCCATGCACAATTCAAGAGAAAGCTACGTCACTGAAGCACCAATGCAAGGACAGTCGAACGATTTGTATCTTCAGATTTGCATTATTTGTTATAAACTCGAGACAAGTTTGATCGCAGCAGGGGAGCCTGAAACGAGACGTATTTAGGGGCATATTAGGAAACTCTTGTTGTTAGTCTTTATTCTTAGGTTAGTTTCATTTGTTAGGATTTACTTAGTTTTGTTAGATGATTAGATAAGTTAAAAAGTCTAGTAAGTTACTGAAACTCTAGAGAATAAGTCAATAGACTTATTCATGAGGATATCTAGGAGTTGAGTTGTTAGGATAAACTACACATGTATGTATAGTTCAGGTTTAAGTAGTCTTTGTTTCGGTTATTGTAAGGTAGCTTGGATTAGCTCGCTTTATTGATGAATGAAACTATTGAGCTGTTTGGTTTACACCATCGTCTGCTTTCTTAAACTCTTGGATTAGTGTATATTTTATCCTGAATTGGAGTGTTTATCTGTTACTTGAAGGATTGGATTCTCCTTGTTTTCAAATCGCTTTCGTGTGCCATATCATGACAACTAATTTACATAGTAGATGAAAAGTAATAAAGCCCTATTTATTGCCGTTTATCTTGGTTATCTCTATGCGATACCATCACATTGACACTAGAAAGTCAAACTTTTCTTCGCATAAGGTATTACAGGTTTCACGTGAACCTTATCTTAGCATTTCCTCAATTGTCACACAACTATCATGACGTCATCTCTTACCTCAATAGTGACACATTAGGGTTGTATATCATGCTTGATACAAATTTCTCTCCGCGTTGTTAGGTGCTCTTAACTAATTCCATATAGGCAATGCGATATTTCGTATCCACAGAAAGAATAAGGTGACCTCTAAACCATTAAGTCAGTAACAAAGATACAAACTAAATATCTTAAGATTGTTGGATAAAAATATTCTTTGTCGATATCTCAATAATACAACTCGTATATTATATCCATCGATTCGTTACAACTCTTTGGAACAACAATTTTCTTATGTATTACATATCTTGAAATACATGTTCTTATCTCTGTCATTTCGTTACAATTTTGTAACAATGGTCTTCTTCAAGTATTACAACTCCTGTAATACTTGGTTAGAAAAAAACGGAAAAAAAAAAGAGAAAAGGAATAGAAAGAAATGATCAATCTAAACAAAACTTAAACAAACTAATTGGGCGCATTGAGGCGAGTAATCTCTTTACTTAAGACATTTAATGTCATGTACTTAATGTTGCTATAGTGTATGACATATGTCTCCAGCGTTCAACGATACTTTTGGTTTTCTTCGAAGCACTCTAGGATCAGCAAACATCAAACGCGAATAGATGTAGCAGAAACTCTTTTTTTAACTCTTGAAGACAATATGCAAATTACAATTTTTTTAGTAGTATTTTTTGACTTTAAAATTCCTTTTTGCAATGAAGAATGTGTGGAGTTTATATAAGTTCAAAGGTGACTTTTGGAGAAATCCTTTCATAAAAAGTCACATCCCTTCATGAAGAGACTCAATTCAAATGAAAATGAAAGGTTACAAATGAATGGACACAACCATTCACAACTAATTTCAATTTGAACTTCTAATTACGTAAATAATATCTCTATTCAAAAATATCAACGACATTTTTACACAGCTAAGAGACCGAGGAGATGAGTGCACGAGTCTTTCTAAAGAAGCTGCTACGATGACCAAAATACACCTGAGTTGGCTTTGTATTTTAGTATTTCCAATGAATGAGTTTTTTTTTTTTTTGAAAGGATTTTCACTTGTTACCGAGTTGTTTCATTATCCAAGACAAGCTTTTGGTGGTTTCCATATTTCATGTCGAGTTGTTTCAATGCTTTTGGTGGTTTCACGTCTTGTGTGAGGTATCAGTTATATTCTGGAGTTATTTGGTGTTTGATACTTACATTTTGTCCAACTTTAGTGTTTGGTCTAACTTTTGTCCAATTTAGGGCTTGGTACCTGGAAATAACGTTGACCGCATTGACTTGTGTTGACTCAGTTAAGTCATGACGTGTCTAAAATTTGGGTTAAATAATACATAATTACTAAAATATGTTTATCTTTTGTAACAATGACTAACCGTGTCCTAAACCAATTAAACACGTGGACCACCCTTAGATCTCCTTAGAGATCTCCATACACTAAAGACTAAAAACTAATAAAATTTGGTTATATTTCAAACGTTATGAACTAAAATTTAGTCAAACGTAACCTCAAGTTACGCCCCATTCAAACACAATTTAAATCTACGCCCAATTCAAACGTAACCTAAAGCTGCGCCCAACCCCAATCCAAACGCACTTTAAAGCTTTACGCCCAATCAACTCAAACGTAATTTAAAGTTGCGCCAATTCAAACTAACGTAATTTGGTTACGCCTTAGAGATTAACGATTAAGATTCCAAAACTTGTTCCATTTTATTCATTCAATCTCTCGCACTTGCAGGGAACCCCATCTGCATTACCTTCTTTTTCTAAAAATCCATATTCATACAGAAAAATCAAATATCAAAACCATAATCTCCTTTTTTCTCAAAACCATATCGATAACATTAATATTGGACAAAATGAAACACCAATTAACCCTATATTCAGTTATAAATCCAAAGGTGGCTTTGGCAGAGGGGTTTCAGAGTAGATTCATCAGTCAAAGAAATCTTAAGCAACTGCTAAAAATCATAGTAAAACAAAGTAATCAACCTTCTTGTTCCATGTATAACAATATGATGGTATTTGTCTCAGGGTATGACAAGCGAAAATTCAACACAAGATTTATCTTATTTATGCAAACGGCATGCACATTAAAGTTCCAAAATCGAACAGGACAGAAAATAAAGAAAGGAAAAAAAAATATTAAAGAAAGACTTGAGCTCCATGAGCATCACTATGGTAGCTGCCATCCAAACTAGGTTGGCACCGCAACCACCACCAACGATTTTCAGAGGCAATACTAAAGAAGTCGAAACAAACCCAAGAATTTTTTTACAAAATCAATTATTGGATTCTCAGATGTCGTGTGTAAACGGGCAGGTGAGACGAGAACTCAAAGTGTCCTCAACTGCTACATTTGGTTCCTTCCAACCAAAGAGTCCCTTTGAGTCCTTCATTCAATCCTCATGGAATCTACAATGTAGTAAATTCAAACAGAGAAGCAAAAAAAAAAAAAAAAAAAAAATCTCGCCCATCAAATCATTATCCCAAGCGATTGATTAATCTAAACAAAACAAATGCAATGCAAATCTGAACAAAACAAGTTTGATAGTAAACACTAGCAAATTAACATATATGGAAGGCCAAGACTTGATAAAGATGTTTTGTTTTCATTAGTTATTATACCTCTCAACATCCATTCCAGTGAAGATGATTTATAGTTCAGAGTTCAAACGGAATTAGTTGATCCATAAACCAAAATATGGTTGCATGATTTGTATGCATCCTTTGTGGTGGTTTGCATAATGGCTATATTATTATCAGCCTAAAATGATAGACGGATGGAGAAAATATGCATAAGAATCTCTATGTTCAACTTCTTGTGTATTATTTAATTTTTGGTAAAAACTCGACTTTTTTGTTCAAATTTGAGTCCTTCATTCAATCCTTTCCAACGAGATAAAATTTGGAATCTACAATGTTATAGTAAACTCAAACAGAGAAGCAAAAAAAAAAAAAAAATCTCTATGTTTTAACGATATTAAGACATTGAAATAAATTAAACTTTAATTGAAATATAAAGTGTAGGAAAGGAGAAAACAAGGACCTGTTGGTATGGTAGTAATTGGGATTTGACTGTGTTACTGGAACTTCTAAACAATCAATTCTTCAATAAAGGTAAGAGATTCCTCGAGATTGTACGGTATTGACTCCTTCAATTTGTTGCAGTGGTCGATGGATAATTTCCGGAAAGAAGTGAAGGATCGTAAATCCGGGAGTAACGTTAAAACAGGACAATCATAGAATTCTAATGAGCGGAGAGAATTGCTGGTATTGTTGTAGTTGGAGTTGATTTTTGGACATGAAAATATTTCATTTGGAACATAATAATGACCACCATACTTGTTGCTAGATCAATTTGTTGCAAGTGGATCTCTAGCTTTTGGAGATTGGATAAGTAGTTGCCCACTGGAATATATATTAGTTTTGGAGAATATGATATATGAATGGATGTAAAGTCTTCCTCCGGTAGCAAAGATTGAGGTTAACTGTTAGTTCAAAAACAGGAAATGAGGACAATTTCTAGCTTCTCAAGAGAAAATAAATTATAAATTGGAAGCGGCGGAGCAACCCATTCTTGGAGACCTCCCATATGATCCATCTTCAACTGAATCAACAAAGGGAATAGTGATATTGCAGTAGCATCTTTTGTATTACCACCACTACCATTATTCTTGTAGCTGCTGATACTTTCTTCTTCTTCTTGATGGTAGTAAAATTCTTCACCCAAACACTTGACCGACTGCATTTGGAACAAGATACCTAATACCCAGCGCTGGTAGCTTCTCACATCTATACTTGAATATTTATTTCCACTAAATTAGGAAGGTAATTCATCTAGAAACTTTAATCTGAAGTGATTTATCAATCAGATTAGGGTGAGGTTCAAGACCCTCCAAACCTCATCAGAAGAGGCATTATCAAGAGACAAATCTCGAGGTTTATCTTATCTTTTAACTTTGCTCTCTCTGCGTCAATACCACCTCTGAATTTCAGAGACTTGCAGAGAATTTAGATTTGACAATGATCCTACTTAAGAGATGGTGTCTTCACCGTTCTCCACCACAGAAATCTAATGATTCCAAGTTTTTTATTTCTTCCTTTTTTAAAACCAGAATGTGTGAGAACTTTCAAGGCCAATTTTTTATTTCTCTAGGAAGAAATGATATCCGAAATGCATGAGCTCCAAATTGCAAAGATTGCTGATGCATGACTCAGGTAATTCTTTGATCTTAGTCCATCTAGTATCCAGCCCCCTTAATCGTGTCAATGCTCCAACTTCGCTAGGTAATGCTTCTAACTTCTTACAACCTACAAGCTTCAATTCTCTTAGATCTTTCAAAAACCCAATATTTACAGGTAAGGCTACTAAACTTTCGCAGAAACTTAGATCTAACGTCTGCAAATTCGTAAGCTGAACGATAGAGTCAGGTAGCATTTGAACATGTGAACACGAAAGGTTTAGGTGCCTTAATATCTTCATAGACCCAATGCTTACGAGAATCCTTTCTACATGGAAGCACTTATAAAGCACTAGTGTCTGCATATTGTAAAGTTGATTTATTGAAATATCATGCGGATAACCAAACCAACAATAAGACAGGTCAAGGTACCTCAAATTCCTTAGCCTTCTGCATACAGAGGATCGAATATCTAGTCCATAATGCTGATGAAGCAAACAAACAACACGCAGATTCTTGCCATAAAGTAAATGTTTTTCCAAATGGTCATTTTCAAGGGAAAAAATAGACCTAAGTCTTTTGTTTTTTTTCAAGACTTGTGAAAATGATTTTGAGGTTTGGTGGTCTAAACTGACCTGCAAACGACGAAACTCAGAAATAGATCCAGCTCCACCAGAATTCACAATCTTGATATCATGAACACCGTTGACGCTCTGTGCAAGGTCATGTACTAATTAAATCATGCATCTTGCATGTTTCTATGTCACCTAAATCATCTAATTTTACATCTTGAAAGAACGAATTGGCAAGTAAACAATGGAAATAATCATTACCAACATCTTCTAATGATATTTGATTTCCACCATGACATGGATCAAGAAACCCTTCAGCCATCCATAGCTGAATCAAGGTTGTTCTCTTAATCTCCAAATCCTTTGGAAATATAGAGCAATAAGAAAAGCAAAGCTTCAAATGCGAGGGTAATTTATCGTAACTCAACTTTAATATTGATATGATTTTGGCCGTTGCATCTGCCGTAATCAAACTACTATGGTCTCGGATCGACACCCAATCATTCTCAGTGTTATGCAGACGCATAAGATTCCCAAGAACATTTGCTGCAAGTGGCAAACCACTACATTTTCTTGCAATTTCCTCTCCTATACATGTCATTTTAGGAGTCACTAGTACCCCACCCAAAAAAAATGTTTTGGTCTTGATGATAGACCAACAAACACTTTCAGGTAGGGTTTCTAACATGTAAGCACCTCCGACAATAGCTGCAACATTTTTACTGCGTGTAGTGACTAAGACCTTAGTTCCATATGCACCCACCGTTAGCAAACCTCTAAGTTTATCCCAGTCTTCAGGATCCTCAGTCCAAACATCATCGAGTACTAATAAATATTTCTTGTTGCTCAACTTTTCTAGAAGTTTATTAGTCAAGACAGTGAAATTTGAATATTCATCACACTTACTATTTGTGACTGACTCAATTATGTGTGTCACGATTCTTTTGACATCAAAAACATCAGACACACAGACCCAAGCTCTGGTATCAAAGTTTCTTATTATTGAGTCATCTTTGTAGACCATCTGAGCAAGTGCGGTCTTTCCTAACCCACCCATACCCACTATGGATATGACAGAAAAGTTCAAGGACGATGATGATGATGATGACGATGTAGTTAACATATTTATAATGGCTGCCTTATCTTTATCTCTTCCTAAGACACTTGATTCATCTACAAAGGACGAAACTAGTCGGTTCTGTTGCACAGTATTTTGATCATATGTGTAATATTCATCAGTTGAAATTGTAAACTGAAATTTTCCCATCTCAACAGAAATGTCATCTAGCCTCTTGTTAATTTTTTTGATTTTCTTAGCCATCTTGAAATTAAAGGCAACTGGGTTGGAGGATGAAAAGAATTGTTGTACCTTACTTATCTGGCCACGATGCATAGCTTCACAAGAAAACTCGTCCAAAACATCATCAGCATCATACACAACACCTTTGAGCCTTTTTAACCAAAGCCTCACAACATCAGATTCGACTTGCTGTCTCTCGGCATCAGTTGATACAGCTGCTATTGTCTCTAATGTTCTTTTAAGTTTTTCCAGCTCGTCTTCGACACCCCAAGCCATACCAATCTGTTGAGTAACAACAGAACCCAAATTTTTCAACAATTCAGTTACACCGGTAACAAGTAACCCTTCCATCGTTATGAGAAAATTCAGCTAAATATAAAGGAGGAAATGAGCCAACAGAAGGAAGAATGAATGTAGGGTGTTGGTGATATAGGAATTCCCCTGTATATATTTTATAGAAGATAGAAACTAAAAGGAAACAATTGCATAGCTGTTTGAATGAAAGAATGATGCGTATGGTGGAGTGTTTGAAGAAAAAGGAGAACTAAGTGATGAGAAAGTAAAGGATAAGATAAGATGTTTTTGTCGGTGGAAACTTCGAAACGATTTAAAGTAAGGATGGGGCCAAAGTGTTTCTTGTTTGTATTCCCCATCGCCCAGTTTTAACCTTGTTCATTATTATTACCTTGTCCAAAATTTCATTATTAAATTATTCTTTTACCAAAAACGAATTTTATAACTATTCCAAAATGAGGATAAGGGTCCGTTTTAGCTTGTCAAGATATTAAGTTTTTTTCCCATAAGTATGGTGATATTATTTAAGATTTGGATATTAAAAATGATTTTATGATTATAAAAATAAAGGGTATATTTGATAGTTTAAGAGAAAAGTATATAAACGGAGGCGGATAGATAAAAATAAACCAAAGTAGAGCGGACATATAAAAATGGACATACCAAAGTAGAAATTTTATTTGACCCCATGAAAAATTATCACAGTTTTAAATAAAATGGATATTTTGAATAGAAGTATAAAATTAGATTTTCGTTAAGTATTTTCCTAATGAATTTAAATTTGAGACCATGGTTTAAAAATTATCTTTGCGAGTTTTAAATATGCTTATATGTGTTAGATATTTTGAATATTGTTTGTCGTCAACTACTTATCCGCTAGTCAAAATAGATAATGAATATGAATAGAGAAAAATTGTATTCTATAACAATATAATATAACTACGAATTAATATAACATATAAATTAAGATTTTACGAAATTCTACATTTTTTTCTTTTCCATGATTCTCTTTTATATTTATAATTTGGTGAGTATTTTCCTAATGAATTTAAATTAAGAAAAATTTTTGTCAAGAGCATGGTTTAATTCATCAATTTACTACACCTTATATGTACCTCAATATAGAAACAAAATGAAATCAAAGAGGAGTAAAGAGATAAACTTTTTAGATAGAAAGGAAAAATAGAACTTTGGTAGAGATGGTTAATGCTATGCTTATTAGTTATAATTTTCCTAATTCTTTGTGGGGTGAAGCAATGTTATCTGCATGTTATATTTTTAATAGAATTCCTTTGAAAAATAAGAATGTTTCTCCTTATGACTTGTGGTTTAATAGGAAACCAAATTTGCGAAGACTTAAAGTTTGGGGTTGTTTAGCATATGTTAGGAAGCCTGATCTTAAAAGACCTAAGTTAGGAAATAGGGCGTATAAATGTGCTTTTGTAGGTTATTCACTTAATAGTATCACTTATAGATTTTTAATCCTTGACACTTTAGAGATTATAGAATTTGTAGATGTGGAATTCTTTGAGAACTTAAATAGGAATAGTTCCCAAATACAACCCATAGAAAACCCATTGTTACCTATTCTAGAATCTGTAGAGACTAATAACAATGATGAAAATTCTTCTCCTACTCGAGACATAGAAGATACTTCTGAAATTATTGAAGATATCGAACCTATAAGGAGTAAGAGAGCAAGAAAACAAACTAGCTTTGGTCCAAATTTTGTACAATATCTTGTAGAAGGTAGTAAGAATGAAATTCTTAGTGAATGTATTTATAGTAAGCATGATAGTTATGGATGCGTAATTCTTTGCTTATATGTTGATGATATGCTTATCTTTGGATCTGACATGTCTGTTGTGGAAGAAATAAAGAAGTTTCTTAGTTCTAACTTTGATATGAAGGATTTAGGAAAAGCTGATGTAATCTTAGGAATTAAGATCCTAAGAAAGGGGGATGAGTTGGCCTTAACCCAATCTCATTATATTGAGAAATTTCTCAAGTAGTATGGTCACTTTGATGACAATCCAACACCTACTCCTTTAGACCATACTATCAAGTTAATGAAGAACACTGGTCGCACTCATGCACAACTTGAATATTCGGTGTTATTGGAAGTCTTATGTATGCTATGCATTGCACAAGACCGAACATAGCCCAAGCCGTGGGAGTGTTATGTCATTTCTCAAGTAATCCACGAGTTGAACACTGGAAAGCAGTTTCATGAGTTATGGCTTACTTGAAAGGAACAATTGATTTTGGTTTTCATTACCAAGGCTGTCCCGCTGTATTGGAAGGGTACAACAATGCTACTTGGAACAATGTAGAATTCATGTCTAAGTCGACGTCTGGATGGATTTTTACATTAGGGGGTGATGCTGTGTCTTGGAGTTCCAACAAGCAGACTTGTATTTCTGATTCAAAAATGTTGTCATAATTGATAGCCTTAACTGATACATGTAAGGAGGTAGAATGGCTTAGAAACCTACTTATGGATATTCCATTTTGGAAGAAGCCATCTCCAGCAGTCTTGATTAATTGTGATAATCAAGCTACAATCTATAATGTCTCTAATAAGACTTATAATGGAAAGTCTAGACATGCAAGTCTTAGACATCAAATGGTTAGGCAACTACTCAAGAGAGGAGTATTTACGGTTAACTTTATTGAATCAAATAAGAATTTGGCAGACCCATTTACGAAAAGTCTACCAAATTCAGTGGTTTCAATAAAATTTAAAGAAATGGGAGTAAGGTATGTGAAAGAAGGTTGATCTCCCATAGAAGAAACCCAACCTATGTTTTGAAAAAGATAAAGAAAGTTCAATGTGGTACCAACAAGTTATGGATAGAGATTATGGAGCACTAATATAAAACTTCCAGAATCTAATTAGTGCAGGATTCTGCAAGAAAACATGATGGATGAAAATCCTTAATAAGTCTAACTTTTATCACAAGGTGTCTCGCAGAAACACCTTCGAGACTTACCTATATGAGTATGGAAATTAGTCTGTTTCCTAAGAGAAAAAGATCGTTCTCTAAAGAAGACTCATGAATCCAAGATATAAGCACATGACCATTAACGTGCTAAGCTACATAACACATGTTTTTTTTTTATGAATATCAATATGTGTGGAGATTCCAGTTTTATCGTAAGGGGTACTTAGTTCAAGACTAGTTTCACCATAGAACCTCGATAAGGCTTTGAATTTCTTACACTAAGTGAAGGTTCAAATCCAAAAGATACCTATCATTTATGTATTGATTTCAACGATGATTCTTAGTCTCAATTTAGCTTGAACTACGTTGGCTTGATCCCACTCGGGTACGTAGGAAGTCACTTCAGTGATGCAGTCACTCTGATTTAAAAGTTTTTTATTTTGTTTTTATGTTTTTTCAATTTTGGAAAATTGGGGGAGAATGTTAGATATTTTCAATATTATTTTCCGCTGGGTGGGGTGGGGGGTGGGGTGGGGTTGGGGGGGTGGGGGTTGGGGTAGCCCCTCCCGACTGTGTTCGACCTAGAAGTTTTCTGGTTTTAATTTGGAAAACCTAGAAGTTTCTATTCAAATTTGAACAGACGCGTCTCTTCCCATAAGCCACCATTAATGGCTTTTGGAAGCGTCTGTTGGTGATGAAAAGGCATTACTAACATGCATGGATATCCCTATAAGCAATGGTGGAGCCAAGTTAATTGGATCATATATAATAAAAAATCATGATTTCAAATGCCGTGTTATATAAAAATTTTGGACTCTTTGGGACAAATAACAAGAAATAGATGGAAAATTTAGGATGCAAGTCTAAGATCATATCCAAATAGTGGGAGTGGAGGGGGACAATTGTTTCAAAATAGAAAATCTCATGTACAAGAATAATGCACTTTCAAAATCTAGGGAGGACAACTGTCCCTCCTAGTCCTCATGTGGCTCCGCCACTGATGTACTACTGCTATCCGATCCTTTGGAGTTATTATCAAATTTTGCACTCGTCAAGATCTCGAGACCCTATTGTTTTATAATTATATTGTTCTAGACTATTGATTGGACCAACAAGGGAGATAAATCTAGCTTTCGGACGGACCAAGGAAATGCAGCACGCAAATGTCCACACATAAATTAAAGAAATCGCCGTTACCATCGGATCCTCTTTACTCTACAAGAATGCAGTTCAAGGGAGATTAGGAGCGGTTCAAGCTATCATGATAGCTACCAAAGGGATATAGCTTGAGCGTTGTTGTGGCTGACATGATTTGCCATTGGCATAGAGGTGCGGCTAGCATGGTTGGCATGCTTTGGCGCGTTCGGTGTGGCTGGCATGATTTGCCTTTGACACAGAGGTGCGGCTAGCATGGTTGGCATGCTTTGGCGCGATCGGTGTGGCTGGCATGATTTGCCATTGGCACACGTGGGAATTAGGGTTTGGCTTGTCGTAACCCTAATTTGAAAAAGATACCCCGGTAATTATTTAGGGACACATTAAAGGTTTCAGTAAATGTGCCTAGTAAATGCTTGTTACTTTAAATGTTGTGACATCACTGTATGCTAGGGTTTAGTGTTTTACGATTTTAACCCTAAGATAAAAACCACCATCAACATTAAGTCCCCGCTTAGCTTAAGGGTGCCTTGTTGCGAGGTAAGCATATGATGGTGAAAGACAAGGACGGAATCGAGGTGTAAATCATTGCAAAGATGGTCAGGAGAATCCGACTAACCTTTTTGAGTGGTAAAGAGAGTTTTGGCTTCCCGTGTTGGCGGCCCTGCGTAAGTTGTGCGGGAATTTAGACCAGGTGGAGTGGTGAGATGAAATTTACCGGCTTGGTCTGGTCGTACATTTCCAAGGCAAAGGGGGCGCGGTCTTGGAAGGCGACGCAAGTGTACGACTTGGCTCGAGGGGCCAGGAGGTGGCGTGGTCTTAGGAAAATTTGTTGGTATTGGCAGGTTCACGGCTCGGACATCTTGGAGAGGCAAAGCGCGCGTGGATGACTTGGCATGATAGGGCCGTGATAATGGAGCGAGTGGCCTGGCATGGTGCAGTCATGGCAAGGCTATGTGTACACGGATGGCTGAGCATGGTGGGGCCGCGGCAAATGGAGCGGATAGCTTAGCGTGTGGGGCCAAGGCATGGCGTGAGCGGTCTTGGGCGTGGAAATTGGTCTTTGTGGGACCGGTTTCCTCTTTTCCTTTCTTAGCTCAAAATAGGAAATCTTTTCCTTGCTCAAACTCCCACGTACATGTATATATGTATATATAAAAGGAGGGCTGGCTTCTCTTTCGTTTCACGCCTTTATTTTTTTTTATCCCAGTCGCGTGGTAGCAGTAATGCAAAGCGGACAAGCAAATCCCAGGTATGCCTTCCAATACTTCTTCTTTTAACTTGTTTCTCTTTTCTTTTGTGTTGGTGTAAACCTTAGTTGTAGGCGTACCTTTTCATGACCTTGTAGAAAATGTTATTGGCGTGAACACTAGCCGTAGGTATGCTTTGCTTGAACTTGTAATAAAATCTAAGCGCGAGTGCTGTAGTGATGTTGCCCGCCTCGATTATTGCGCGAAGTAGATATGCACGAGGATTGTCATTCCCTTCCCATGAAAGAACTAGCTTTTAGGGTTTCCCGATCTTTCTGGTGTGGCCGTGTGTATGATTTCCTTTGGGGGAGCGCCTATTTGGCTGGGCACGATCTTCCGGCTGCATGAGGTGGTGATGCAGAGTCTGCCAGTCCCATTTCTTCTCATATGCACAAAATGACTTTGAGACCAATTGGTTTGCGTCCAGGATGGCTCTCTTGTGTCTGATAAAATATTTCCATGCGCTTTATGTAATAATCTTTGCTCGTATTGTTCCACTGTAGTTATCTCGGTGGTGAAAACAGCGTAAGAGAATTTTCATTAGGATGTCAACAATTTATGGCATACCGAAGGATGTGGGTAATTCAAAGCCAAGCATAAATGATGAGTTCTTCACAACATTCGCTACAATTAGAAAAAATCATCCCAAGTATGTGTTGATCCTCCTGACTGGTTCGGAAAGTGAAGGAGAGGCCCAGTCGGTTCATCCGGGTAGTGTAATAAGGTTTTGTATTCAGAGAAAAGAGTATCATGCTTCTTCCATTGACTTTAAGATCCCTGCAAGTCCGTTGCGTTCCTTTGGGAAATGGACGCGATTTATGATGGACCAGGAACCTGTAAAGACCAATTTGACTAGGGCGCAGATTGTCGACGTTGTTGCGGCTTCCGCAGTACTTCAGATTAGGAAAGACATTCCAGGGTTGGTTGCTTTTGTTTCCAGATAGTGTCCAGACACCCATACAACCATATGCAGGTGGGGTGAAATGACCATTTCTTTGGAGAGCGTGGTTGTGCTGCTAAATCTTCCTGTAATTGGAAACCTCGACGTCAGACTGTCTGCAGACGAAGAAGAAATTCGCGCCACCATGGTTGCTAAGTCAAATGGATTCGTTCGTAAGGAAAACGAGACGAAGTGCTTTTATGACTGTTGGGTGTCTCAGTGGTTTCCTGACGAGTTGGAGTCGAACCAGAAGAATAGCGTACTTCATGTCGCGGCGTTCTTGGCTCTTTGGCTATCCAGGGATATTTTTGACGATGGCTCGGGAAAGAAAGAGATAAGACAGGAACTTATCACATTTGCCATAAAATTATCAAAGGGCGTCGCTCCCCTTGGTGGTTTGTTTCTTGGTTCACTGTATGCACACTTGGATCAGCTGGTTTCAAACATGCGCGCCTCGAACGACCATATGAAAGTGGATTCGAATGTTCATGCCGCCTTTCTCCAGGCATGGTTATGGGAGCATTTCGAGAAGTATACCCCGAAACCGTTGACTATACTTCCTGAGTCTTGGGGTGGCTCCAGAATACTGCGTTGGTTGAACAGGCGCCGAAAAACTGGTCCGAAACTGATTATGTTTCTTGAAAACTCGTATGCGGTTAATTTTCGTCCATGGGCTCCGGTGCATGCGTCCATAACTCAGATTAGTACCTTTGCTCCTGCTTCGAATATGTCTATGTCTTTCGATGATGAGGGCCTGAGCGTTGGAGAGATGGTGTTCATGCGTAGTTGCACGCCTGGCCACGTGCCATTTTTTTTCGAGAAGCTTGCAAAGCGATCTCTTACAATATTGATAGGGCTGCTCGACATATGGGTTTTGACCAAGGGGTCCCACTTGTTCGTCATCCGGTTGTCCAAGAAATCCCGTTATCAATCTATTCTCGATGCTAGTGCTCTTGTGTCGGGTAGAAGTCCGCCTTTCCTCGTGGAACTAATCCATCAACGACCTCCAAATACAACATATTTTGGCGGGATGAATTTCTTGTTGTTCATGGATTCGTGAATGATGTGGTAGAAAATCGTCAGGATAAGCCTTCTCCTGCGGTTTTAGCGGAACATCCACTGTTGAGGGATCCCAAGAGAAAATCCGTTAGTCCAAATGCAGATAGTCCTCAAGTGAAGGAACGAAGATCTAAAGATCGTGCGGGCGGCTTTCAGTCAGACTCCACGGTTTTGCCGACTTTTAGTTCATCCAATATGCGGGTACATACGGTTCTCCTCTTTCCCTTGGCCTGGATCGTTTATATCCTTGTTCCTTTTCTGAGAATGCGCCATTGAATTCTGTCCAGGGTCTCAATAGTACGAAGGCCTTTGCCAAACTTGCGAGCAGTCAGAAAACATCATTTTTCGAGACAGAGAGCGGCGTTGCAGAGCCTACCCATGATGACGCGGATCTCGAAAAGGATGAGATTTCGTGGTCTAGCGGTGGCGAGAGCAATTCTTCCGATAGCGGTGTTGAATCTTCGTCTGGTCGGGCCCGAAAGCCCGAATCGGTGAGTCCCCTCCATGTTTTTCTTCTTTCCCCCTTTTTTTTTTTTCTTTGCGTAAAAAACTAAATTTTGATTTTTAGGAGGAAACCATTCCTGGGGATGATCTTGAAGTGGAATACCACCAAAGTAAAGACGTAGCCGTACTTCCTTGGAAACCGTGCGCCTAGCGACAATAGAATTCGTATTTAATCTCGCTATCATAAAAGCCATAGAATACCTTATTGCAAGAATACTCGTAAATTTCCTAAGTCATCAACACACACATTAGAGTCTGCGTATGTGAATTCTACCTAAAGAATAACCTAACGCCTTGCGCTAATTAAGTTCAATTCCTAGGAGCATTAAGTTTTGAGAAATAGGCTAATCAATGCAACTATCACACATTGCACATGAAAATTCGGACAAAGGTCACTTTCTACATATGATTACAAGAGTGTATCTCTACAAACCGTAATCATATCATGCTACTCGTATTCAAGGTTATCACTCGATGATGAACCCTAAAAATAGCTATAGATATGGATGTGAGTTCAATCAATTCTAGACTTAACTAAACAAACATTCAATCGTATTGCAATACATCAATCATGCAATTATTATAACCCGTAGAAAGTGAACCATGATTTTGAGAGAAACTAATTCATAAAAATAATAACTTGTTTTCAAAATCCAACTACATCTTTAACTAATAACAAAATCAACTACTTGTGTTTTTAGAAATCATCATAAAGAGTTTAGAAGAATCTATCATGTGAAACCCTAGAACAAAAGTAGAAGCCTCCCTAATGGAGATATCTAGGTTTGGAGAAAGACTTTTCTATTTATATGCTTCTCCCATTCCAAAAGGATACTCTTTCCAATATTAGGTCAAATCTTCTCAAAATCCATCTCCAAGTGGTCCACCAAGCCCATGTGTGAGAAAAAAAAACTCATGTAAAATTATGTCCAAAATTCGTCATAGAAAACTGGGAATATGGCCGGAATTTGGTGAATTGGACCGGAAAGCAGCTCGGTGACTGCAAAGTCAGACCAGTCACCGATCAACTGGGTCAAATCGGTCAAAGGTCAGGTCGTAGGAGTCAACTCGAGTCGAGGCCAAGTCATGTGAGTCAGAGGCTGAGTGAGCTGAGTCAAAGTCTAACTCAGTAGCTGACTGGTTTTGTCCAAAGTTTGTTTTGCATAGGCCTCACCCTATGTTGCGCCATCATAATGCATTAGTCATTTCCCCAATCCCGGACCATAATGGCCCGCACACTTCTGTCACTTCCAAAAGTCAGTGCATTTGCACTAACCTTCTAGTCCATTTCAACAAAGATCACAACTGCTCCACTGCATCTCAGCTCAATTTTCTTGTAAGCTCAAGTCCAATTTCATCCTTTCCTTCTCCACCATTGCCATGATCGAACCCGCAACACGAGACTCGTTCTTCTTTACACAAAGACTACCATCTCAAGCTCCAACAAAGAGCTCTGCATTGCATTACGCCACAACACCACAAAACTATGCACCTGCACCGCACTTTATCATCACAATCTCCCCGGGTTTCTCGCCATTCCACATTATAATCCTGCATACCACACACTTGCTCTTCCGTCACAAACTCCTTTATAATCATCCATGGCTTCACCGCGAACAAGCTTTGAAACTCAAGAACCCTTGAATCTCCTCCGCGTCTCTTAAATTCAAGTCCCCGCAACTACCAACTCCAATTCTTCCATGTTGCTTAATAACTCTACCAGAACTGCACATCACCAGCTAGTTCATTGCAGCTCAACTGCAACACATTCTAGCACCAATTGCATTGCAACTGCTACTCCACTCCAACAACCCTTGCTGCTCATGTACCTCCTGTTGCACACCAGAAACCACCAACTGCATTTCAGTTCATGCCTGCACCACAGCACCAGCAGCTGCTACAACAAACTGCAATTTTCTCTTTCATTTTAAACTCGGCTAACCACGAACTCGATTTGCAAATCTAGCAACACAGATCCTCTTATATCTCTTTATTCTTCTCAATTGAACCCATCGAGCCAGTAGCTACAACTACCACCATTACCAACTTCTTTATTGCAGAAGCAACTCCATCTCAGTCATGAACCAACACCACTTCTGTAACTCCTTTTCCATAACATCAACAACGGCTTATCCATGGCTGCAAAACCCATTCACAATCCGTGCCAAGACCACTGCAAGTACAACTCACAAAGATCTGGTTCATCTCCATAACTTGACTGCACAATCTCTTCTTTCTTGTACCACCAGTGCCATCTCATACCAGCGCACATCTGCAATTTCAACCACTACATTCTCAAGCCATCATTCCTTGTATCATCTCATGTAACACCAGCAACACCATCATTCATCTGAGATCAATTTCTACCTAAACATCATCAGTTCTTCATACCCTTTTCCTGTAATTCATGGTTTAACAGAAACATCTTCATTTCACCATCATTATTCGCCTAATTCATCAAACCCATCTCTCTGTCTCGATGTCACTCTTGAATCCATCAATTCCATCACCAATTTCCAACAGCAAACACAAATTGTTCATCTGTTTTACAGAGATAACAAACCCTAACTTCATCTTCTGACCTAGCCATTTGCACGCTTTTGATCTCCATCAATTCTTTCTTTCCACATCACCTGCAGACTCATCTCTTGTTTGATTTCGTCACAGATGCAAACACATCCACAGAAACCTTCCATCATCTTCGTCAATTCAATACCCATGTTCTTTAAATCATCACAGACTCGAGATTCAACCGCAAAGACGATCCCCATATCCATTTCTTCTTCTGGATTCAACAGCAGCACCAAATCGCCTTCTTTCATTTCATTCTCGATCTGATTCATCCACAGAATCCTCAATTTCATCCTCTCGTATTTTCTTTGTTTGGTGTTATAGCGGCCCGACTCTGTTGCTCGTTCTTGTTTTCGATTTTAGGAGCAAATAATTGAAGAAGAGATATATTTCACGATTCTAGGGTGGGTTTTAAAATCAGGACGACTATTTGCACCCCCAGATGAGAACAATCCCCCAGATGGATGCCCCGAGTAACTTCTTGGGTGCTTTTAACAATTCTTTATAAACACAAAAGGGTTATCCCTTAACCTTGGCCAGGCTCCCAATATACTTGGACATGGAGATTCATCATCCCGAGGGTGCTGCCGTGACTCAGGTGGAGGAGAGCACTTCGGGGGGTGAAATCGTAGTTAGGGATCTCCTGCCAGTTGCTGATTCAGTTGTAGGTGCCACCTTCAATCCTCCGTATCTAGCCCCTTTCCCAGGTCATGTGTTGATTGGTGGATTTAGCGTGCCAACTAAACATGCGACATTGTACACCAAGATTTGGGAAAGCTATGGTCACATTGCCACGACTAAGAAGATCACTAGTCGACATGCGTTGGTCAAGCGTGTGGAGGAAGCCTTTTCTTCGATTGATGAGATGTGCAACGTGACTGGTCATACAATTTTTGAGGATGTAATCTCGAGCTGGAAGTTCCATCGTGACATGTGTGTGGGCTTCAAATTCAACGTTTCTTGGTTCGTTGAAGGTCTCTCTGATGTTCAAAGGTTGTTGGATGGAGAGTTGAAGGTCCTTCCGCAGACATGATGAAGAAGCAGGAAGCGGAATTCAAGAAGTTGTTCAGGAAGCTGAAACTTAAGAGGGCGGCTCTCCAAAGCACGAGGGAGGCCTTTGCCAAAAGGAGCAAGCCGATGTTGGAAAACTTCCCTTGAATATATATCTGTCTTCTAGACCTCTTATATTTAGTTTTTTTTTTTTGAAAGGCAAATGAGACGCCTAGTTTTGGTTTTTTGATTTTCTGATTTTCTCGGGTTAATAGATAAATGCTACCTTGACGGTTTTGGATTATATATATATATATTTGTTTTTTGAATGAAATATTTAGAATTGAATTGTCTTTGGCTATGAATGAAAGTGACGCAGACATCCCAGGAAAACCATGGAACCGTGTGTTGGTAGATGACATAGGATGAAACATGGCTATAGGTTTTATCAGAACTTGAAAAAGCAAACCACGTATTTTTGTCTAGATAAGACTTACTCGGTTTCTTAGGTCTTCTGATGAGAATAAACTTTCCGGGTGTAGGACCAAGATTTTTTTCCCGAGAAACATGGTCATGGGAAGTCCCCAGTCTTCCGTGTCGTTGTTGAGTTGTCTGATAACTGCGCCGTTAATCCCAGGGCGGATCGTTTTGCTTCTGGCCTCTAAGAAGTCCCCAGTCATCCCTTGTCGTGTCATGACTGATAATCCAGCCGTCGAGTAACTGAGTCGGAGTGGATCGCCTTCCTCTACCATCTTGACGTCTGGGGTCGAAGAATGAGATCGCTGGTTGAAAATTGACATTGTAACCGAAAGATCGAACCTCCCGTTGTGGTTTCCAATTGTTTGTAGGTGAAAATGGTTTCCGATGATTTGGGTAATTGTGGGTGTGCAAGTGAGAAACAATTTGAACCCTAAACAATGTACTACAAGGGAATACTTTAGATTCGAGAGATCAATCTGTACAAGTCCGACCTAAACCAAGAAATGGCCGTTCCATACTTGCTTCGGTCACCAAGTGGAGGAGAATGGGTTGGTTTTGGGGAGGGAAGCAAGGAAAGTGGTGAGACCAGAATAGTTGATTCTGGAAGAGTAGTTGGGTTACTACGACTTGTTATCAGAAAAGTGAAAGAGCTCATAAGGTGAGCTAGCAAGCAAGTATTTCTGAGTATTGTATCTCCCGTATGAACTTGTTGCTCAATGGAAATAGGTAAGACCTATTTATACAAGTCGGAGTAAAAACGTACCCTGGTCTCATTAAGGAGTGGGGAAGTAAATGGGAGGAGGTGGTAACCGTATGCATGGAACTGATGTTCCATAAAGTGGTTAACGCATGAAACTGGTTTTTATGAAACTGCTAACGTTATGGAATTGATGTCCCATAAAGTTGTTAACGTATGTTCTTTATGTCCCATGAACGTTTCACACATAACTTCCCGTATTTACTAACCGCCTCACCGTTATGACACTTCCTTATGACGGGCGTAGTATACGCCGCACGCTGTAGACCACCAAACCAATACCCAAAGAGGATCCCCGGTTTGTGTTGATGTCTCGAATGTTTTGGAAAACATGTAGCACGTTGTTGTGGCTTGGCAAGTCAAGCTCGGGAAACTTTCCGGCTTGGTGACCTTCAACGGTCGAGATTTTGCATCTTGAGAGGAGGGGCAACCGTTGATCGTTGTATGCCTTCGTTTTGGTAGCCTCGTAGCCAGGGCCAACGTGGTGGCGTGGCTAGGTTGGTATGTCGGGTTCATGGCAAGGTTTGGCGTGGCCAAACTTAGGTTTTCGGGCCAAAGGTTACCATGTGTCGTCTGGTAACCTTGGATGGCAAGATTTTCTCCTGGGATTGAAGGGAAACCGTTGATTGTTGCACGCCTTCGTTTTGGTGAATAATTCACATAACCCTTCATGTGAACATTCAATGATTTTCTACCGTGTGTGCATACACTATGAAATCACGAAATTCACGAAAACTTTAGTGAGGGCCAACGTGGTGGCGCGGCTGGTTGGCATGCTAGGTTGGCATGGCAAGGTTTGGCGTGGCCAAACTTAGGTTTCGGGCCAAGGGTTAGCATGTGTCGTCTGGTAACCTTGGATGGCTAGGATTTTCTCCTGGGATTGAAGGGAAACCGTTGATTGTTGCACGCCTTCGTTTTGGTGGCCGCGTAGGGAAGGCCAACAGGGTGGCATGGCTAGGTTGGCATGCCGTTGGCATGGCAAAGTTTGGCGTGGACAAACTTAGGTTTCCGGGCCAAGGGTTACCATGTTTCGTCTGGTAACCTTGGATGGCTAGGATTTGCTCCTGGGATTGAAGGGCAACCGTTGATTTTTGCACGCCTTCGTTTTGGTGTCCGCGTAGGGAAGGCAAACAGGGTGGCGCAGCTAGGGTGTGGTTAGGCTCGGCATGTGGGGCCAAGGGTTCGCCTTGGGCATGCCTAGCTTTGGCTAGGTGCGATTTTTTCTTGGCATGTGGGGCCAAGGGTTTTCCATGGGCGTATGGCGTGGCTAGGGCCAAGGCAAGGGCGATTGGCTGGGCATGATGTGACTAGCATGGATAGGGCCAAGGCAAAGTGCGTTTGGCATGGCGCGACTAGCTTGGCTAGGTTTGGTTTGGATTGGCATGTGGGGCCAAGGGTTCGCCTTGGGCGTGGCTAGCTTTGGCTAGGTGCGATTTTGGCTAGGCATGTGGGGCCAAGGGTTTTCCATGGGCGTATGGCGTGGCTAGGGCCAAGTCAAGGGCGTTTGGCTTGGCATGATGTGACTATCATGGCTAGGGCCAAGGCAAAAAAACGTTTGGCATGGCGCGGCTAGCTTGGCTAGGTTTGGTTTGGCTTGGAATGTGGGGCCAAGGGTTTGCCTTGGGCGTGGCTAGCTTTGGCTAGGTGCGATTTTGGCTTGGCATGTGGGGCCAAGGGTTTGCCATGGGAGTATGGCGTGGCTAGGGCCAAGGCAATGGCGTTTGGTAACCTTAGACGGCCAGGATTTGCTTCTGGGATTGAAGGGAAATCGTTGATTGTTGCACGCCTTCGTTTTGATAGCCGCGTAGTGAAGGCCAGTATGGTGGCGCGGCATGGGGCCATGGCGAGGTGCGTTTGGCATGGCGCGTAGGTGTGGCTGGCATGATTTGCCATTGGCACGGAGGTGCGGCTAGCATGGATGGCATGCTTTGGCGCGGTCGGTGTGGCTGGCATGATTTTCTATTGGCACAGAGGTGCGGCTAGCATGGTTGGCATGCTTTGGCGCGGTCGGTGTGGCTGGCATGATTTGCCATTGGCACAGAGGTGCGGCTAGCATGGTTGGCATGCTTTGGCGCATGGTGTGGCTGGCATGATTTTCCATGGGCACGAGGTGCGGCTAGCATGGTTGGCATGCTTTGGCATGATTTTCCATCCATTGGCACAGAGGTGCGGCTAGCATGGTTGGCATGCTTTGGCGCGGTCGGTGTGGCTGGCATGATTTGCCATTGGCACACGTGGGAATTAGGGTTTGGCTTGTCGTAACCCTAATTTGAAAAAGATACCCCGGTAATTATTTAGGGACACATTAAAGGTTTCAATAAATGTGCATAGTAAATGCTTGTTACTTTAAAATTTGTGACATCATTGTCTGCTAGGGTTTAGTGTTTTACGATTTTAAACCTAAGCTAAAAACCACCATCAACAACTACAGTAAAAGTGGTTGATAAAGCTTTTGGGATTTGATCATGATATAAAATACAAGAAGGGTGCTGAAAAAATTGAGGCTGATGCACTTTCTAAAAGGCCATCTACAATAACCAACTGCAACTTCTTAGCTGCTTCCATGCCAGCTTGGGATCAAGAGGTAATTTCTAGTTATACTAATGATGACAAAGCCCAACTCATTATTTCTAAGATTCTGCTGAGTCCTTCAAGTCTTGAGCATTTCACCTACAAGGAGGGAATCTTAAGATACAAAACAAAGATTTATATTGGTACTTCTGGTAGGAGGCCATTCTGGCATTCAAGCTACTTATGCAAGCGCAAAAAGCCATTTCTATTGGAAGGGCATGAAAAAAGATGTTTTGTTGTTTGTGTCTCAATGTAACACTTTCCAAAGAAACAAAGGTGATCACACAAATGTTTTTGGTCTACTGCAACCACTTCCTATCCCTGATCATGCATGGCAACTCATTACAATAGGTTTCATTGAAGGTTTGCCAATCAACAACAAGAAGATTGGTATTCTAGTCATTGTGGATAGGCTAACTAAATATGCTCACTTAATTGTTGTGCAACATCCATTTACAGCTTCATCTGTGACACAAATTTTTCTCAATCAGGTATTCAAATTGCATGGCCTTCCTGCTTCTATAGTTTCTGACAGAGACAAGATATTTACAAGTACTTTTTGGCATGATTTATTCAAAACACTGGGTACCAGTTTGAACTTAAGCACTGCATACCACCCTCTGATGGCCAAACAGAGATGGTTAATGCATGTTTGGAAAACTATTTGAGATGTATTACAGGACACAAACCAATTAGTTGGAGCAATTGGTTATCACTGGCTGAATAGTGGTACAACACTAGCTTTCATAGAGGCTTAAAGATGTCTCCATTCCAGGCACTGTATGGTTATTTACCTCCACACTTAGCTTTTCCATCTACTACTATTTATGTTGATGTTGTTGAGACTTACTTGAAAACAAGAGACTCTATGCTGGATATTATCAAAGAATCTCTACAACAAGCCCAAGATAGAATGAAGCTTTATGCTGATTCAACAAGAGTGGAAAGGTCATTTACAAAAGGGGACCTGGTATATCTTAAGCTTCAACCTTACAGGCAAGCATCTCTGTCCTTGAGAAAGAACTTCAAACTATCTGCTAGATACTATGAAACCTTCACAGTTCTATAAAAGATTGGTGCAATGGCTTACAGACTTCAGCTTCCATCTCACTCAAGGATACACCTAGTGTTCCATGTCTCTCAGCTGAAGAAACATATTGGTATGCAACACACTCATTCTCTTACTCTGCCTGTTGTTGACTCGCATGGTGAGATCATAATGCTACCATAAAAGGTGTTGAAGGCCAAGTCTATCCTCAGAGGAGACAAACTAGTACACCAAGTCCTAATCTAGTGGACTAATTCGTCACCAGATGATGCTACTTGGGAAGATGATGTCACACTATCCTAGGTTTTCCTTGAGGAAGATTTTGTCACAAATATGATCTATTCTTTAAAGAATCAGAGTTATTCTAGTTAGCAGAGTGCCTTAGTAAGTTAGCTGAGTTAATAATTGGTCAGCTGTTCGACCGTTGATTAGTTAGCACGTGTCAGTCACGGATTGAGCTAGATTAGGGCTCAATCATTCGTCATTTAAGCTGTAAGAAGATTCTTCTATTTCATTATCTGAATTTTATTTGTTAATGAAGATATTGACTGCACCTCTGGCAAAAAGATTGGCTTGAATCATTGTATTCAAGAGGTGATTTTCACCATTTTCTATCTCATCTGTTTGTTAATTGTTGTAAGGATACAACATGCACCTTCTCCTGATGCGAAGTTTGGTACTCCTGCAACACCCTTGTATTTTGTGGGGCAGTGAGTGAAGTTTAGGTTAGGAGGCAAATTTTAGGTCACATAAGAGCATCTCCAACTGAAGGTGCAAAAAATTCTATGTGGCTTTTTAATTTAGTCATTTTATTTAGAGTGGTTCTAAACACACCGAGCTTTCCACCGTGAAAGCTCCCGAGGAAAAATCGGACGGTCCCTGCAACGCTCTCAACATCGGGATTAGGGCGTGCAAATGTGGGGTTCATGTCTTATGTGTCTGTCGGTGACCTCCCGAAGTGAATCTAGAGTTTTCGTTTTATTTATGGGATCTACACATAGAGTTAATATAGGACTTCATATCTAAAAAACCATCTCCAACCGTAGAGAATTTAAAAAAAAAAAAATAGTGAAAAATATGACGTGGAGGTGGAGCCGGAGGTGTAGATGAACACCTTCATATTTAGTAATTGGTCCCTCATAATTTGTAGGACCCTATTATTGGAGCATCTCCAACAAAAGGTGCAAAAAATCCTATGTGTATATTTTATTTAGTCATTTTATTTATGGGTCTACACATAGAGTAAATGTAGGACCTCATATCTAAAAAACCATCTCCAACAGTAGAGAATTTTAATCCTAGAAAAGAAAAATTAGTGAAAAAGATGACATGGAGGTGCAAACGGAGGTGTAAATAACACTTTCTTGAACACCTTCATATTTAGTAATTGGTCCCTCCTATCTTATAGGACCATCCTACTATTGGAGATGGATTTATGCCAAACGAAGGTCTAAAATCCTATGTGTCACTAAAAATAAAAAATCCACCCTCTATTGAAGATGCTCTTAGAGATGGATTTATACTAAACGGGGGTCTAAAATCCTATGTGTCACTAAAAACAAAAGAATTCACCCTCTGATAGAGATGGTTTAAGCGCGTTTGGATACACATCCAGAAGTTACTTTTTGACTTCTGGAAGCAAAAAAGTCATAAGTTAGTTTGGGTAAACAATTTCAGAATGACTTAGCGAGAAAAGTTAACTTTTTGTATGATTTCTACTTACGGAGAAGCGAAGAAGCAAATTTGTATCCAAACGCGAGTATCTATGAATTCTAGAACCCTAGGTACCTTAATTTTCTGGGCTTCCAATACATGAAAAAGCCTTGTTAATAGCCCAAGTCCATTCCAGTGAAGCAACAAAGAACCCTTGTCTTTATATCTGTCAGGACTCAGGACAGAGAAATCAAAATAAAAAGGAAAAAAAAAAAAAAAAAAACAGAGAAAGTGAAAGGAGAAAGAATCAAAATCAATGGCTGAAGAAGAAGAAGTACTCTTTGAAGTTGAAGCTGTTGAATCTGTATATGAAAAAGATTGTTCTGTTCTCCAGCGTTACCCACCTCATCTCAACATTCATATCAAACCTAGAACTGCTGAAGATTCTTCACAACAGGTCCTCAATTATAAAATTTCTACTTTTTTCGCAATTTTTTTTCATAATTTATTTCCTCAAATTTTACTCCTTTATTTTGTTTTTCTTTCTGGGTTGTCTTAGATTCTCATTATACGTGTAAAGATCTCCAATTATTGATAGACTTTAAGGGTTTTTGTAGATTGGGGGTTTTCCCAAAATTTCATATTTTGAGTTCCAATTTTATTATCTGGGTTGTTTAACTTTCTCACTACTATGGGTAAAAAAAATCAAATCTTTGGGACATTCTTCAGTAGAATGTAGGGTTTTTGTTGTTTATTTTTCCAATTTTCATGGTGTAGTTTGGATTGTGTCTGATTTTCTTAATTTGGGGTATTGCAGTTTGTGGAAGCTGTTCTTTGTTTACAAGCAGGACCTAAGGTATGAAATAGCATTCAATTCAATTCAATTCAATTCAATTGTAGTGACACTTTTACTAGAATAATGCTGAGCAGATATAATCCAGTGAACTATCTGAGAGACCGATTGAACTAGAGCGGCACTCCCCCGGGATCTCTCAATTTGGTGTACCAGGCATTGATCTTCTTAGGTTCATATATTCCTATTTGTTTACCATCAATGAGCTTCAAATTTTGGAATAGTTGCAGTATGAGTAAAATTGAAAACCAATAAGCATCTCGAACAAGACATCTTTACATAACAGAACTAATCACGTCCAATGTGGATAATCATACACACATAGAGTAGAAGCAATTAGTAACTGCACGATATCAGCTTTTTTTAAAACAAGCAGGTGGTTCTGACTGTCGTGTTAACACACAGCAAGAACGCAAAACCTACTGTAATAGAGATTTGTTAGGCCTCCTTCTACCTTATATATTACTTATTTTAAATGTGGTTACTTCGAAGCCACCGTAACAGAAACTATTGCTACTTTACTGCGTTCATAGATGATGTAATATGTTTCTTATCGAATACTGCTTGCAAAGAATTTTTAGTGTATTGTGTTCAATTCGTATATGCATGGCTCGGAAAGGGTCTTAGTCTTTTATTTCATTTGTTTTGTTAGTACCCTGAGGAGCCACCAGAAATCAACATTAAAGAGTCAAAGGGTCTTGATGAGGAAAGGAAAGTACGTCTGTTGAATATCTTAAGGGAGAAATCGCAAGAACTGTGTTCATGTCTCATGCTTGTAGCACTTTGTGAGGTAACTTCGGGTTATCTCTTTCTTTTTGGCTGTTGCTTTTATTGTGTGCTGGGGTTGATAACTGCTTTAGTTCAGTATGTGGTCTCTCGTTCTAACAATACATTATATTTAAGTAGATTGACACCATATTGGCTAATTTTTAAATTTTAATCAGGAAGCAGTGGAGGCTCTAACAAACATGAACCATCCTGATGGGGATTGCCCTTTATGCTTGAATACTCTACGTAAAGATGATACAGAAGGCGATTTCCTGCCATTTATGAAGTTGATGTCCTGCTTTCACTGCTTTCACAGGTAATAATATTTGGTTTCCTATACCTCACAAATTCTTCCAGAGCAAATAGAATAGTATTGCCTTTGGTCCATCGGATTGTTGATAGAATATTTAAAACCAATGAAGAGGGACGTAAGCCTGTTCTCAGTGTTTTCAAACCACGATACTAAACTTTATGATCTTGAGCTATAGAATCCCAAACAGGGCCAGCTGAAGACACCACCAAAGCTGCCTGAAACAAACCCAATAAAATAAACGTTATTGGGTTTTAACGTTTATTCTTTTTTCCAGTGAATGCATTATTAGGTGGTGGAAGTGGCTCCAGGAGCAGAAGGAAACAAATCCGGATGCTTCAAATGTCTCTTCTTCACAATCTAGAAATTTAGAGAGGTAATATAAATCTGCGTTACCTGGAAAACACTCTGGTTATGTATATGAACCTTGTTTCTTAATTTTCATTTCGCTCTTGAATCCTGTAATTTCATCTGGCGGATCATGTTTCTTACTTAGAGTTGTTGATTTTTAGCTCAGATTCACATGGAACAGTTAACCTGAATCCTGGACTCTGTCCTGTCTGCCGCATGGTTTTTCAAACAAAGGACATTGAACATGTCCTTGATTTGGTTGGAACCAATTTATCTCAAATGGTATGTTCTAACACACTAGGCAATGGCCTACTTTATTTAGCCGAAATTTAAATAACTGAGGTTTGCCTGAACCACTTTTCTGTGAATCAGAATTTTACTGGAGCTGAAATCGAGTATGAAAAGGAGGTCTTGCAATCGGAAGCTGAAAATGCTAGAAGAAAGAAATTTGAAGCCGTGTTGAAGTTACAAGAAGAGAATAGTGGGCTGATTGAACCTAAAAAAACCGAGGTTTTACGGCCAGGAATGTTTCTTCCAGAACCACCTGTCGTGCAGCCTACGGAGACCGCCGAACCTATCTCTGAACTACCACAACAAACAGATCCAATCTGCAAACCTACTCCTCCCTTTGAGACAGGTTCAAGCCGATCCTCAAACAAGCCTAGTAGCAGCAGCCAACGTAGGAACTGGGGGTCAAAAGCAAAGAATAAATCGCGAGATTCAAGAGAACACCAAAGGAAGTGGATCCAGAAAGACATTGGACAGTAACAGAGGGTGTGCCCATACCATTTTATTTATCGGGTTTGTGATGAAGCAAGTTTGTAACGGTGATGAAAAAGAAAATTAGGCTATATAATTATACTCCTATCTGTTAGTGTATATGATGGTGGGATACGCACAAGAGAGAACTTTCATGTTTCTGGTTCTTGGCACATAGAAGTGTTCCATATCCCACCCTACCCAAAAACTGAATCAAGCAGAAACTTTTACATACTGCTGAGCTGATTTTGAATGAAGCCCATCAAGGTTTTATATTTTCTATATTGTCATGAATCAAGTTTCATTGGGTACTGATCTTTGTGAATCAAAAATTTCTTTTTGTGAAATATTTTAGTGCAGGACTGCTATAAATGAAGTCTTTGTATATGTAAAAGGAGCTGTTACTGGGAAGGGATAAGAGAAAGTCACCCTTTCTATTCCCAAAGTAGACTTTTCACTAAAATTTTAGTCTTAAAGACTGATCCAGAATGGAAATATTAGTGCTGAATTTGGAACGATATTAGTGCTCTTGACTGAAATATTACCAGTCAAGCTGAGACCACTTGACCAGTCAAGGACGAGCTCGTACTCCTACGGGACACTGAAATATTAGTGCTGTTGACCAGTCAACATTTGGAACGCACTATAGCACACTCCAAATATTATTCTCACTATGTATATTCACAGTGCAATCATGTACGTCATCATATCAGGGGCATAAATGGTATTTTTGTTTTTGCAATATTTCTTCTCCCTTTTAGTAATTGGAATTGAAGAGGACTTTTGGGGTTGGCGACATGGAGTTTCACAATTTTTTAGGTCCGCTTGCGGCAAAAATCCATGTGGTAAGAGCGGTTCTTATGGGATGAACATTTTTGCTCTCACTCTAGAATGAACAAACATGAAAAATGGATGTTCAAATCAACAGTTCCTAAGGTATCCAATTCTTTTTGGTGGATTATATAACTCATACGCCAACTATTCTCTGTTTAACAATTCATTATGTTCCTTTCCAAATCAACGACAAAAATGAAAAGAAAATTGTACGCGTAGTAGGAAAGTTTTATTGAGTTAGCACAGAGCTTATAAATAAATTACTACTTAATCCCTATGGAAAAACTCAAGGTGGAAATTTTATAAATATCCCTCCTTTTCATGAATTTCACAAATACCCTTATCCATAATAATTGTACCCCTCATCTTCTAAAATGTTATCCATTTAATTTTGAATCATATAAATATCCTTTCAATATTAATAAAAATTTAGATGAAAGTCATTTCATTTCTTATCTCACATGCTGGAGGTGGTGATGGTGATGATGCCGGCGATGAAGGTGGTGGTGCCACCAGATTTGGGATCAACTTTTGTTGTTGATACCATATTTTTGTGTCAACTTGGGTTGTTGACACCTAATCTTGACCTAACTAATTTCCGAGTTTTCATTTTTTGTAAAAACTGGGGCTGTTGACACCAGATATGATATCAACTTCGGTTGTTGACACCAAAATTTGGTGTCAACTTTGGTTGTTGATACAAAACACTGGATCAACTTCGGTTGTTGAAAATCTGGACCTAACTTATTTCTAAATTTTCAATTTTATTTATCAACTTGGCGGCAACGATGGTGGATTTGGAGTAGATGCTGGTCGCAATTGCAGTGGCGGTGGTGACGATGAGTTGTGGTGGAGTTGTGATGGTGAAATGTTGGTGATGGTTGTGGAGTGGTGGTGGTGGTGGTGGTGGTTGTGGAGTGGTGGTGGTGGTGGTGGTGGAGTGGTGGTGGTGGTGACTTGCCGTCGGTGGAGTTGGAGGAGGTGGTGGAGTGATTGAGAAAGAAAATTATTGCTTTTTGAAAAACAAAAAAAAGTTTATGTGTAATAAATTACTAAAATAGTTTATTTTTAAGAGGATAAGCTTTATATATAAGAGGAGGGGTATATTTATAATGTGATAGGGGTATTTTTGAAGGGTTCCAAAACTAAGGATATTTAATTAATATACCCCAACTCAAGTTCGGAAAATTATGGCAAAAGCTCCATGTTGAGGGGTGATTTCGGATTTAGGTTCTACCCGTCTCAGCTACACCAAGTGACATCACTATACCAAGAATAGTAAGAGAGAGAGAGTCGCCTTTCTATTGTACCTTGTCCTTCCTTATATAGGTTTTCCCAAAACCCCCTCTTTTTATGATATCATGACACATGTCCTAACCTTTCTTAATTACTCCTAATGCCATTCCTTAATATAACCTCCTTCTTATTCACTAATCCCTTCCTTTTAATGGACAATTTCTTGTTAGACTTGGGCCTAGTCCCCAAGTCCCCATGTTTTCTACTTGACTTGGTCACCCCTTTGGGGGCACCCCAAACCCATTAAGTGATATTATTTTTCATGCATCAACATTAGTCCCCTGACTATTGAGTTAATTGCAAACTAACCCAGTAGTCACAGATTTTCTCTTTGAGATCATTTTCCCCCTTTTTCCACATGAGGCGTTATGGATGAGGGTTCTCCCTTTCTATCGACTCCACGAGCTCAGATGACGCTTGGTCTTCCCATCATGCAGATTATGTAACCGCCACGTTCGAATTTTGAAGGTTCACCTTTTCAGTTTCTGCCGGTTACTGATCCGCACTTTGCAACCGTTTCATTCGAGCCAAGGGACTCTTATAAGTTCATCGGTTTATTCTTCTCTCATCTTTTCCTTCTGTAGTTTCCCGTATTTTCCTTTAAATCAGACACCCCTGCACGCGCCATGTCTAGTAGTACTACTAACAATAGTTTTGAGGAATCCAGCTAGTCCGAGGAAGTAATGAGCGCGGCTTCTGAGGAATCCGAAGGCGCAGATCAAGACGAAATTGTCTTAGTTCCTCCAGCGGATGGTCAATTTTATTCTCTCGCAGAGTTTACCAGCGGCTCTAATCTAAAGCGTGCATTGAGGCTAAGGGAGTTCCGTGGAGGTAAGCACGTTTTTCCTCTTGACGATATGCTCGTTTCTCGTCTTTTAAACCCTTCTGGTCAACCTTATCTACCTACCCCTGGATGGCTCATGCAACCCAAGTCGGAGACCATGGATGCTTTCGCGTTCAAAACAGTGTCGTGGATGGCCGTGCATCTCGGCGATTACGATCTCCCCGATATCGAATTCCATTCCAAATCAAAAACCCATCCGATATGGCCGCACTGGTCATCCTATATACGTTCTAATCCCGGTCATGTGGCTATCCTCCGCCAAGCAGGTATTGACGAGGCTTTTTTGTCGCTGGGCAGAAAAAAGATGTAAGCAGATGCAAGCGCGACATAACGCAACTTTTTTGTCGCTGGGAACCTCCTGTACATACACTTTTTACAGCGTGGGGAGAAGAAACCATAGTCCTAGAATATGTTCTCGCTCTTACGGGGTTGCCTATCCACGGTAGTCATTTGTATGACGAGGCAGCTATTTATGGCGCATTGGATGACGAGGATAAGGCACTTTGGACTTACCTGTTAGATTGTAAGGATACTTCTTAGAGTGAGTTAGTAAGGAAAGGCCAGACGCCACCAGAACAAGGTGAAGACAATAAGATTGTTCGCGCGGGAAGAAAGAGGCGCCGAAATCCGCCAGAAAGGGGAAGGCCAAATGGTTTGAGGAGGAAAAATCTCCTCCAGCACGTCCAACATGTGAGCGACTACTTACCATCTCTATCCGTTCTTACGAAGCGATTCATGGCTCGCCAACTCCAGCAAAGGCCGGTTCTGAATGGGTCATTAAGACCCACCGACGCGCTTCCTTCCCTCTTTGGATCAAGTATTGGGCTCCGCGATTAGTAAATGGGAAAGTACTTCCCCCAAACGAAAGGAGAAGAATCCTCGTGCGGAGTTAGCTGCTTTTATCTTGTTTTGGCTTTGTCACGACATATTCGAGTACAGTCCCCAAGATACCATCAAAAGTGAACTTGTGCCGATGGCGGTGTTGCTATCTCGTGGTGTTTCTTTCCCGCTCGCTCCTATGTTTTTAGGCAGATTGTATCGTCATTTAGATTTGTTCTGCCACGACCTTCAGACGGTGGGTTCGTCTCATAAAATCGAGACTTACATCCCAGCCTCCTTCATGCAAGCGTGGACCTGGGAGCACGTACTCCTCTACGCGCCCGATCCTAACGAGTTAACTATTTTTTGTGAAGAAAACATAAGACAAGACGATGACTCGGTCAAGAAGGTTCCAGTTGCTTATGGTTATCCTCGGATGGTTCTTTGGTATCATAATTGGAAGGTTCCCAAAGGCGACCTTGCCAAGCACCTGGACATATCTAAAGACTTTGAACCGTTTCCTTATCAAGATAATCGATCAGGTCCGATGCATTATGACTTCACTACGCCTTTTGATATAGAGTTGGATTCATCAAAACTTTTAGCGGAGGCAGGTTTTGATTCAGTAATGGCCGTGTTTCCCGACCTTCTCCCTGGTTTTCATGCTAGCAAGTTCATCGCCATGTCTTATAACCCTGAGCGTGCAGCTCGGCAAGTTGGGTTTGACCAAGGAATTCCTCATAGGTTTCCTCCCTAGGGCAGTTCTGATATTGGGGATGTCTTCGCCAGTTTCGATCGCTTTGTTTTCAAGGGGCCGACGCGTTTTTCTGATCGAGGTATCAATTTTCCGTTTAGATAGCCCGTTCCCGGGCGCCCTTTGGCCGTTACTGAAGGAGCTCACGAGTATCATGATTTCATGCGTCGTCGGGCTCTAAATTTCCTTTTGCGTGAGTCATCTCCCCCGCGTGACCTATCTGTTCAAGACCTTCGAGTGCTTCATGCATCCGATCGGATTAAACTTGATGATGCCGTAGCCGCTATGCATCCCAGCCACCAAAGGTCGCTCTTTGGAACCTTTAGTGACTTATTGGGCTCCTCCCGAGGGTCATGAGTGCCAACCTTAATAAGCATAAATTTCTAGGCTCTGGAGTTTATTTATTGCAACTAAAAAGTTTCTCACATACCCCAAACTTAAATCTAACATTGTCCTCAATGTTCTAAAGATAAAACTAAAAGCATGAACAAGGAGAAACTGTTACCACTTGAAGCAAAAGAGTTAAGGAAAGATATTACCGTGTTGCATGAGCATGGGTTACCTCCCAATAAGTGTTAAGTTTAAAATCTTCAGCCAGACATCAGAAGGAATTGGTCACCTCATAGAATCATAAATTAATAGCCGGAATAACTGAGGATCACCAAAACCAAAAAGGGCTATCACAAGTAAAAGGAAACTGCAACATACCAAGAAAGTTAACAAATAAAGCACACCCTTGTCTAGTTTCATGTTTAAGACAACTACATCTAGTTGTGGTTCAGGTTCAGGTTCTATAACTGGGTCTAGATAACATATTTTCCTGGGTTGCATTTCCTCAAAATTTAGATCCGAATGTTCAGGTTCTAGAGTCTGGAAAAACTCAAATAAAAACCTAGAAGCACATAATAATAACCTAAATAATTGCGGATCCTTAAAGTAAATCAAATTTGACTTACACAACTGACCACAAAGAGAGTGGTGGTCTTCCCTAAATAAATATGTCGACCCTAATCTCCTAAAGTAATTAGGTTTAGTCTCGAAACTTAATATTTGACACATATGAATTTCATAAGTTCCTACAATTGGAGAAAAAGTTTTTGGTGGGAAAACAAAGTCAATCGAGGTATCGTAGCCTGGGTTAACCACATCAACCATAGGATGGGTTTCTAACAACTGAACTTTTTTCTGGACATCATTAGGTTCAGGAAAACGTGTATAAAGATAATCTTGTAAAATGGTTGAGGCACATATGTCAAGTCCCAAGTGAGGGACCTTCTAAGAGTTAAAGCACATGGAGAATGATAATCATCCCCAAACTTAGAGTTTTCAGTGTCTCTAGAAAGACTAGTCACAACTTCCCTAATTTCTAGGTCATCAAATTCCTGAAAAATGGTCAATTGATTCTTATAAGTCAGGTTCATCCTCACTCATCTCTACGAGTTCACTTTCTTTGTCTAAGACTATTGTTTCCGAATCGCTAGACTCAAAATAAACTCGTTCCTCTAAACCTTCGCTGGCTTCGTGAAAAGGAAATACTACATCGTCTCAAACGGGGATATTTCTAGTCAAATCCTATTCCTTTTGAATACGTGAATAATTATTAAAATTATTTGGATTTGTACTAGAAATAACATTATCATTATAAATCTCAACTGGAGTAACAAATTCCTGATCACTATGCCTACATATTTCAGATTCTTCATCAATATTATCCTCATCATAATCATCATTATATGAAAATGATCGAACCTCATCTAAACAAGTAGTGTTACCAATTCTAACCTCGTCATCTTGATTATGTGAATAAAAATTATCCTTATTTTCAAGGGTGGTATTAAGAACACTATATTGGAATTTAAGACTATCTTGAGCAAATTTTTCCACAATCCTATTTGTACTCTCAGTAAATTGCTTGAGGGACTCTTCTAGAGACATCTTAGTTGACTGCTCTACGGACTCTTCTGGAAGCGGAATATTATAAGTCTCTTTCATAAATAAGTGAAACTTCTGTGTTGACTCATTGAAACTCTTCTAAAGAAATTGGAGGATCGTTTTGCTTGTATGACTTGTGGGTGTGTGGATAGTAATTGGGCTCAACATGGCATGAGCCGTAACCTTTAAAGGGATGATGTTCCTAACTACTATTCACACTATGGTCAAAGCAGTAATGTCCATTTTGTTCAGTTGGATATTCGTTGTATTGGCTATTGTACCAGTTTGACATTCTCAACACAAAATAAACCCACTGACAGGGGATTCACGGGTGTTTAGAAACCTTACCTCTCGTTCCGTACGGGGATGAACCGTTGAAGTTGACTCGGGCCACGACTCCTATGTCATGTACGAACCCGAGGGGCCGAGACAGTATCGTAACTGTCGTCCTTCCCTACAGAAGTTTTATTTAAATTAACCCTTCCTTAGGGTTTTAAAATAAAATAAAATAATGTCCAAAAAGTCCAAAAATAAAGACCAAAAAGTGTCCAAAAATAAATAGAAAAATTACCACAAATAAAACCCTATTTACAGTTTCTAAAAAAAATATAAAAAACACTATATACAAAATTTTCTTCTTCACTCCGTTCGGATCTCTCTTTTCTTTCCTATTTTAGCTTTGCTTTTCTTTTTAGCACTTTCTCTTTTTCTTTCGCTCCGCTCCAAATCTGAAAGCAAACAGAAATACCAAAACGCATCAAAAAGAACAAAAATAATAAAAATAAAAATAAAACCTAAAAACAAAACCTAAAAACAAATTGATACACAAGTCCGCGCCGGCGGCGCCAAAAATTGATCGAATTTTATATAGTGGTAAAGGTTGTCGTTCACTCGGACTTTGTTGAAATTGATTTTAGGCTTAAATAAATGAAAATAAATAAAAATAAGAAAATATATACAAAATAGTAGCAAGATGGATATGTACTGGGACTCGGGATTTCACTGCCTTTCATATACATGGGTTTTAGAAATTAATTCTTGACATTTATAGCCCCAAAAACCAGAGATATTAACTCTATTCTTTGCCAAAGTAAATTTCATAAAACCTTAGTTGTAAGTTGTGAGTATGATGCATCAAAAGTAATTAAGACTAAGCATGCGACATCAAACAAAATAACAAATAATTAATAGAAATCATAATTCATTAAAAATCAGTGCAAATAGTAATTAAGGAATTAATTAAATTTACCACATAATGAAATTCAGCTTCTTCCGTCGTCCCAGAGATGGGTTCTAGCTCCTCATGGTGAAAACACGCTCAAAGGAATTTTTCATTGCTCAAAAAGGTGTTCGCAAGGAGAAAAGTTACAAAGCGTGTGTGTTTGTAACTTGATTATAATTATTCTGAGAACCCATCATTCTGAGAGAAACACTTAATGATATTGCGAATCCGAAATAGTTGTTACAAAAACTGTTACAAAGATATTGAATTTGAAACCATAGGTAACGGTCTCTGCGACTGCTTTTAACTGTTGTTCTGTGTTCTTCTTCTTCTTCAATGGCAGCAGCAGAGACAAGCTCTGCAACTCCCAATTCTCTGCTCTATTCTAACCCCTAACACTCCATATCCGTTCTATGACCCCAGTAACTTCTTTTTTATATTCATCAGCCTCCTCCGATATTCAAGATAATTCATAATAAGTTCATTATTCTCCACAGATTTTCACCGGAAGATAACTTCCTTTTCTTTCTTCTCATACTGTCTACCGGTGTATACTCCCTCCAAACTCGTTGAGTCATCATCCAAAATCATAACAGAATGAGGATAGCACACTCGGGTCATACACACCTGCCATAAATAACTCGGGAAAATCCAGAAAATATTTCCTTCTCTATTTTATGAAAATCACGAGATTCTTTCTCTGCACGCGTCTTTTGCAGTGATATTCCAACCAAACACAATGAATACTCATAACATAGTGAGTCAAGCTCGAGTCGCCTCATGTATTCTTCCAAAAATATAACCATAATTCCGATATATCCTCAAGCTCCCTGTTTTGGTTCAAACACATAAAATCTTCCTTTTTCCGCGTTTCAAAAACGCATACCTTCCCCAGGTCATTCTAAATAAATTTCCGTGAACAAATCCGAGAAGATCTCGGTCAAATCCTTGCCAGAAAATTTCGCAGATGATCAACCATTTGTCCCGCCAAAAATATCTTCAAACCAAGAAGAAGAAGGGTGACCCCTATCCTCTGCTGGAGTGTAAATAACATGTGTCCAATTGAGGTGCCCCTTATAAATTGAGGTGCCCCTTATCCAAAGTAGGGGTCCGTTTAGAAAATGTCCTCCGGGATGCCTTTAACAACTTTTCGATATGATTCTTCCAAAAATGTTTAATGACAAAAAATACCTACAAACACACAAAAAACCAAAATTAGTACAAAATCGAGTGCCAAAAATATATAGTATTGAGATCAAATTAGACATAAAAATGTGTCTATCACTAGTCCTCGAGCAAACTATCTAAAATACAACAACTCATTTTCGTCGAGGATACGGTTGCACTTAGCATGCGCAACATGCCTTTAAACCCCTAGGTGTCTCTAGTGGACGAGTTATAGTCTCGTGAGGGTTTACTAGAGATATACCCACAAAACCTACTTTTCCACTAACTAGTTCTCCGAAATGATAGCATCCAACGCGCTAAGAAGACTTAGAGATTTTGCACACTAGTCATAAGAAGTTAGACATATATATGAACACAATCTCATCCTTAAAAGTTGAGAGAGAAATAACCATCCCTTATCGAAAGAATCCAGGTTCGGGAGTGATCGAAAGTCTCGACTCTGCCTCACCAGAAAGGTTTTAATGAAGTTTCTCTCAATAATAAACAACTTTTTATGGGTCACACATGTGTCCAGGTAGGAATGAAGAGAGAATCCTGCGACACGTTAAATAGTAGGAAGGCAAAACCCTCCGAATTTTTTTGAAAACCCACATCTTTTATTCATTTTGAAAACCCTTTTTTTCTGACGATCTCTAAGAAAGGAAATCAACCACTTAACGAAGGTGAGAATATTCTTACTTACCTCGTTATCCTTTCGACGTGCAGTTAGCACCACTCTCACATCATCCATAGAAACGTCTTCGGTCTTCAATCGTTGTCTTCATCTTCGTCTTCGGTCTTCAACTCTTGATGGTAACTCTTGAACTTCGTAAAATCTTGACAATGTAACTCTTTTTCTTCAAATCCTTGTTGCTTGAAAATTCATTATAAATATTTCTTCTTCCACTGGCTTTATTGAAAGAACAAAACTAAAAACAAACCATAATATGATACAACGAATTTTTCTTGTCTCATTTTGTTTTTCTTTATTTTTTTCTTTTTTTTTTGGAGTGAGACAAGAAAAATAAAACACATACAAAATGAAAACAAAACAAAAAACTAATAATGATCCTAACAAAATTTTCTTTTGTCTCTTTTTTTTTCTCATTTTTTTTAGATAAGAGAAAATAAACAAATACAAATAAAGATAAAATAAAAATGCAAGTACAAAGGCCATGGTGTAAGTACTTTACCGCTTGATTCTTCACAACTTGTATGTCTTGATATCATAAACTTCTGGAAATCTCATCTTGATAATTTTCGCTCTTGTACATAAGTCTTCAACATGTAGAAATTCTGCTCCTTGTCTTGTTGCTTTACTTGAATCTGAAATCTGCTCATATTCTATACTGTTGTCTGTAAACCTTAAACTTCTTCAACTTTCCTTGTATATTTTGATGTAGCTTCACTTGTTGATGATGGTGAACTCCATTGCATCTGAATGAGTCCAATTTGAAGGTGAAATCTCTATTGGCGTCAAAGTTCTTTGTATTTGTGCCAAAACTCCACCATCTATGGAGCATGCACCGCCTGCGAAAGAATGGTTATTATCTGTCTCTGCGACTAATTTACCTCTTCCATCAGCTGAATCATTTGATCCAAGCTTGTAGCTTGATCCATTATTATTTCCACCAAGCTGTTTTGCATGGCCACCAGCTCTTCTTGTGCTTTTCGGACCATCAGATCCCCTACCATCCATTCCTACACTAATAGCTTTGTTGAGGCTTGAGAAAACAAATTGAGGTGAAACCTTGCACTACACCATTTTTAGGATTTCGCAACAAAGTTTTAGTGCTTAATGCCGAATTTTCCGTTCTATCTGCAACCCCTAATGTTTATGCCGTTTGAATTTTTTTCGAGGTGGTTGCGAATTTCCAATGAACCGCTTGCTTGGTCGTGACATAGAGCCGATAAACCCCTCCTCCATCTCCATCTCGATAAAACCGGACTACTGAGAGATCGGCTCTCATCTCCTCTCCATCTCCATCATTATCCTCAATTTTTGAGGATGTTTTTAGATTTGATTTCTAGGGTTTCAATGATTTCTAGGGTTTTAGAGATTTCATTTCTAGGATTTAGATATTTTGATTTAAGTTTATCGAATCCTAGGGTTCCATTTAAGTTTTCGTTTTTAGGGTTTAATGCTTGATTTCGGTTTTCGATTTCCCAAAAGCTTTTGTGAGCTTTTTTTTTCTTTCCATGTTAGGGTTTGGGAATCGATTCATTTATTTCGATTTTAATGCTTGATTTTTTCATTCTGGTGAGAATTGGTTTAGGAAAACTAAGAAGGTATATCCAATCGTTTTGATTTTGATTATGATAGAATCTCGTGAGCATGATAAAAATGGTCCTAGTGGTGAATCGCAAAAAGTTACTTGTAGCTCATTCTCTCTTTTGTTGAGAGAATCGTTAACCTAAGGGCTTCGCAACCCTACCACTAGGATGAAGCTACCAATTTTTGTGCAATCTCTTAACTAAGAAGTTTTTATAAGTTGTATGGTCTCGAACTTAAGAATTTTTGTAAGATTTTGATTTTGATAGCGATTAACCTAAGGGCTTCGGCAAACCCTACCACTAGGATTGGTTGAAGCTACATGTTAGAATTGAATTGGTGCGTAAAATTTGTATAATCTCTTAACTTAGAAGTTTTATAAGTTGTATGGTCCGAACTCGAACTTAAAGATTTTTATAAGTTTGTATGGTCTGAACTTAATTATTTTTGTAAGTCCGATTTCGATTTTGATAGAATCTCATTGAGCCAAAAGCTCATTGTAGCTCATTCTCTCTTTGTTGAGGGGATGTTTCACGTTAACCTAAGGGATTCGGCAACCCTACCACTAGGATTCAGTTGAAGCTACATGTTAGAATTGATTGGTGTACTTACGGTAAAATTTGTATAATCTCTTAACTTAGAAGTTTTTATAAGTTGTATGGTCCGGAACTTAGAAATTTTGTAAAATTTCTCCGAACTTAAATATTTTTATAAGTTTGTATGGTCTGAACTTAATTATTTTTGTAAGTCCGATTTCGATTTTGATAGAATCTCATTGAGCATGATAAAAATGGTCCTAGTGGTGAATAGATTGGGACTCGATTTCATGGAATGGATTTAGTATAGTTTTAAATGATAGTATTCTTTTGATTAATCTTATGTCTGTGTACATATCAAATTCTCATAGGTTCATGTTAGAGTTGTAGAGATATCATATCAAAATATGTCACTTGATTTTGTATTGATGTAATGTATATACTCTCCGAATTTTAACATCTTTATAGGGTATGTCATCTACGGTTGATAGGGATGGATGAAATGTCCTTGTAAATCAAGACATAGAAGGTGTTAGGTCATTTATAGAGTTTGCTAATAGAAATGGTGAGTGTAAAATACCTTATTCTCATGCCCATGTAATAGATGTAAGAATGGTAAAGGATTGGGGCCCTTAGTGAAATTTCATTGCATTTGCTTAAGTATTTGCTATATAGGTGGGGTGAAAATTTAGGAGATGTTGTTGAGGATGATGGTGCTCTTTGTAGTAGATGACAATATTAGAATAGATAGTGGGGTTCATAATGATTGGAACTAGGAAAAGAAAGAAAAAGGAATCTGTCTATGAGCGCAAAAGAACCGTTGTATCCGTCGTGTCCTAAAAGGAATGTATGCTTCTATCAAGTTGAATCACATAAAGACACAATATGGGTTTTTTCGATAATGGTATGACTGCAATTTTAGAGTTGATGAAGGAGTTGCTTCCGAAGAGAATACTGCCATCTAAGTACCTGTAAGTGAAAAAAGATGATCCAAGATCTAGGAATGGATTATTAACATATGATGCATGTGTAAATGATCGTGTTTTGTATTGGAAGGATCATGCATCGCCGGTGAAGTAATGTTTGTCAAGAATCTAGGTATAAGAAGGTTTTTAATGATGAGAGGAAGCTTACTACTATTGCTCGAAGACGGTTAGACATTTTTGGCTGATTACAAGGCCGAAAAGGTTTTACAACCGAACCATGGATCGCGGAGGCAATGACTTGGCATTCTATCGTCATGTCGATTCTTCACTTGGCGATGTGCAGATAGTTTTTCGCCAGAGTTTGCCAAGGAACCAAGGAAAGCGGTTTCAATCCGAATGGGTGTTTCGGTCTTGCACACAGCTTGTTGGCAGGTGATTATTTGTATTTATAATTTGCCTCCTTCGTTGTGTATGAAGCGGGAATTCACTTTTGACGTCAAAGAAATGAATTTTTGATGAGAGCACGGTTGTTGTGGGCTATTCACGATTTCCAGCGTTAGGGACTTTAGCGGATGTGTAACTCATGGAGTTTTCTATTACGTTGATGAGCATGTTAAGATATTTGAACCTATAGTGAATTTTTTGTGCAATATTGAATCGTTTGAAATTCAAGAATTTGACCCTTGTTCTTATGTTATCTATTTCGGGAACTTGAAGATGACGCCAATGTCAAGATGAGGTTAATGACCATTCTATGTTCACCCGAAGATCTATTCTCTTTGATTTGCCCAATTGGGGTTCAAATGCGATTCGCCATATTATAGATGTCATGCACACGAGAGAAGAATATAATGGAGCATCTTCGAATACTATGATGGGAAACAACAAGTCAAAAGATAGTCCCGTCGCACGTCAAGATATGGAAGATATGGGGATAAGAAAGAAGTTGTGGTTGAAAGAGGATGCCGAGACCGGGTAGAACAACAATGGAAAAAGGATCATTTGAGATGACGAAGAAGGAGAAAATTGACTTTTGTACAGTTTTGAAGAATCTAAGGGTACCTTAGGTTTCTCTTCAAATCTTCGCGAACTCGCAGTGTTAATCCTCCGGAGCTAAGGAATTTTAAATCTCATGATTACCATGTAGTAATGCCATTTGCTTCCATTGGTTCATACTGCAACATCGCTACCTAAAGAGCTCCGAGTTTCTCTTCTCGGATCAAAGCATCTTTTTCAATATTCTCGTGCGCGAAGGTTGTAAAACGAGAATATCTCGCTAAAAGCAAAAGGCCAGAGAAGCAATATGTGTTACGAGAAACATTTTCCTCCGCTGCTCTTTGTTATCGGGTATTCACCGATGATTCATCTACCAGATGAAGGTGAGATTCGGTGGATGTATCCCTTTGAGAGGTAAAATTTCAACTGACTTTGTTGTTTAATTAATGTATATAACGAGTAATGTCTAGAACTTGAGTAATTGATAATGTTGTTTAATGTATATAGCTTGAGGGTGTCATGTCCTAACAGACTTTGTTGTTTAATTGCTACTTTTTAGGTTAATGAAGGGTTTAGCGCAACAAAAGGTATATTGATGGGTCCAAAGAGGGTATACGCCTGCGAGAAGCAAGCTTGTATGGCATGGATGGTATCAAGGATGGTGATGGTACTCATAAGCATACCGCCAGGCATTTTTGATGATGACGATGAGTTTGCTGAAATCAAAGCTTGATTTCACACATGTTCTCTTGCAGTTGTTAGAAGCTAATGAAGCAAACTCAACACTTTGGCGACTAGTGCATGGACCTCTCTTCAAGGCGCAGTCGTATAAGAGATAACAAGTGAATGGATTTACTTTTTGTGCTGAAGATTACGAGTCACAAACGGTGGTGTGTCAAGGAAAGCTATTACAAGTTATAGAGCGAAGTCAAACAAGGAAATGAATTTGACCTATTATGGAGTCATTAGGAAGATTATCAAGTCAATTTATGGAATTTGAAGAACTGTATTTTATTGTGATTGGGTGAAGGTTGAAGACAAGACTAATGGGTGCAAGGTTGATGCAATTACAAAATTGATAAAGGTTAACTTGTCCAAGATGAAAAGCATTAATGGAATTATGGATGAGCCATTTATTCTTGCATCCTAAGCGACGCAAGTTTTCTACTCAAAGGATGTGTCCTAAAAAGGGTGGTCTTTGGTGTTGCATTCATCTCAAGGATTGACTTCCTCTATAGATAGTATTGAAATTCCTAGCATTTATCACCAACTCTTCCATCGACAATGAGAGTTTAGACTTATATGTGTTGATTATGTGGTTTAAAGTCGGGTGTGATTAGGGATATTTTTCATGGATTATCTTATAGGTTATTTGTTCTCTTTTCTCCCGATTTGTGTGTTATCACTTGCGCATTCTTTATAGCTAGCTTATGTTTGATATGTTTATGTGTTTAACTTCTTTCACATAGAACTTGGTTGTTATTTTGCAGGGTTTTATGGCAAAGAAGTGGAAGTAGATGAGAATGGTCTTCCCATTTCCGCAAATGCAACACAACACGGCCCGAAAGGCGCCTTGACTCGTACTCATGTCCCCATCTCATTCAAAACATGGAAGCAGTTCATATTTTGTTCGCGTTTTTATTAAGATATTTTGTTTTTGGTGATGATTTGATTCTTTCCTTACCGGTTTGTGTAGTGACTAAAGCTTTTGGGAAGGAATGTAGAGGACGGTTCGTCTTTATTGGTCCCTGTTACTCATTACACAATATGATTGTTCTCCCAGCGTGCAAAGTACAAGAATTGAAATCCAAGGATGGAGCTGTCAAGCAACTGAGGAGCTAAGTACCAAGGTGGAGGTTCTTTGATCACGGGTTTAGGATCAGTATGTAACATTGTGAAGGAAATTCAAACTGCGATGCCCGTGGTCGGGGTTGTTGCATCAAACAACAGTTGTTCACAAATCTCCTATTCGTAATGATTCACTTGCTCAAACACCTACACCTGCTCAAACACCTTCACCCGCTCAAACACCTTCACCCAGGTCACAGCAGGTAATGAAATGCCTCCATGTTCATTGTTGAACCTTGATGATGAAGTTATTCTTTGTTGGTAGGTCAGTGCACCGGTGCCATGGGACGTATGTGTCACGGTCATTGTACCATCTAATCTTGGAAAGGTGATGGTGGACAAAATTTTCCTCCCAAATGAACCAGTCCCGAAAGCTAACACGTTTGTTTCAACCTTTCAAGATGTTGGAATTGGAGGGTACGTGCTTCATCCAAAGAAGTGCATCGTAAATGACTAGTCCGTCGGCGGTCGACTTAATTTTTGGATATATCTCAGCCATCGTATATAATGCTCGATAATCACTTTATTAACAAACATATATGGCTTTATCTTTTTTTTGTTATATATGTTCACACTTTTGTAGATGTGCATGCTAACATGTAGATTCATATGCGATTTGTGCATAATGAAAACTCGTGCGGTTGTGCTACTTTTTTTTGTTTTTTTGGAACAAACCGTTTTGGTGGTGCTGGTGGAGGACTTGGTTTTATGAATCAAGTCTGATTTTTTTGCCATTTGGCTTAATGAATCACCTAATCTATTCCCTCACCATTCATTGAATCGTCAAGTCCCGATTTTTTTTTTATATTTCTTTTGCAGATTTGTTTAGTCAAAAGTGGTATAAATAAACCAAGACTCTGGTTTGGTATGGTGCGATCAGTCAGTAGCATTGGCTATGGCAAAATTTGCAAGGCAAGAATAACTATACTTTTTCCGAATGTTGCATAATTAGGTCCTGAAAATTATTGATGATCCAAATTTTCTTGTTGTTTGTACATGATGAACACCTTGCTGATTTTACGAGTTCTGCAAAGGGTTGGAGTATTGGTTTTTTGAGGCTTCTTTAAAAAAAATTGATATGCATTTGAATGTTTTTGTATAGGAATGGATAATGCTGGTGTTTTGGAATTGAAGTGGAAGAAATGGAATGCTAAAGAACTTCGAATTATGTCTGGGATTACACTGGGTAGCTTACACTTCTCATGTTTATTATCTTGTTTTGATTCAAACACTTCAAATAAGAAAGCCACAGATTTTTAAAGCTCATTCAAAGTACCATGTTCTGTCTGCTAACTTGTTATGTCTTTTCTAATAATGTGCATTGACTTTGTAATGAGCACGCATTGATTGTTAATTGGTAAAGATAGTTCCAGTGGAATTGACTGTGTTACATTCTAACTTTTGCCCAATATTATGAATGTGTGAATTAATTTGATAGCAAATTACTTGGCTTTTTTCAAAGGGATTCATACAGTGTAAGCAATTATTTGTTTTGTTTTTCGGGCATGATAAGTATAATTATTGTGGCATGATAAGTAGTGTAGTAAATGACTCGCATCTTTTAATCATGTTTGAATGACCAAAGATATATGTACAATGATCGATTAATCGGGTATCATAGTAATGAATGAATGAATATAAAATGTGGCCAAGACTTGGATTTAGATTTTCAAGTCTTTGGTCGATGTCAAATGATGGACATGATCCATCCCGGGAGTGTGAAAATTTGAAGACAATGTTTTGGTGATGATCTCAGTTTCGAGTTGGACTAGTCATTTTACATGAACTCAAATGCGCGGTTTAGCATTAGGATAAGAGGAGAAATGTAAGGTCATAAGAGCCACTTTTAAATTAGTATTTTGAACTTGATAATTAGATAAATTGTGGTATCGAGACACTATATCTGATTAGAAGAATTTGTGATGCTTTGTTCGCGAGTTAATTGAATGATGAGATCGAGAAAGGTTGAAGAACAAAGCGAAAGAAGAACCATTAGGTCCCTTTAGCAGTGCAAGATTTGTAAGTTATAATGTAGTATCTCCTTATAGAGATTTAAGAAGAACTTAGAATTTCAGAACTTTATACAAACTGAACTTAGGAACTAAGTATGTTTATGTGTATGTCCATTAAATGAATGACATAGTTTGTATCAAATACTCATACTTGTTAACTTCAATTGAAGAATTCTTTTTCATAATGGTAAATGTGGAATTGAAAGTGTAGAAGTTTGTATATCCGTGGAATGGTGAATATGGGGAACCGGGTAACCGCAGCTGGGGTAAATATGGGGAATGGATTTTGACCAGGTCAAGAGACCTGACTTTTTTTTTTTCTTTGCAAAAGCTTAGCAACGTCGATGTTCCATGCTAAATTAGAACCAGAACCAATAAATTAGAACCGGTAACCATAGTTCCGGTAGGGGCATAATTAGAAAGCTTTAGCAAAGCAGACCTTGATTTTGCGAATAAACCAAAGATTCTAATATCCTTGACCAAGAATCGCAACTGAGCTTATCGTTGAAAATCGCAACATCATTTTTTTAATGTGTATTCTTCTCATAATTTCCAATACCATTATTCCCATTTAATTGTACAGCCTGTCCATCATTATTCCCAGCATCATAGCAGACGTAACATTCCTTTGATCACCATTCTCATTAAGACAAATCAAATTTAAATCCTTTGACGTAATAATCCTTCGAAATGGAATTTAAGTCATTCCTCCTTAAAACAAAGTCGATTCAATTAAATAGCATTTGATAATTTTTTTCTTTCCAAAATTGATTTGATAATAATCAAATCTATACGAGCCATTGCTACTGGCATCCATTTCACTGGCCTCTTCTCTTCTCAACTGTTTTACATTTTCAGTTTGTAATGGTGTTAGAGGTTCATGATAGGCTTGCGTGCATCATATCTATGGATAAAGATAATTCAAGTTTGAATAGTTAACTGTATTGAATACAGTCCTTGTGTCAAATCCCTTAATCTGAAAGATCTTTCTCATTGTATTGTTCATATTTTATCCTAGCACTAGGACTTATAGTCTAGAGTTTGAGTTAGAGTTTACATCTCTGTTATACGAGCTCATATTGATATCTCAGAATCTTAGTTGTTGAATGTTGTTCACCTATAACTTGAACAAACACCATCCTCATCATAGTTATTAGGAATCCATGGACTTGGATTGGATCTCCATGTTTGTACCAGTTGCAGATAATCAATTGGATACATAATTATATAATTTGGATAGACAAATATTTGTAACCAAAATAAATTCTGGGCACGAAACACGATGAATAGATGATTTGGTGTGTATTTTGGGTTAGGAGACGAATTGAAGAACAAATAAAGAGACACAGGTTTAACGTAGTTCGACATGGTTTTCCTAAGTCCACGGATGAATCCCCTTGGGGAGAAATAATTTACTGATATTTGTATTACAATGTTCTTTTTCTTGTGTTCGCTGCCCATTCAATGATCTCTGCTCCTCCCTATTTATATAGTTCAATATCTAATTTCAATATAAACTTAAATGGCATTAACTTCTCATTCATGCCTCCATCTTCATTTCTGCATGAAACTGCTGGAATTAATACTGCATGCATCCATCTTCAATTATGCATGAAACTGCACATTTATGCCTCTATGATGAATTCTGCATGAAACTGCACATTCATGCTTCCATGATAAATTCTGCATGCTGGCAGACTGGATTGATGGTTGACAGGCATAATGGATGACAGTATGGATGGATGCTGGCTGACAGACTGGATTGGCTGCACGGGGAGAGACTGGCTGGTAGTGCGATTGAGTACTTTGCTGGGAATTGGTTGGCAGCACCGCTGGAAACATGAGTGAAAAATTGGCTAGAGGTGCGACTTGCAAACAGACTTCGACAGTTAACCGGGCGTTGACTTTGACCATTGATCGGGCGTTGACTTTGACCATTGACCGGTCATTGAATTTATGTAACACTGGGCATGCTGGTGGATTGCTTAGTTTGACTGGTTAGCGGGCTTGGATGAGGGCCAATAGATGATCCAAGTACCAATTAGGCGCATTCTGTGGCATTTTTACTTATGGTACAAACAACAAAGTTGCAGGAGCATCCGATTTTTGTCTCCCTTTATTTTCCAGCACAACATCAGTGACTTTAATTGATTTTGCAAATGCATAGGGTATTTAGCATAATATGTCATGTATAGTAATATCTTGTATTAAACATAAAAAATGATGATAAATACTTGGGTGTATCGAACTAGTGCATCTGACATTATCAAAAATATGGAGACATTCCTCTCCCGATCTTTTGTGTAAAATGTAGAAGTAGTTAGGATATTTTAACTAGCTGATTGGGTCTTTGTTACAGATGCTCTGGTTAGTGCATTTTGAGTTGTGTTTTATTTTTCAAGTTCCTGAAACGTTTAAGATATGTTACTTGCTGTGAAGATGACGAAGAATACTCTGAGGAGGATATACTTGCTGCGTATTTTGAGTCGTGTTTTATTGCTTGTTTGCATTTACTTGCTGCGTATTTTGAGTGTTGTTTCTTCCAGTTTACTTGTCATAATAATGCTTCCAATTGTATTTTGCAGGATTGCCTACATCGAGTTTTCTAATTCCCAAGATTTCAACAAAGCAAGCCTGCAAAGGATATAATGAACAAGTTGCGGTTATTTGAATGATGCTCTATTTTATCACAAAGAGTGGAGAACAAAGGAGCTTCAAGATTTGTAAGTTCCATGTATTCAAGTTTTGTAGGCAGTTGGTAAGTTTGTATGTGTTCCCTTAGAAATTTGGAACCTTCCATGTATTCCTTTAGAAATTTGATACTTAACCAAAAACAAAAAAAAATTTGGTACTTAAAATTCGTAACGGCTCCAAAATTCGTAACGGCTCCATTGCCGTTACAAAAAAAATGTAACACCCACTTTTGCAACAGGAAAGAGCCGTTACAACCCGTTTTAGTAACGACTCTGTTTTGTTTCTAATTCCAGAATTTGGTGTAGTGGGGGTATTTACACCTAATTAATAACTTACACTTGGTTTATACCTAAACTTAACTGGTTCAGTAGGTGGACAATACTAACGTTAACTACTAACATGCTTTTAAAAACAAATCCTAAACTTTGCGTATGGAAGGAATTGATCCGAGACATTAGTTCTCTTGGAAATCATTTACACACATGTTTTATTGATATACATTTAAACCACATATTTGTGTTATAACCAAAATTATCTTAACTTGAAACCCCAAACCAAATTTTGCTATTAGCTAATATTAAAATCTATAGGATATTAATTAAAATTAGGTCATTGATCGTGTTTTAATATATTAATTATATATTTTATAATCAGTTTTATAGGGTAAACAAGCTCGTATAAAAAAATATGGTTGCTAAAATAAAACGGGCCAAATATTTTATTTGGTATAACGAAGCCGATCCACACCAAATAAGAAATCCTAAGCAACGAGGCCAGGTGAACCCAAGCCACACCAAATCAAAAATCCTGAACATGCATTGGGACGGGGCGAGGCGAAGCCGACCCACACCAAATCAAAAGTCCTAAACATTTTTTTTTTTGCTAACGTTTTTTTCTTCTTCTATTAAATGCATTATAAGGTGGGTAGTAACAACATTGAGAAAAAATGGTCTACAAAGAGATCCGATCATTTGGACTCAAAGAAATGACGAGCAAAGTTGCATTGCAGCAGATGCGATTAGCTGGATCTGCGCAGGAGCTGCGAACATAGCCGACCTCGCGCAGCCTTTGATCACCGGATCCCAACAACAACGAGCAAAATCGCTGCGCAGGCTGCGATCACTAGATTGCAGGAGTTCAACGAGCTGGTCTGCATAGCAGGCTTCGATCACTGGTGCAAAGCGAGGCACATGTATCACCGATCGGCAGAGCTGCGAACATAGATGGGCCGCGTAAGCTTCGATCACCGGAATGCAAAGAACAACGAGCAAGTTGCACCGCAGCATTGCGATCGGCCGACTTCGTGAGCCGCGAACATAGCCGGACTGCCGCCTTCGATCACTGGAATGCAAAGAACAACAAGCAAAGCCGCATTGAAGTAGCCGCGATCACCAGATCTGCAGGAGCTTCGAACATAGCTAGACTGCAATGCTTCGATCGCTTGAATGCGTATAACGAGCAAAGTTAGACCGCAAAGGCTGCTGATCACCGGACGAAGCGGCGAGCAGTCAGACCGCAACAACTTCGATCAGTCGATCGCATCAGCTGCGAGGAGTAGACTTAAACAATTCGATAAATCTGAGTGTAATAGTTATAAATAAAATCAGACTGCATCAGTTGCGTCCAACTGAATACAGAATTGATGAGCAAAACTGGACTACATCAGTTGCGTCCAACTGAGTGCAGCAGTTTGCTTAAGAGCCGGACTACAACAATTCGATCAATCTTAACTGTAGCAATTTATCATTACTGATTGCAATAATTGCGTCAAAATATTAGGGTGTATGCTCGCCCCCTCTTAATCTTGTAACTCGTTGGATGATTAAGAAGTTTGGGTTACCTTTTGTTTCGATTTTCAGGAACTGAATTTCGCATTGCATTTAGGTGCTACGTAACTCGCCCCCAAGTGTATGGAGTGTTACGCATCTCGCCCCAAAAAAAGTTATTTTAAACCGTGAGGTGTTACATATCTCGCTCCTAAGTGATAGTCAGTCACGTTGAAGTGATATGCAACTCACCCCCAGAAGATAGTGATTATCATGCTGCTCAATGCTCGCACAAGGATGTACTGGCTTGCTGCATTTTGCTCGCACATAAAATTTTGAAGATGTCTGCTATCTGGAATTCGCGCGGGGGTCCAATTCCACTATTCCAGGTGTGCGCAGGATTTAAAATGTGTGCATCTCCTCGTGAGAAAATGCTCGCCACATTATAGGTGTCTCATTGAACAAAGGTATGCATGTTTATATGAAAAGATGCGCAAATATGAAAATTGTATACGTACCGTATTAAAAGTGTTATTGTGACTTTGTTTATGAGGTGATTAGGATGTCCATTGGCTATGTTGACGTTTTCAAGCGGCGATGACTAGTGTAGTTACCTTAGCGTCTTGGCTTGACTCAGCTACTAGGTTTGTCTGCGGGGACTGGAATAGAACAGTTGGATCAAAACTGGATTGAATACAGTTGCCATGAAATCGTATTTCAAAGAATTGCGATCGCTTAGATCTTGTATCGATTATTCATAAAACCGGATCAAGCAGCTTGTGAGGAAAACTTTATCAAAACTTGATTTTGGGGAAAATCGGACTACAACAGTTCGACTAACCGGTCAGTAGGAATTAGAAAAAGGATCGCATAGTTGATCAATCGCCAAGAATTCTTTGTGAAATGAATTAGAAAAGGGACTGCAGCAGTTCGATCAATTGGATTGCAGTATTGCTGGGAAACTAGACGACAGCAGCTCGATCAACTGGACTGTAGTAATTATGCGAAAAAGGACTGCAGCAGTTCGATCAACTAGACTGCAGTTCTTGCTGAGGCACTGGACTACAACAGCTCAATCAATTGGACTGCGGCAGTTTCGACGGTGATTGAATATGACGGTTTCTGGTGCTGTCATTTTAAATTTCTAAAAATTCAATTTTCTCCGAAAATTGAAATTTCACCTTCACGATGTTAAGAATTGACATACGATCTCACCAGGCCAAAAATCACTCAGTTTGGATACACGGAGAAGAATTATCAAAAAAACAAAATTGGTCGGTTAGCGCCTTGCTCCAAACATGTTGATGACGTGATTGTACCCAAAAAATATTATTCTCCAATTGTAAAATTTTACCTTCATGTCGTAGGATACTGAAATGCTATCGCAACGAGCCAAAAATCATCCAATTCGAACGTGAGACGAAGAAGATATCAACAAAACAAATTTTTAGACCAAGTCCAAGTGGGGCGTATAAATCCGTCAAGCTAACGACATGGGGATGAAAAATCCCGGGCTATAGAATTAAGTTGTGCAGCGCTGCATTGGATTGGGGCTACGCTATTAAGTTACGTCGTGTTACACCGAATCAAATACATGATATTAAGTTGCGCCGCGCTACACCGAATCAGATTTACGATATTAAGTTGCATCGTGCTACACCGAATCAGGCCTACGATATTAAGTCATGCGGTGCGTTAGCACGCAAATGAATCGGTCGCGCTGGCCATCGCCGGCATCCGTGCCAAGCAACTCATCGCTGCCGTGGCGTTTAGGAGAAGACGAAAACCCCAGAATCGGGCCGGCGCCGACGATGATGTGTCATGACGGAAGATAATAACGTCGTCATCTAATGGTAACGGAATATACTTGGTATATTCTAATTCCGTTAACGGTAATGGAATATTCCTGGTATATGCTGACGACATTTGTGAACGTAAATCATTGACTATATTTTTTCTGGCATGACGTGGCATCTTATTATGGCCCAAATCACGACGTAAGGTGTAATCGACTCGGACATTTTTCTTGACGTGGCATTCTTGACGACGGACTCGGTGGCGACGTGGCAGGTGTTGAAATTTTGATGTAACTCAGAACATCGAAGTTTGATGTACCACAGAGCATCAACGGTCGGTATACGTGGAACATCGGAGTTTGATGCAACTAGAAGTAGCGAAACTTTTCCAGAGTGTTGAATTTTGATGTATCGCAGGACATCGAAGTTTGATGTACCACAGAGCATCAACGGTCCATATACGTGGAGCATCGGAGGTTGATGTAACAAGAAGCATCGAAATTTTCTGACTTTGGTTGGAACAAACTTTTCTCAAATGGTTTGTTCTAACACACTATGCAATTGCAATGGCCTACGTTATTTAGCCGAAATTTAAATAACTGAGGTTTGCCTGGACGACTTCTTTTATGTGAATCAGAATTTTTACTGGAGCTGAAATTGAGTATGAAAAGGAAGTCTTGCAATCGGAAGCTGAAAGAAATTTGAAGCTGTGTTAAAGTTACAAGAAGAGAATACTGGGCTAATTGAACCTAAGAAAAATGAAGTATCACGGCCATGAATGTTTCTTCCAAAGCCACCTGTCCTGCAACATAAGGAGACTGCCGAACCTAACATTGAACGACAACAACAAACAGATTCAACGTAGGAACTGGGGTTCTAAAGCAAAGAATAAATCTCGAGATTCAAGAGAACAACAAAACAAGTGGATCCAGAAAGACATTGGACAGTAACCATAACATTTTCTTTATTGGTCTGTATTGCTAGTACCTTCTGAATTAAACAGAAACTTATACATACGGCTGCGCTGATTTTGAATGAAGCCCATCGAGTTTTTTTTACTGTCATGAATCAAGTTTTTCGTACTCTGAAAGTATGGACTTATTTCAGTGCAGGACTACTATGATCTATGTTTAAAAATGTTCAGCTACGTACAGTGGAACCTCCATATAAAAATAATTTATAAAAAAAAATTCAAAGAAAAAGAATGAATATGAATAAAAATACTTCATAATATCTTATTTAGAGGTCTTACACCATAATCCGGGGGAGACAATTGGGGAGACAGTAATACTTCGAAATTCTCGTACACAATTTCTTCTAAAGTTGCAGTTTTGATGTCAAAATGACAAAGGGTTCTTCCCCTTCCCACATCCCACAACAGAACTTTATTGTTTTCTTCTTTAAGGGCTATTGGGTGACAGATTGATGGAGGGGAGGAGTGTTTCGAATATATAGTAAATTCGTGACCACTTTCCAGCTGTTTAGAACCCTTCATTGGTTTCAAGGACCATATCTCAGTATTGCTGCAATCTCCATGTCGTGAAGATCCCTGAAGAGCAACCGATAAATACCCTCCTAACATCAGTAACCGGGGGAAACGGAAATCATATTTTTCTAGGATACAAGTTGGTATCGGAACAGAACGGAACTTCTCATCTGCTAAATCAAAAGCTGCAATCTCAGTTCCCATGTTGGTTATCCAATGAAGAGCTCCGTCGTAAAGAATTCCATTTGAACATTCCAACTTATTCAAATAGTGATCAGTTGTACCTATGTTTCTCCATCCTCCTCCACTCTTGTCACCAAGAGTGTATACCTGGACTTGTCCTTCGCAAAATATGCTGCATTCATTGTAATAAATTCTGACAATCTTGTAGTCATTAGTTGCATAAAGATAACCAAATCCAATCACCGTGAAATCATCCCATGCCTTGTTTGCATCTTTAGGTACAGTAACCAATTGCGGAGGAGGAGGAGGAGGAAGACGAACTGTTTCTTGGGTCAAAGGATTACAAATATAGATAGGATCATCGTAATCGAATAGTTCACCGTGGTTTTTTTTATTCATGAGAATACAAACCAAACCCCCATGGGATCCAACTATGAGACGATTAGTGTAATTGCGGGTAGAAGGATTACCCAGCGGTGTAAGTGCATCGTACGAGAGTTGCTCATGGATTGTTCTGTTGCGCTTCTCATCATATTCTCCATAGTATAGTAACAGTTGCGTACGTCCTCGATAAACATATTTACTCACAAAAAGGAGATAGGTTTTTTTGTCGCGCTTAATATGATGCAAGATTTTTCTCCAGGTTGTGCACACTTCTTTGCACCGTATCACATATTCAAAAGGTAAGCGAGTAAGTATGTCTGTGATGATTTCATGTGGAAGATGATGCAGCACCGTTTTCCTGATCATACTCATATGAAGTTTCAAACCCTAATCTTTGTGCAGAACTTCCGTCCACGGTATTTACATAGGCCTTCGCAAACTTAATGTTAGGAGAACCTTGCAAATTCACTGTGACCCTTGGGGGCCACTTTTTGGCCCATTATTTGGAGAGATGTGGGGGCGGTTTTTAGATGGTTTCTTCTAGGTGCGGTCCATACACAGACTTCCGTCCACGGTATTTACATAGGCCTTCGCAAACTTTTAGGAGAACCTTGCAAATTCACTATTACCCTTGGGGGCCACTTTTTGGCCCATTATTTGGAGAGATGTGAGGGGCGGTTTTTAGATGGTTTCTTCTAGGTTGTTGGAAGTTAAACCAAGATATGGATTTGGTTCGTGGATCAACAAATGTTGTTGATCCAGTCCGAATGGATCAATCGCTACCGATTGGACGATCAAGTTGGATCAACAGGAACAGTTGACACAAGGTGCTATATTTGGAAGTTTGGGTTAACTAGAAGAGCAAGTTGTGTCGGTTACTGTGTTTAGAGTTTTACTATATTTAGAGTTTCTAGAAGTGTGCTTTATTTAGAGTTTGATTTTATTAGGAAAGTACTTTGAGTGATTGTCAAGTTTGTGAGACTATAAGTAGGCTGTTAAGCCATGAGAGAATGTACACCAAACTGATTATCAATGTAGTCGTTTTATTGCTTCCGCATGTGCTCTCCTCTCTCTTGCTCGATCCTACATAGGTGCAGTCCATACAAAATTTTTGTTAAATTATACTCTAATTTACTAGTGTGTGTATATATGATGGAATTTTTCTTTGCTGTTGAGCTGATTAAGAATGACGTCCATCGAGTTTTTCTTTACTGTCATAAATCAAGTTTCAAGAGTACTGATATCTGTGAATCGAATTTTCTAATGGTGAAACTTATAACCATAGAGACGCATTTTCCCTTGGGCTTTTTACAAAAATAGGCCTATTTTTTTGGCGCTTTTCAATTCTAGGCAAGTTTTGACCAAAAGTGATGGATGGAAAGTTAGCACCGTTAGGTGTAACTAAAAAGACCTAAAAGTCCTTTGAATCGGTTATTTTGGCCCAACAACCCATGTTGACTTTGTATATGTCACCACATATTGCTTATGTGGCACTACTTATGTGGAGCGTTTGCGTGGAACTTCTTACATGGCTCGCTCGCCGCATCTCGCATCTCTCTCTTTGTAGCTTCATCTCAACCGGTAAACAATCCACAACCCCAAATCAGTTTCACACAATACCACCAAAGTGTCATATTCCTTCTCAGTCAATACCTCATGTCATACATCCCTCAGTAGACTACCACCACTTGCAGCTCCGCTCGGCTCATTCATTGTAGACTTTAACACCATATTTACCTACTTCTTAGTTCGCAAACTTCCCAAAGCATCACACTTGTGTGGAAATATTCATTGTGATCCGCCTGACCTTGTCTTCTCAAGCCAAAACCACCGCTCCAATACACATTCATTTCATTGCTTAATTAATCCATTCGCACCTTGTAAACAATAGCACCAAGCACTTTCTTCCTAGCTCAAGACCTCAAGATACAACTCAACCCGAGTTCCATGCTCTGCAAGTTTCTTCCATCACCATTCCCTTGTAATGCTCATTTGCAAAATAATCAATCCACCCGAACCGCCATACAACTCTTCTCGCCTACCTATTCCTTGTAACAATTCTCCTTCAATTCCTGCACAATAGTGCACCCTAACATACATCTATACCAACTCAGGCCATTGCAATTGTCATATTCTCACTACATCACACTCATTCCTTGCTCAGCTTCCTTGGTCATATGTCACCTGCAACACCACCATTTCCTGACAAATAGCCATAGCTCCTTCTCTTCCTACTCCATGGCAGCAGTTGCAAAAAAATCACCACACTGCAATTTAAACACTGACCCATTCTCAATTCATCTCAGCTCACAATCTATCTCGCAGTCTCCGTTCAACCTTACAGGAGCATAATTCTTCTTCCATTTCTCACTTCTTTGAAGTCCTTTCATCTCATATCTGAGAACCCCATCTAATCATCATCTACTCATCAAATCCAGTCTCCACAAGCATCTCCTTAAGCTTCAAATGATGAACCACCACAAGCAGACTATTTCCTCTATTTTCTCGGCCTCAGGATCCCCTCATTCTCTTGTCTGAAAATTAGTCAAACAAACACACAAATTCGTGCCATCTTGCTGCCAATTTCAGATTTGAATCCATACCCAGTCTTCTAATTCATCCGATTTGAGCCTTAAGCTCATACATGCATTCCATTTCTTTATTGCTTGTACATATCACAAAACCAAGATATTCGACTCAAACACAGAAAAAAACCCTAACCTCGTTGATGAATCTCGGTAGTAATTGATGGCGAACCCAAACTTCAATTTCATTAATCTTTAATCAATCACCAAATTACAGTATCATATGTTCTTGATTCTTCATCTCATCACATAAATCCTAATTTCTCAGTCTTCTCAATCAAACCCTAATTGATTCACACTACCACACAATTACCACCGGACACATCTACTTATTATTGAATTCGAACTTCGATTCCATCCGATTCATTCACACCGTCAACTTCAAGCAAAACCCATTCATAATCGTTTCCACATCACGATTTCTTCATCGGGATTCAACTAAAACAAAGAGACCCTAGCAAAACCCATTCGATAATAACTATGATTCTGATCTGCAATGCAGTGAAGTAGCTCAATCTGAATGAATGAATGTGTGGTTACATAACACCACGAAACCCCGGTCGGTGAAGAACAGAGATATGGAAGAAGAACAGATATGGAAGAGAGTCTCTTCAAGAGACGAATATAGGATTTCAGATTGACACATGTGGGCAAGGGCATTTCAGTAATCTTACCACATTTATGAGATATCCTTACATGATATTTTGGTGAGATATTGACAAGTCAACGCGATAAATTGACCGAGATAGTTAAATTGGATGGAAACCGTTTAACTTGCCTAGTTTAGCAAGAAATAAAAAAAGTGGCCTAGAAATGAAAGTGAGGGTCCAGACCAGGCCTACTTCTGCATATATTCCTTTTCCCTTTTGTATATGTAGCACCACAGGTTTCTTCATTTCTTTAGTTTTCTGTGCAGAAGAATTCATGTATGAAGGTAATGGAGAAAATCCATTACCTTAATCAAGTTTTAATTTGTGGAGATGGTGCTTCTAAAGAAATTCCCGGAATATCTGGATAAGGGGTTCATTGGGAGGGATCATGTGGGCAATTACTCAACAGGTCCATGGTGTGTGTTTTGCTTCAGATTTAAGGCAGTAATTCTGTCGTGCATTCATTATAAAATGATTTTTTAATTGGGGGATATGGGAATTAATTGGGGGATATGAATTACTTCCCCCAACCCATGGTGTGTGCTAAGGGGTGATTTTTAAAGCGAAAATACTAAAATACCCTTCCCACAAAATAAAAATCAAAACTTAAAATCAAAAACAAAATCATATCACCCATTTCCATCTCCACTTCTTATTAATCTTATTTAGGGGTGGAGCTTTGAAACCCAAATATTTCCCATTCCCTTTCAAATTCTAAACTCTCCCCACTCTATATCAAATTCTCTTCTCCTCACTTTGGAAACCAATTTTTTTTTATTCGGAAGTGATGAAGATCATCCGAAAGTGATGATGACCATGCCGGAATTGATGAAGACCATGCCGGTATCATGATACCGGCATAGTCTTCATATCAGCCCGACCATGCCAAGCCTTTGGACTGATTAATACCGTAAAAAATTCAAAACGGAAGTGATGAAGACCATAGGAATTGATGAAGACCATATGCGGAACATGATACCCGGCATTTTGGAGAATTTCCTATCAATGCCGGTAGTCAAGTGAAAAAAAAAAAATCAACATTCTCGGATACTTTTCACCTGCTCCTAAGGCATAGAAATTTAAGCAAAATACTATGCTAGGAACATGTACCCAAGATGCTTTCGAATCCATGATTACCATGCCGGTACACATTCAAAACCAGAAAAAAAAATCAACATCAAAACCAGAAAAATCAGTAACGAGAGGGCTACGCCCCCGAACTCCCGGATAGTGGCAAACAATTTATGAACATTTCCAACAATTGCCCGCATGGGTTTTGGTTGAATACCATGCGGCACCAAGCTTTTTCAGCTGCAACAATGGTGGATTCAAAGAAAAAAAAAATCAATTTTTCAACCTCTTATTAGCGGTAATTCTCTCATCACAATCATCTTCCATTTTCAAAAAAAAAAATTCCACTCAAATTTTTTTTTTTCTCTCCTCGACCTCACTCACACAAATTAAAAATAAAACACACACTAATCTATCCCCCAAATACTTAAGTTTTTTTACTAATTATTATTAACCACTAAACATGATTAGTGAGGGGTATATTAGGATTTAAAAAAATACTTAGATAAGGGGTGACCCAGCTTTGCTATTTGGATCCCTATTTTGTCTTGTAGCTATATCCCCCAATTAGTTTTCATATCCCCAATTAATAAATCTATAAAATCCCTGTGCCTGTGTAGGCAAGGTGGAGCAGAATTAGATCAGTTTGGTTCAATTTTGTAAGAAACGAAAATAAAATAAAATAATAATCTCGCCGGCGACAACAACTCCAACAGTCACATTTTTCTAAAAAATAATACTCCAAAAGATCACATACTAATCACCAAAGTAAAAAGAATTATAACCGAGTGGAAGAATCAGCTGTCCCAATTAACTACTGGCAGATCAGCCCCTAGAACTGTTAATGAAACATCACTCTTCATATACGGAATTTCTCATACGCAAGTTCTTCTAAAGCTGCAGTTTTGGGGTCATAATGACCAAGTTTTGTTCCCCTTCCCATATCCCACAATATAACTTTATTATTTTCATCTTTAAGCGCAATTGGATGACACATTGATGGAGGAAATAAGTCCTTCGCATGTATAGTAAATTCGTGGCCACTTTCCAGCTTAGTATCCTTCATTGGTAAGGACCATATCTCAGTACTCCTGCAACATATAGGTGGTGGAGATCCAAGAAAAGTAATCGATAAATAACCTCCTAACAGCAGTAACTGGGGGTAATGGTAATTATCTCTTAGTAGGATACAAGTTGGTATCGGGAAGGAACGGAACTTCTCAGTTGCTAAATCAAAAGCTACAATTTCTGTGCCCGTGTTTTTTATCCAATGAAGAGCTCCATCGAAAAGAATTCCATGTGAACGTTCAAACCTTCTCAAATAGTTATCAGTTATACATGTGTTTCTCCATCTTCCACTCTTGTCACCAAGAGTGTATACCTGGACTTGGCCTTCGCCAAAATTACTACTGTAATAGATTCTGACAATCTTGTACTCATTAGTTGCATAAAGATAACCAAATCCAACAACCAAGAAATAATTTGCACTTTTAAGACGTAAATTAACTAATCGCGGAGGAAGAGGAAGACGAGCGGTTACTTGCGTGAAAGGATTAAAAATATAAATAGGATCATTGTAACTGAGTAGTTTGTTGCATCCCCTCATGAATAAACCGCTCTGGGTCTGCCCTTATAGTTCAGTTGTGTGCCTTAATAATTCAGACAGGCTGTAGTTGGGTGAGTTGTGGACCGTTGATGGCTTGCCACGCGTCTGTCACCGATTCAGTCTGTTAGGGTTTAATTAATTGTGTATTAAATGTGTAAGAGGGTTATCTGAAAGAGAACACCTGAATTCTGTTTTAAAGAAAAGAGTAATTTAGTGTTTGGGTCGTAAGTTTTGGTATGGCTTAGTGTTTGGGTCCTAAGTTTGTCCAATTTAATGTTTGGGTCGTTGACCCGTTAGTCAACTACGTGTTACAGTCAAGCAGTTAAAACAGTACACGTCCGTTAGTGATCTTAACTTTTACAACTTCAACCGCACATCTCACTCCTTCTGCTTATTTTCTTCTTTCTTAACTGTAACGACATCAGTTTACTTTGGCAACAGCTTATTCAGTACTCTTAAATCTATGCTTTCCAGGCACGGAGCTACACCTGGTCTAGCGGGGACAGCAGTTCCCCTAGAATTTCCTAATTAGATATTTAGGCTTTACATAATTGCTATTTTAGACTTCAAAATTTTAATTATTTATAGACTTGTCCCCATTATATTTATATATTACATATAGAGCCTTGAATCATCTACTTATATACACTTTAAAAACTATTGGTATTAGGTACTTATCATATAAAACTTGGCTTAAATATCAAAATTACGTAGGAAAGAAGTGAAAAATATCAAAATATTAAATCCAACCATCAATCTAAACATCTTGCAACTTATTGGATATTTTGGTGACATCACTTGAAGGAAAATACCAAAGCCTAAAAAAAATTTGCAGCCTTCGGCCGCCTGCTTTTGCGGCAAAACTACTATACCTATATATATTTGTCCCCAAACAATAAATCCTAGCTTGTCCTTGATGCTTTCTTCTATCAATCTCCAGTACTCTCTCCAAGGCCAAAGGTTTCTATTTGTATCGCAAAAACTACTTTAATCTGTGTGCCTCAAAAATCACTTGATCGATTTCTGCACCCAAATTCTCATCTTCAAGAAGAAACCTTCGCTTTTGGTGATCAGTTTTGAACTTTAACGAAAAATAATTCATGGTTGTATGTAGCAGCATCCTCTTATGAATTTTGATGTTGGATGGAAGAATGATCCTCTTATGGTTGTATGTAGCAGCATCCTTTAAGTTATGAACTTCGTCAATATGGGTGATATAAGTTTAAAAAGTGTGATCGGCAATCTCAGATTAACAGATTTACATGGATTTTTGAATTGCACTGAAGTTGTTTGCTGAAATGCCCAAGAATTTTCCATTCAGGTTTAAACAAATTATGGGTGATGGTGATAGACGCATTTATGTGTCTAATTTGTCCTCAATGTTTCGTATTGTTAGTACTCGTTTTTGTCCTTATTATGGTGTTTTGTGTGTTTGTAGGTATTTTTTTGGAAATAAAGATTGTTGGAAAATTCGGCTCGAAAAGTTGCTCGGAACACCCCGGAGGACATTTGCTATTCGGACTCCCATTTCGGTTAAGGGGCACCTCAATTACTAAGGGGCACCTCAATTACTATTTACACCCAAGGGGCGCCAACTACTATTCGCACCCCCATCTCTGTTAGGGGGAGGTCTTCTTCTTCATTTGAAATCAACATTTGGCGGGAAAATATTATTCACAGCTGCGGTTCATTACGTAACACTCTGGAAGATTTTTGTACGAGATTTCTGGGGATTTCTTGTTCGATTAGGGTTGGTATTGACCTGTTAGCATATTACAGGGTTGGTAATCAAGTTACATTTAGAAATAAACAAGATTTTAACGTAATCTCGGGAAAACAGATAAGTGGAAAGTTACGGATTTGTTTTGAATATTCTTGGAAGTTTCGTAAGCTTTAGGAGGATATATTCTCCGGATTTTATACCATTGATTGAGAGAGATTTTCTACAGCCCCGTCACGTGTAAGAAGAGAAGAAAAGAAGTCTCGGTGATTTGGAGGAGGAAAAATATTCACGGGTTTTGCATGAGCTGGAGAGAGTTTTTCATGTGACTACACCGTGTTCTGGGTCATGCAGAGTCGTGTTGGAACGTGTTTGCAAAGTTTTAACGCAAAGCAGAGAAGTAAAAGGAAAGAAATATCCGTGGCTAGAGGAGAATATTATCTGCATTTACTGCGATATTTGGAGGGGCTGGAAGGTTTAAATAGAGTGTTGGGGAGCAGTAGAAGGTAATGGAGAGTTTGGGAGAGTTTAGAGCATTTCAGAGCAAAGAATCGAGAGTTTGAAAATCTGCTGCTCCTGCCATTAAGGAAGAACACGAAGAACATAAGACCCACAAGTGACAGCCGGTCGTGGGTCGTAGTACGTAGACAAATCTTAATTCAACAAAGTGTCAACGACCGAGCCTTGTGGGTCGTAGTTAGGAGGCGCCTTAAAGCAACGGTAGAATGGTGTTTGCAACAATTATAAACGTTGCAAACACCCGATTTTCATCATTTCTCCATTTCATCATTTGTAAGCACCTTTGAGCAATAAAATCATATTTTGAGCGTGTTTCCAACATGATGAGCTAGACTCCAACACTGGGACGATGGAGGAAGACGAATTTCATACATGGGTAAAATTATTTAATTCTTTTTAAGACTTTTGCATCAATTTTAATTGAAATATGATTTGAATTAATTGGTTGTCATTTAATTTGATGATGTATGCTTAGCTTAAATGTTTTGATACATCATGCTTAGGATTTACAACCAATCTTTTAAGAATCTACCTTGGCAAAATCAGAGTCCGAATTAATTTTATTTATTGAGCTTTAATTGTTGAGAATAAATAAATTGAACCCTATGTTATGAATTCGACGAAATCCTAGTCCCGAGAACACTCTTCATCCCGTGACAATATTTGTATATATTTTTCTTTTATTTTCTTTTATTAATTCATAAAATCAATCTTATCAAGTCCGAGTGAACGACAACCTTACTACCACTTTCTACAACATCATTGAAAATAATCATCAGATGGCAAACGTGTAATAATGAAAGTTAAAATCACCTAACTGTTTGACCACAAAACGTTGTTGACTAACGGGTCAACGACCCAAATACTAAATTGGACAAACTTAGGACCCAAACACTAAACCATACCAAAACTTACGACCCAATCATCGTTCGGAAGATCCCGAAGATTCAAATACTCCCAATCATTCTCGATCTCATTCAGGTAATAATCATCGTCTTCCAAAGCTTGATTTTCCCCATTTTGATGGTATTAATCCTAGAGGTTGGCAAGGAAGAGCGAAAGATATTTTCAATTGAATGACATTGAAGTACAAGAAAGTTGATATTGTCATGATTTATTTAGAGGGAAAAGCGGAAAAATGGTTTCAAGTTTCAGGTGAATCGACGTATTACTTGGGCTGACTTAGTTAGACACTTATGTGCTCGATTTGAGAATCCAATAGAAGAAAACTTTGTAGGCAGTTTCAATAAATTGGTTCAAACCACCACAGTTGATGAATACTATGAAGAGTTTGAATCTCTTAAAGACTTAATGCTAGATATGAACCCTACACTTACAAAAACTTATTTTGTAATGAGTTTTCTTAGTGGCCTAAAGGATGAGATAGGAAAATCTGTGTCTATGTTTCACCCACAAACATTAGCTGCTGCTTTTTCTTTAGCTAGACTACAAGAGCAGAAACTCAGTTCAGTCACCCACCTCCCTAAATCTTATACTAAACCATTTAATTTACCTTTCAGCTCAACCAAGCCATACCAATTTCACAATTCCTCTCCTAGGCCAGCTCCTACTTCTCCTAAGTCTGCTCCTATGACTCCCAAAACTTCCTTTCCACACCATACCAAACCTACACCCACCACTCCAACAATAAAAAAACTAACCCAGGAAGAGATGAACAAAAGAAGAGCTCAAGGTTTATGTTACAATTGTGATGAGGTGTATAGGCAAGGTCATTTTTGTAAAGGCAGGCAAAAGATCTTTATGCTTCAGGTTGACAATTCTGATTCACAAGATACTGAGGAGGAGGAAGACATCTTTGAAGAAGCTGTGGATTCACCAGTTCAGCCTGATATGGAGATTTCATTACATGCTTTAACTGGCCATGCCACTGGTGATACTATTAGAATCCCTGGAATCCTTAATAGTCACAAAGTCTCTATACTCATTGATTCAGGTAGCATCACAAGTTTCATTGACTGGTGCATTGGCTGCTTCCCCTCCAATAAAAGATTGATTCAACTACCCCAATGAAAGTCACTGTTGAAAATGGAGAACACACACTCAGCAATGGAATTTATCCACAACTACAATGGAGCATGCAGGGCTATACTTTTGTTGGGAATCGAGACTTTACCATTGGGAGGCTGTGCTATTGTCTTGGGTGCAGACCAAGCTCAAGACTTTAGGTGATGTTCTCTTTTAATTTTTCAAAATTAAACATTTCATTTAAGTATAAAGGTAAGAAAATCACCTTACAAGGTGTGGGGAAACATACTCTTTACTTCGAGATGAGTGGTGCGAATTTGCCAAGAAATTTCTTTCTAGCTCTCCTCATGGCTTAGTGGGGCACTTGTTTTCCATTTTACAACCACTTCACCACCTCCAACCCCTGACATTCTTTTACCCTTATTACATGAGTTTGATGACATTTTCCAAGGGCCAACTCAATTCCCTCCACAGAACCTTGGACCATAAAATTCCATTGCAAACCCAATTCGACACCTATAAACCTTAGAGCTTACAAATGCCCCTACATTCGAAAGGTGTGGTGGAACAACTGGTTCAAGAGATGTTACAGCTGCATAATCCAACCAAGCAATAGTCCCTTTGCTTCACCTATTCTTCTAGTTAAGAAAAAAGACAACACATGGAGATTTTTTGTTGATTATAGAAAACTTAACAGCATTACAGTCAAGGACAAATTTTCCATCCCAATTATTGAAGAATTATTGGATGAATTGAATGGGGCTATTATCTTCACAAGAATTGACTTGAGAGCTGGATATCACCAAATCAGAGTGCATCTCTCAGACATTTTCAAGACTGCCTTCAGAACACATCAAGGCCATTATGAATTTAAAGTTATGCCATTTGGCTTAACTAATGCCCCAGCCACCTTTCAAGCATTAATGAATGAGATATTTCAACTTGCATTGAGGAAATTTATACTGGTATTTTTTGATAATATTCTAATATACAGCAAGAGCATGACTGAGCACTTGGAGCATCTTACGTTTACATTCTCCTTGCTAAGAAAACATGAACTCTATGCTAAGCTCTCTAAATGCTGTTTTGGCCAGCCTTCACTGGAGTACTTGGGCCATATTATTACAGCTGCAGGTGTTTGTGCTGATCCAAGTAAAATTGCTTGTATGTAAACTTGGCAACCTCCCTCCACCCTCAAAGAATTAAGGGGCTTCCTTGGACTTACAGGCTACTATAGGAAGTTTGTCAAGAATTATGGAGCAATCAGTAAACCACTTACTGATCTTCTAAAGAAGAACTCTTTTCTTTGGACTTCAGCAGCCACATCAGCTTTTGAACAACTCAAGATGACCATGTCAACAACTCCAGTATTGGAATTGCCAGACTTTACTAAAACTTTTGTGGTTGAAAGTGATGCTAGTGCTTCATGTATTGGAGCTGTATTACTCCAAGAAGGCAAGCCAATTACTTACTTTAGCAAACTACTGGGACCAAGAGCTAGTGCATTATCCATATATGAAAAAGAGTTTCTGGCCATTTTCATGGCAGTTCTAAGATGGAGACACTACTTTCAAGGTGTTAAATTCATAATATAGACTGATCATCAAAGTATCAAGTATTTCTCGGAGCAAAGGATCACCACACCCTTACAACAGAGATACTTATTCAAACTATTGGGATTTGACTATGTCATCAGATACAAGAAAGGAGCTGAAAATGTAATAGCAGACTCACTTTCTAGAAGACCTCCCGATTCAGCCTCAATATAATTTATTGTCAGCCTCTACACCAGCATGGGCTTAGGAAGTATTTGCCAGTTATACTGAGGATAAGATGGCTCAAGGTCTCATCTGTAAACTACTGCTCAGTCCTTCTAGTGTTGATCACTTTACATACACAGAGGTCATACTGAGGTACAACAACAAACTCTATATTGGTACTGGTGGCAACATAAGGCAAGCACTGCTATATTTTATACATAATTCACCTGTCGGGAGCCATTCTGCATCAAAGCTACATATGCCAGAGCAAAAGCACATTTTTATTGCAAGGACTCAAAAGGATGTCTTACTCTTTGTGTATCATTGTGATACATGTCAAAGGAACAAAAGTTACACCACAAATTCTGCTGGCCTTCTCCAACCTCTTCCTGTGCCAGATTATGCTTGGCAACATATAACAATGGACTTCATTGATAGCCTACCTCCAAGCAACAAGAAGAGTGTCATCCTAGTTGTGGTTGACAGGCTAACTAAGTATGCTCATTTTATTGACCTGCAACGCCCCTACACTGCTTCCTCTGTGGCACAAGTTTTTCTCAATCAAATTTTCAGGGTCGCATGGATTAGCCTCAATTGTGCGTATAGAGACAAGGTCTTTACCAACAAGTTTTGACTCCGATCTATTCAAGTCCTGGGCACATGTTTGAATTTAAGTCGCTATCACCCTCAGACCGATGGTCGACTGAGAGGGTGAATGCTTATTTGGAAAACTATTTAAGGTGTTTAGAAGTCCATAAACCAAGCAGATGGAGCAACTGGTTATCTCTTGCAGAGTGGTGGTACAACACCAGTTTCCACAGGGGCCTAAAAATGTCACCATTCCAGGCTTTGTATGGTTATTTACCTCCCCATATAGCATTCCCATCTAATGCTACTACTTCAGTGGCTGCTGTGGAGGCCTACTTAAAGTCCAGAGACTCTATGCTAGATATCATCAAAGAATCACTACATCAAGCACATGCTAGGATGAAGCTTTATGATGACTCTTCAAGAGTGGAGCGAACTTTCCAAGTGGGGGATTTGGTCTAACTCAAGCTTCATTTCTCTGGCTGCAAGCTTCAAGGTTCTTAGAAGAAACTTTAAACTATCCGCCAAATACTATGGGCCTTTCAAAGTCTTACACAAGATAGGTGATTCCTACAAACCTGAGTTGCCTTCACATTCTGTGGATACATCCCGCTCTTCCATGTATCCCACCAAGCAACACATTGGTATGAAACACACTCCATCTCCTACTCTACCCGTTGTTGATTTCAATAGTGAAGTTATTATGCTGCCAGAGAAAGTATTAAAGACTAGAATAGTACTAAGGGGTAGCCAATTGGTGCGCCAGCTTCTCATTCAATGGACAAACTCATATGATGAGGATGCCACATGGGAGGACCTCTCTAATATTAAGTCTCATTATCTTAGATTTGTCCTTGAGGACAAGGACAATTTCCAGGGGTAGGCAATGTTGCATCCCCTCTTGAATAAACCACTCTAGGTCCCTTATAGTTCAGTTGTGTGCCTTAATAATTTGGCACAGCCGTGGTTGAATTTGAGTTGTGGACCGTTGATGGCTTGCCACGCGTGCGTCACCGATTCAAAATGTTAGGGTTTAATTAATTGTGTATTAAATATGTAAGAGGGTTATCTGAAGAGAACACCAATTTCCGTTTTTTAAAGAAAATGCATTTGGTTGCGCCTCGGCTCGGGGATTTTGGCTTGAATCATTGATTCAAGAGGTGATTCTTCACCATTCTATCCATCTTTGTTTGTTAAATTGTTGTAGGATACAAACATAGTTGCTCACCGAGGTTTTTGTTATTCATGACAAACAAACCAAACCCCTACGGGAGCCAACTAGGACACGATTAGTGTAAGGGACATAAGGAATACCTATCGGTGTAAGTGCACGTAAGAGAGTTGCTCATGGATTGTCTCCGTTACTCTTTCATCATATTCTCCATGGTATGGTTGCCTACATCCTCGTTCACCAAGAAAAAGAAGATTTATTTTTTTGTTGCGTTTAATGTGATGCAAGATTTGTCTCCTGTGTTTTGCACACTTGCAGTGGCATCGCGTATTCAAAAGGTAAGCGAGTAAGTATGTCCGTGATGATTTCATGAGGAAGATGATGCAACTGTTGATCTGATCATACTCATTCCAAATGAAACCCTAACCTTTGTGCAAGAACTTCCGTCCGCGTTATTTATATAGCCCTTTGAAGAAATCCTTGCAAATACATTTTTACCCTTATCTTTTTATGTTTATATGAAAATTGTTATCCAACTCAAAACCAATTGGCAATGAGTGGAGCGGCCCCGCAGGATCTTAGATTTCCCAACAATGTGGGACTAATAATCTCAACACGCCCCCTCACGTGTAGCCTCGTTGGGTCTAACACGTGGACAATTAAATCGGGTGACGTGGAGTAAAGACTCGTCGCAAATAGCCTGCTCTCGTACTTGTTAGAATACGGGCATCCAACTCAAAACCAATTAGCAATGAGTGGAGAGGCCCCCGCGGGATCTTAGATTTCCCAACAATGTGGGACTAATATTCTCAACAGAAATGATTTTTGTTAAGAAAGCCTCATCTTTTACTTATATAGGGCCTTTGAAGACTTAAATTTAAGAAAGCCCTGCAAATGCATTTTTACCCTTATGGAAATTTGTATTCTTGGCAAACTCTAAATAGAGAAGTGTCGTTCTAACTGTATTTTGCAACTCCCTCGATATGTAGAATTTCTAGCCAAGCTTAATTGGAATTGTGCCACCGGTTTGTGTTAGTGTGGTCACAAGAGAAAGAAGTTGTGCACTTGCGACTGCGTGGTTACGTTAAACTTACCTTAAGCTAGGAAGTTTAGTTTCTTCCACGTTTGGGGTTAAAGTTAGTTTTCTCCACTCTTAAGATTATGTGATTATCAATCAAGGTGATGATGTAAATATGATTGTGTCCGAAATACCAACGACGTGTATCCCTTTAGTTTTAGTTTGAAGAAATAAGATATCCCAGTAATAAGATATAAGAGGTTGATTCTTCATGTATGAAAGTCCATAAAAATCAATGGCTTTTGTTAACTTTGTATACCCGTATACATGTTAAGGTTTAATAAAGAATTATTTTATGTCTTTGGAAATTGGGTTTTTTTTTATTATTCTACTAGAAATTGGTTTTTCTTACACTAAAAACAACAAATTTTGTTCCCAATGCAAAGAATTGTTGTTTTCAATGCAATAAAACAAACAAATCTTGTTTCCAATACAAGAATTTATTGTTTTAATGAACCTTAACATGTATACGGATATACAAGATAAGAGCACCCAAAATCAATTTCCGCCAAGTGTTTTTTTTTTTTTTTTTTTTTTTCATTAGAACTCACGCCAATTTTAAAAACAAATAAAACCATGAGAAACCCGATAAGAAAAGAAGAGCAGAACTTAGGTGATAATTCTCATAAGCTCTTAATTGCTTTTTGCCATAGTACTCTAGCTTCAATTGCTTGGATTGGATTGAGTGTTTTTTTTTTCCTATTGATTTTGGGGTTTTTCAGGGTGAGGGTAGGGGGTAATCTGAAAAATTCCTGGTCGTTTAATTTGTTAGAGTTGGCTTTGAAAAATTCAAGGCCGGCCCCGGGCATTCCATTATTTTTAGTAGTACTCATTAGTCATTACATGGAGTATACCAATAATAATTAGGCCAATAATTCTTAATTTGTCAACGGTACACTAAAATATGATTAATTTTGTCTCTTAACTTGTCATCGTGACGACGTGATCGATTCAAGCTTAATTAATTAGGAGCTTATACAAAAAATCGAAATTAAAAGCGTACTCGAATCCATCAAATTGAATAAGTAATGGCAAAAACTCATCATATGGGTTTCTTCTCTCCTTTCCTCGTCGGGATTCTCCTAGTTTTGTTTGTTTCAGATGTTGCCCAAGGTGATTCGTGTGATCCGGTGCAATCCGCTTTGCCTTTGGGTTTGTCTTGTAATGATCAGTGTCCACTTTTATGTGTAAAGGCTGATACATGTGATTTGCTGGGACCTAAATCGTTCAGGTTGGATATTCCCTGTGATGAGTGTGAGAAACACTGTAAAGCAGCACTAGCCGGTGATTCTCTGATTCCTGTTCTTCATAAGGTTATCTGCCGTTTACTTCTGGACAATCAAGTTGTTACAGGCTGTTTTTGTTGCAACTTGGGCTGAAGAACAACGTCCACCGTGATCATCTAGCAACATCTATTATCTCCCTTTCTTGTTTTGCTTTGCTCTGTAATAAGTTATTCCATGAACAAGTTGTTGTCTTAATTTGATCAAAAATTTTACGTGTATAATTTTATGTGAAATTTTCTATCTGAAAATCGTTGACCGGAAGTTGACCGGAAGACTAAATGGTACTCTGAAAATCGTTGGATATTGTCCACCAGAATTGAAAATATTATTATTGGAATATTTCCACCACGCAAAAGCAAGCATAAATAAATAGAGAGTTTAGGAAGTAAAGTTCCAACTTCCAAGAGGACTAGTGTTTGAAGGATATTTCAGGCGTAAGTTTCCTGGCACTCTCCCTAATTCTATCTGTGAAGGATATCTCAGGGGGGAAGTTCCGATTGATACCCAGCTTTATGCACCAATGTGTCAACTCATTCGATGAGATAGATGATAGAAGTGCCAGAAAACTTCCACCTTATCCTTACAAAATAAGGTTTCATCAGTAGATGTATGATATTTGTAAATAATAATAATAGTGCTAGCACTATTGAACAGGCATGGACATATAGCTTCCCCCTTATTAAACAGTACTTATTATCAATCATTCCTAATACTTATTGAACAGTACTTATTATCAATCAAGGGGGTATAGAAAAATGTAGGTGCTACATCGAGTTCGACAGATTTTAAATTAAAAATATGAATCATTCCTTCCTTATATATGTTAAAAGAAAAGAAACACAGTCGACTAATCCAATCAATTGAATATTCTAATTACCAAATTATGGCTAAAGCTTATCTAAGTCTCTCTACTTTTCTCGTCGGATTTCTCTTGGTTATGATTGTTTCCGACTTCCGGTAAGTAATTCTCTCCTTTTCTCGTCTGGTTTCTCATGGTTTTGTTTGTCTCGGACTTGGCATACTTTGTTGATACATATTTGAAAACAAGCATCTAAGTCTTAATTTCATAAAATTTTCATTATCCGTAAATGCTAATATCTTTTTAAGTCAAAAAAATAAAAAAAATAAAATAAAATCTTTATTACCTGCGTACAGATACGTCCATGGCAATTGTGCGGCTGTTGATTTAGGCGACGTTTGTAGTAATAACTTTTTAGCCTCTGCTATTCTCTATGTCAATCATTCTCGGACATAACATATATAATTCCATTGAATGTGTACATAATCCGATAACAGGCATGACATGTGCTATTGCTGCATCATTTGATAAATCACCAGCTCCGCCGTCCTCAGTAAACAGTATTATTAATTTCATTATAGCATGTCCTTTGTTGATCGAGTGTTGATCGTTATATGTTTTTTTTTTTTCGGAAAAGAGGAAGATCCTCGTACAATTATAGAATTTACTCTTCTCCCTGATAGGGAAGAGTATCGGTTCAGTAATATTCCATTATACATATCTAGATATGTCATAATAGCTTTCGATTTTCGTCCATCCATCTATGTCGGATGGAAAACCTATTACAAAAACTGAGAGGTTTGCAGGATATCTAAGATCATATCTATTAAGTAAAACATAAGCTAAAGATTTAAAGTTGATATCAAAATAATTGTTTCTCCCAAAGTTAGCACTTTGTTCATATCTTTTTTCCCTTGCTTTGGCGTACATTTCTATCAGCAACAAGAGTACTGGTTGAGAGTCGCTTTTGGAATATTACATTGTAGCCACTCCATTCCGATGCCCATTGGAAAGCGCCTTGCCCCTTCTTCTTCTAGTTGTTCTCGAAAGTGTTACAATTTTCCCATCGTCCCCTAGCTTCAATCGTATTTCTGCATAATCTATCATGGTAGTCCAATTCCCGAGCTTCTTATAGGTTCTAGCATAGACAATACCACATTTATCTTAAGCGCCATGAAACCCATATTATCTCGCGGTTGACCATTTGTTACAAAGAGAGTATCATCATTCATAGGATTATAGTATAAAGATTGCATAATGTTATAACAGCCTTATGGACCCATAGAAAATGATTTATAAATTTCACTATTTTCCTAGCTGTACAGTAATCGTTTTGTTTTTCTTTCCTAAATACACAAGTTACATCTAGCCTTCCATATATGCCATGTTATGATACTACAAAAAACTTCCCATTTCATTGTACTTACTCCTCTATCTGTTAAGTCAAACCAATCATTTAACCAGGCATGAAAGTTAGATTTATCATTCAAAATAAAATTCATATCGAAGTTAAGATGCATCCAAACCTGTTTTGCGAAGTTGCATTCCATAAACAAATGAGATAGAGATTCCTCACCTTCACTACAGAGAGTGCAAGTTGTGTTAATGTCTGGTATTACAGCAGCATTCCTCACACTATTAGGAAGTATGGAATTAGCTGCCTTCCAGATAAACATCTTTACTGATGGTGTTATCTTCATTTTCCAAATCCTATTCCAATCCATGTTGTTACCTCCATTTGAGTTGATGCTGTTATATAAAGATTTAACAGTAAAGTTACCTTTTTCAGTTAGGGACCAGATAGGACGATCCACTACTCCATTTCCTTTGATAGTTAAACTTCTGATGATTTGCATAGTCTGCTCATCAAAACATATGTTCAATTTTGCACAATCCCATGTATAATTATCAAGAAAAGGTGACAAACTTTAGTGATCATTTCTGTCTTTATTTCAGGTCTATGAAGAGGATAGGTTAAGTTTGGTATCCACCTATCTTCCCAAATGTTTATAATGTTTCCATTTCCTATCTCCCAAAAACATTTATCCTGCATTAGAGAAATACCTACTAATATGCCTTTCCATACCCAACTATCACTCTGCTTTTGGTGTGGTGTTTATATGAAGTATATCACAATTAGGATAATACTTGGATTTCAAAGTTTTTTAGCACAAAGAGACTCAGTGGTTCTCTTGAGTCTCCACCCAACCTTAGACAACATAGCTAAATTAAAATTTCTCATGTTTTGGAAACCCAATCCTCCATCAACCAAAGAATTACACATAGAATCCCAACCTTTAAGACAAACCACTTTCTTACCATTTTTATTAAGACCATTTTCATCCTTACCCCACCAGTAATTTCTCTGAAGTTTAGTGATGTCATTACAAGTTTTAACAGGAATTCTAAAGCAATTCATTTGATAAACACAAGTAGAAGAAGCAACATTTCTTATCATTACATTTCTCCCAGCATAATTTGGATACTCACCTTTCCAACCTTTTAATCAATTTTTCATTTTCACCACCAATGGTTCAAAACTCTTTATTTTAGAAGTGTTAGTAAATAGGGGAGCTCCTAAATATCTATCAGTTATAGGTATTAAGTTTACTTCTAAGATTTGTTGGATACTGCTTATGACTGTTGGGTCAATTTTAGGGCTAAAGAAAACACCTGATTTGCTCAAATTTATTAGGGAATTCGAGGCTTCACCAAAGTCCCTGAATATTTTAACAAGATTATGGCTAGTTTGTTCATTAGCATCACAGAACACAATGCAATCGTCAGCAAATAAAAGATGATTTACAGATGGGGCATTCGTGTCAAGTTTTATACCTCTTATAAGACCTTTGTCTTCCGCATTTAAAAGCGTTCTCGACAGCGTTTCCATACAAATCAAAAAGAGGTAAGGAGATATAGGGTCTCCTTGCCTCAAGCCCTCTAGTAGGTTTGAAAAACTTGGTCGGAGAGCCATTTATAAGAATGGCTAGGTAGTAGTGGAAATGCATTGATGCACTAAGTTGCACCATTTTTCATTAAAACCCATTTTAAGCATAATTTGAATTAAAAGTCCCATTCGACTCTATCGAATGCTTTGGACATATCAATTTTTAGACCCATTAGCCCCTTTTTTCTTTTTGTGTTTCTCATTTTATGAATCAATTCATGGGCTATGGTTATATTTTCAGAAATCTGCCTTCCAGGAATGAAGGCCGATTGGAAAGGAGAAATAGTTTTACTGAGTAAACTTTTCATTCTACTAGCCATTAGCTTAGATATGATTTTATAAGTAGTATTAGCTAAGGCAATAGGACGAAATTCAGAAGGTGTTAAAGGGTTAAGAGTTTTTGGAATCAAAGTGATGAAAGAGGCATTCAATTCTTTGGATATAAAACCAGTTGTAAAAAAATTTTGTATCATGTTTATCAAATCTGGGCCAATTGTTTCCCAATTCTGTTGAAAGAATGTAGGAGGGAAACCATCTGGTCCAGGGCTTTTATCAGGTTCCATTGAAAACAAAATTGTTTTAATCTCATCAGCAGAAGGAGAACTACATAACATCTCATTATCAATATTCGATATGCTCACAGGAATTAAATCTATCATGTTTTGATCAATGCAAGGGTTAACACTTGTAGCAATAGTATGGAAATGTTCAGTGATACATGAAGCAATTTCAGTTTTACTATTTATCCAATTATCATTCTTGTCCTTCAAAATTTCTATTCTATTTCTTCTGAACCTTTGCTTAGCTCTAGTGTGAAAATATCTAGTATTTCTATCTCCAAGAAGAATATCCTGATCTCTACTTTTATCTTTCCAAAATTTTTCCTATATAGCATACCATTCATTAAGGTTTTTCCTAAGATTCGCTAGGTCTCTGTTTTTATCTAAATAACTGTTTCTACAGTTAATTCTCTTAAGTTCTTTTTTAATCTTTTCTATGTTGGTTCTAATGTTGCCAAAAGTATACTTATTCCACCTTCTCAACCTGTACTTACAAGAACTTAATTTTTTGTTAAAAGTGAAGGCAGGAGATCCCTTAAAATTATTGTTCCAACAAGCTTGAATAAGAGGTTTACACTCCTCATGTTTCATCCAATCACCAAAATATTTAATAGGGGTAGCCCCATCATTCCAAGTGTTATGTGTGTTGAGACAAATAGGTATGTGATCAGAAGCTAATGGCCCTAAGTGTCTAATTCCAGAATTAGGGAAAGAAGTAATCCATAAGGAGTTCACTAAAGCTCTATCTAGTCTTTCTTCAGTAGTGTTATTGTCAAGTCTATGGTTGTTCCAAGTGTAAGTATACCCAGCAAAACCCAAATCAATCAGACCGCATTTATTAATAAGATTATTAAAAGTAGTAGCTTCATTCTTATTAAAAGGGAATCTGCTCTTTTTTTCTTCTGCATGTAAAACTACATTAAGGTCACCAATTATGATCCATGGCTTATCCATTCCAATTGCTAGATTCCTGATAATGTTCCATGATTCTAATTTAAGAGGAGAATATGGGCTACCGTAGAAACAAGTGAGCAACCATTCCACATTATTATTATTAGGATGTATCACTACATTGATATGATTATGAGCATGATCCTTAATTTCTAATTTCAAGTTGTTTTTCCATATTAAGCATAACCCACCTGCCGAACCTCTAGGAGGTACAAGCCAATAATTATAGACATCCATTTGTCTCATTATAGCATGCATTGCATTGTTCTGTTGTTTTGTCTCAGAAATAAACAGGATGTCAGGATTGGTTTTATTTAGAGTGTCGAGAAGGCTATTTCTAGCTTCAATCTTACCTAAACCTTGGCAATTCCACGCAAGCACACTAATAAATTCCCAAAAATAAGAAACAACAGGATATTCAACGATACGTAATATTTGATTGCTAATTCCGCATTTTATCAAGACAATAGATATTCCATCATGGTGTATTATGTATTCAGAGCAATCCAAAGTAAGTGCCCTATTGTACTTGCGAAAATATTCATGTATAACATACCAAAAGTTATTATCAAAGTCAAACAACGTAATAATTCTAGCAAAAGAAGAAGTCAGTTTAACATTATATAGGCTGATACTGTGGTTTTCAAATTCAATCATAATATCCATTATTTTTAAGTTCAAACTCAGGCTATCCAGCTTTCTATAATAGATTATTTCATCATCAGACATCACAGAGTTACTGGGCTTATTGATGAAATTAATTTTGGGTTTTAGGGTTACCTCTTTTGTAGTTAGAGCATAGTCCTCAATGTTTAGTATAGCTGATTTCGTCTTGTCTTTCTTGTTGGACAGATGAACACCCGAAATACCAGCAGTAGGATCCTTAGTATCAATCGACTCCTTGTCTGTCAATTTAATTCTTACTGTTGCGTCAATTTCTTCTTCAATGGTACCCTTTGTGATGGTTGAAATTATCGTAGCACGGAATTTTCCGTCATCTTCATCTTCCATTGTTGACTTAATCCCTAAAATTCTTGGGTTTCCTTTCTTCCGACTTTTCTGAAATCGACCATCTAACCAATTCGTCGTCTCTTGTTCTGTATGAATTGGGTTGTCGTCGAGAACGAAGGAGACACACTTAATCTGCCGGAGAAGGGGATGATTTTGATCTGAAAAGATTAATTGTACATTAATCCATTTTTTAAAGAGACCCTTTTGCTTACATTTCTTCTGTCTGATCTTAGATTTTGCCCCAAATTTTTGCTTAGGGTTTTTTATTTTTGCCCCAATAACGAAGTCTCGTTCTTCATCAATTGTTTTCATCTGCTTCCTTTTTTTCCAATCGTAAAACATATCTCTAGGTGTCATACGTGGGCTCATTAGACAAGAGATAGGTGACAGATGTCTTTTACAGCAATTATCCAGACCGAATTCACACGGGGAACTCTCCTGGAAGGGCAAAAATGTCAGATATTTTAAAAAACAGATCAAAAAATAAAATAATTGAAATATCAAGTTGAAATATTAAAATTTAATAACCAAATCAAATAAATTGAATGGTGGAATTTTGCAGAGATTAGTTCAAAACGAAGAATATTGAGAGATTAGACTCCGACTATCAAAAAAAGAGCAGAAGTTGTCAAAATAATCAAAGTAAACAACTATATAGAATTTTAGGGAAAAAAACAAAAAAACAATAAGGATGTCAGGAAAGATGGAAAGAAAACAGCAGGTGTTGTTGTTGCTGAGATTGGTGGAGAGCATCCGTTGCCTGAAATTGGTTCTTGAAACTTGAATCTTTGAGTCTTTAGTAGCTTGTAGCCGATGGATCAATGGACTTTCTGTCTTTGTAACTTTGAAATCTGGTGTCTTAGTAACAGATGTGGCTTAGTGTCTTAGAACCTTGGAAGCTTTGTATCTTTTGTCTCACTTGTGTCTACGTATCAATGGTGATAAAGTAACTTGGAATCTTAAAAACTAAGCATCTGTAAATTATAATGGTTAAAACTTGAAGGTTCAAGGGATATAAAAGAGATCAAAGAAGATTTAGATAGAATGGGTTCTAATCATGATAAAATTCTTTGGACTCCGATTCAATTCCGGTGACCAGATGTCGTTAAAGTAGTGTAACGGACTAATAACGGTAACAAAAACTCAGATCAGCATTATTTTCCGAGCAAAGAGAGAGAAGAGAGCAAACGTTTGAAACATTACAGGAGCACTTTACAGGAGCTCCTAACATCAAATCAAAAATGGCCAACAAATCTTGATCGTTATATGTAAATTCGTGCTTTTGTGATTTTTCATATGGATCTGCCACGTCAGCATCTAGGTTTTTCCGTGATGCATTTAAATGCAAACACAAAAATCTCTTTTCTACCAATGAAGGAGGCATTATCTATGCGGCTACGCCTCGCTTTTCTTCTACTATCGTCCCTCCATATCCAACTCTCTCATCTGCATCCGCTCAACATCTTCACAGCTGATCGCGCCGGATTCAATTGTAAGTAATCTTTTGTTCTCAGGGTGCCGGAATTTCGGTTGGGATCTCTTCTTGTAAGTCTGTGGTTGTTCTTGCTTACTTCCTGTAAGCCCTTTTCTAAATTAATTTTACTTTTGCCTTCGGCAAATAAAGTAATCTTTTGTTTTTAATTTTATGATTTCTCAAAATATATGAGCGCGACATTATCATTAATTAAGTATTCTCCGTCAACAAAGCATTTTCTTTATATTGTTGAAACTTTTTATGACGCGTCGAATTTGGAAACAAGAAGTACTGTTAGAAACTCGAACTCGTCACTACAGTGGTAATAGACTTTTGCATTAGCTGAGACGTCTGACGTACTTATTTGTTCAATGTCAGTCACGTTTTCTTTCTTTTATGTATCAATTTCTTTTTTATTCGACCACATCTTTTTTTTCGAAGAAGAAAATTTTATATTAAAAGGAAAAAGTTAGGCAAAGCCAATAAAGCCAATACAGACACAACAGCCATGCAGGCGATTCCAAATCACTGAAACAAAAAACAAACTAGAGGCTTAAGTATGCAGGACTAACTCCCAATTGTGTATAACTTGAGTGCTATCTGCAAACCTGAATGTGTTCGAATCGCAACTCCACAAGACCAACGATTGCTTGATGAGAACAATTACTTCTTCCACGTCTTTAGGCCTTCCACCAAAAACCCTGTGGTTTCTTTCATTCCACACATTCCATATAATAGCGTAATGCAATAGACTCCAAACGTTCTTGCACTTACCAGTCAATCCATTCCAATCCCATGCTTCAAACAATCACTGCAAAGACGCTGCTCGGAACCGGCCATGAAATTCTCATTGAATTGATGAAATAGACCCACAATTGAATAGAATATGAGCACTGCAGGAATAAGTGATCGGTCGTTTCCAAAACTTCATTGCAGAGAGGGCAATTGGTGTTGTCCAGTTCAACCCCACGATGCCGTAGCATTTCTCTCGTAGGGAGGGAATTATGAAATATTGCCCAAAGTATAAAACTAACTTTCTGTGGCATAAAGCTTTTCCAAAGAAAAGTAGAAAAAGAACACTCCGGCACATTCCCAGCAAGAGTGTTGTAGCAGTACTTATTATTATATTCATCTATGAAGTTTACCTCATCGTTTTCTTCCACCAGAGTTGGAGCAGCTCCGATATCACGTCGCAACAGGTCCCATTCCAATTGCTCGTTAGCATTTAACTGGTGCTTAAAATTCCCATGCCACTGTCCGTGGCTAATCATCTCAGCAATAGAATCTTGTTTCCGAGTACAAGCCTTATATATTACCGGAAATAAATCCTTGAGACAACCTGCTGGTAACCATCGATCCATCCAAAACCTCACACCCCTACCATTCTTAATCTTGAAAGTTATCATACTATGAACTTCCGGCACCATCCTCGTCACGTTTCGCCACAAACTCCTACCTTGAATTGAATTTTCATCCACCGGCATAATCACATCCGCATCTGCCTTGGTCTTCTGTTGGACAATAGACCTCCATAATTCCTTCTTTTGTTTTTTGTAACGCCATATCCATTTAACAAGAAGTGTCTTGTTAGTGAGTCTAAAATTTTTCACGCCCAATCCACCTTGCTCCTTTGTCAAACTGATCTTATCCCAGTTAACCCAAGCCATTTTCTTTCGTCCTTCAACAGCACCCCAAAGGAAGTTTCGCATCAATTTCATCATTTTCTTCTCCACACATACTGGCAAATGAAAGAGTGATAAGAGATAAACCGGTAGACTAGCTAGACAACTCTTGATAAGCACTAGCCTTCCTGCTTTGTTCAAGAATTTCTTCTATATCATATTTAAAGCTTTGTACGATTAATCCCTTACTAGTATTTTCAGTTTGGCGTTGAAACAAAATTGGTAACTATTGTAGTTGGGATTTCTCTACACTGTAACTTGCAAGGCATAGCCAAGGGAAAGGCACCATAGTGCTTGCTCTTTACGAGTGGAATTATATGTTTCTATCCGTAAGCAACGATTTAAAAACTATCAGAAAGAGAGTGTCTAACGAGTGTAGAGAAACATGTCAATCATCGTGGATGCATAATCTTTTCATATGGGACATGCTTTTTATTGGCTGAATTAACTGCTGATATATATACCTTAATATGTGGTTACATTATTGAAGGGAATAAGCAATTATAAAAACAAGATTATACCTTAAAGGTGTAGGAGCTCAGCTTGTTGCTAGGCTTCCGACCAATTTCTTACCAGAAGATAGTCTTTCTGATATGTGATAATAAAATCTTTATGTACAAAAAAAAAAAAAAAAAAAAAAAAAAAAAAAACAAGATTTTTTTTTTTTTTGAATGAGAAAGGTTGTATTAAAGTGAAAAATATGTACAAAGATATATACAAAGGAGATTCAACTCCAGACCATCAACAACAAGAGAAAAACATTATCTCAAAGCCATAATCTCTTCCCATTGAAACAACAATTGAGTTGAAGAAAAGTTCTTGAAAATATCAGTGTTTGAACTCCACAGGACAATGTCAAGCTTACCTGCATACAACAACTCCTCCTTATCTTTTGGACGACCACCATGGTCTCTGCTATTCCTTTCGAGCCAAATCTCCCAACATATCGCTAACGGAATCAGATGCCAAATTGTTTTTAATTTCCTTGAAGATCCCTGTAAGATTATTAATGAAGTCTTTGAGTAAGTACATTTTAGAGTATGTCATTAACGAGGGTATCCGATTCTCTTTAGAAATTTATTATGTTATTAACATCATCTTGGAGCAATAATTCTCAAAAATAGATTTTTTTTTTCTTTGTCGAGCTCGGTAGCGTGAGCTTGTAACCCAAGTGGCATCAAGGTGGTTGAACCTTTCTCTAGGTGGTTGAACCTTTCTCTAGTTTTTCTGATATTTGAATCAGAAGGTAAAAGAGGCAAAATTGTAAGCAACTATCCATGATTAATTGAGTATGCTCATAACATTTTGTTTATTGGTTACTAACAAAGCAAGTTTGCATCACTAATCCCTGATAGTGAAAGATTAATTAGGCTATATATATGGAATTATATTCTTGAGAGAACTTCCATGTTTCTGGTTCTTGGCACATAGAAGGGTCTGATATCCCACCTTACTCAAACACTAAATCAAACAGAAATTGATACTGCTGAGTAGCTTTTGAAGGAAACTCATCAAGTTTTTCTATATTTCCATGGATGATACTCGAAACAAGTTCTTCTTAATTGTGAAACTATGACTTCTCTCAGTGCAGGACTACTATGATCCATGTTTACAAATTGATCAGTAAAACCAAGTTGGGGGTCAATGCCCAAAAGTGTACCCTGCAGAAAGTTATTTACTAAAAATGTCTAGTTTTTTAAAAATTCCAAAAAGGGTATAATGTGCACACATTATAGGCGTGGATTCATCATATTGGGTAGACAATTAATGTCAAGCAATGGGTACACATTCAAACATTTTTGGTAATTTACAACATTTTTGGGAATAACTAAGAGTACGTTTGGCACCAAGATTTTTAGGGCGGAGTTGAGTTGGGGGAGGTAGTTGGGGGAGGTAGTTGATTTTATAGGTGTTTGGCGTGACTATTTTAGGGGTGATTCAATTTTCTCGGGAACTTATTTTCCCCTGCCTAGTGGAAATGAAGTTGACAGCACCCCCACGCGATTCCAAACTCCTCCCTTTATTTTCCACCCATATATAAATAATCTTTTCCGTCCTTCTCTCTTTCTTCTCCATTTTTCTCTTCTCTTTCCGAAAGCTCCGCCATTGAGAGAAAAATCTCGAGCCTAAATCTGGGTAACTTTCACTAATTTGTCCATTTTTGGATCATTTATTTGTGTTAAGTTTCCTCTGTTGTTTCTCCCATGTATTTGCTTTCATCATCTTCATCATCTTTTTGATGGATTTACCAAACCCTAGATTTTTCTGTACCAAAAATTAGGATTAGTAAGTACATATACATGTATCTTTTGGGTTTCTACATATAGGGTTAAGAAGTTTTCATGATTGATTTCATGTTTCTGAACAATATATGTACCTTCTATATACAGGGGTAAAGAATTTTTCATGATCAATTTGATGTTTCTCTTGTTTTTCTATAAAAAAGATGAATCTGATCTACTTGTTTTGAGGCTATTCATCACTTAGAACTAAATTGTTATAAAGTACAGTATTGTATGTAGCCTAATTTCATACTTAAATTATTATGAGTGCTCAACTGTTCTGTGAATATTTTGCCACTTTATTAGATTACAGTATGAGTATTAGCTGATTAAAATCCTGTCTAACCACTTACTAAATGCTTTAGACTAGCATCCTTGAATAATGAATTGGGCGAGCTCGTTTCTTCTAAAATTGTGTCTGTTAAGCCTTCTGTATGAATAATTCCTTTTGTATTATCTAATGGGACTGACCATACTAAACATTCAGTACTCTTTTGATTTGTCTAGTGTGTTATTTTGAGTGGTTTACTTGTGATAATTCAATTTTTGATGTATTTTGATATCAATACCAGGCCATGGAGAAGGCTGGATAGGTAACACATGCCAGATGGTCAAAGGAAATGGATGTGTTCTAGTTGATACATTGGTAGGGGAAACAATGGTGACAATAGTTGGAAGTCAGTCGCCTATCAACAAGTTCGAACAAACATAAGATCTAAATTAGATATAGAGGTCAGCAATGATAATGCGAAAAACCGGCTGAAAACATTGAGGGAAAGCTATGTTGCCTTGCCATGAGTTTTCTTCTTAACAGAAGTGGTTTTGGTAGGCATCCAACAAACAATACGCTTACATCTCCCAACTCAGTTTGGAATGATTTCCTTAAGGTCATCGGCGTAAACTAAAGGTACCATTCTTTCGGTCTTCATCTATTGTCTTTATTATTCTATGCTTACTTGTTGTTTCTCTTTTCAAGCATATCAACCTTGCCAAGGTTGGAGTTCACCATTTTCGACCTCATTGTAGTCCAATGTCTTATGTCCATTGTATTTTTTTACAATGCAGACTATGGATAATCTTTGCTTGATTGGTTGTGGTTGATGAATATCTTGTTCACATGTTTCCGTTTATTCATCTCTGTTTGTTCACTAGATTTCATTCTTTAAACCCACCACATTTTTTTCCATTTGTTTTCCAAGTGATCCTGTAGGTGGAATTTGGATTACAAAATTTATTTTAAACAAGTCTTTTGATAAATCAAGTTTTCTCACTATTTTACTTCTTTTGCAGGCAAATGACTTCAACACTTGCAGCACTTATCTTAGCACCGAAGCATAATTTCCAAGTTTATAACTGTAGTATCAGGGTAGGAATCTATGTATTTTGCTCCTGTTGGGTGTATTTGTAGTGTAAAACTTGCAAAACATGTGGTGAATGCCAAAATATCAGCAGACCTGTGTATGTGTTGAACGATCACGATCAATATATTACCAGCAACAGTATATATGTGATTATGTGCCTGTGTAGTTTGTAGTTGTATGTTGCAGACGTCAATGTTTAATTAGATTATAGCCGAACTCCGGAAGATATGTAAAAACCAGTGTTGTTCCAAAAATGAAAAATCAGTGTGGTGAAATCCACCCATGCCAAACACATAGAATTTGATTTCCATCCCAATTTTCCGCCCATTTAACTTTCATGCCAAACAACAAATTTTGGACTGGGGGTGGTTGAATTTCTAGGTAGTTGGATTTCTAGGTAGTTGGAACTACCTAGAAATTCAACTCCACTGGTGCCAAACGAACCCTAATTAAAACTAGACACATTTGGAAATTTCCTCACTTGTAGCAAGACTAAAAACCTCTAATAGGCAAATAATTATATGTTTCCGGGGGTTCCTCGAAAGGGAATTTACCTAAAAGTGTGACTGAAATGTGCATTTCTTCCAAAAGTGTGACCAATCTGAAAGTTCTTTTAAAAGTGTGACCATGACCGGTCAACCGACATATATGCCCTAGTCTTTTACGAAAATACCGGATTTTGTCCTCAGATGTGTACATATCGACAACATATGTGTACACATCGGGTAAGGATGTGTAGACACCCCTTCATGGATGTATACATATAGACACACTGATACCCCATTATATTTTAACCGATGTGTAGATATTATAAGTAGACATCCAGAATCTACGCGTAATCATATGTGGACATCCATGTTTCGAAGTCTAGATATCAAACACTATTCATAAAATATGTGAACACTATTCATACTATTCATAGTTTTGTGTATTTCCTCGAAACTAACTTGAAGAGTTTAATCGGAAACATATGTCACTAGGCTGGTAGGAAACATATGCTGACAGTGACATACATACCTGGCTGAATTATTGAAGGGAACGATAAATAAATATAGATGACCGCTGCCACAGTGGAACGGCCGACCCAATACAGTCAATATCGTATTTCGGTGAATATCCGTCGAGTACCGAGACACGATATTTCGGTGAATCCCGGTTTAATATTGCCGAAATATCGTCATCTCGGTGGAACACCGAAACCGATATTATCGCGGTATTCGGCCATTTCGGCCGAAATTAACTACATTGGGCCGACCCAAAAAATTGATGCAAAAATAAATTTCGTATTTACAATTTAGTTCCGTCATAATTGACCGAAAAAATTGACGCAATTGACTGGTGCAAAGCAGTGGGATGCCTACGAAATGCTAACATTTTGTCTAGTTATAATTTTTCAGGCTACGCCATAACATTTTATCCGTCAAAATTTGGTACGGTATGGTGTTAAACGATTGTTAAGATGGGCCATGTGTTTTTCCGTCAACGTGCAATTAATGACATAACATGAACAATTCACCTCAATCAAACTGTACTAGCCCTGCTGCAATACCAGCTTTGATCCTCTATCAAACTACTACCATCCTCTGACTACAATACCAACTTTGATCCTTTCGTCTTTTTCGAATCCATGACTTAACCCTTTAAATCTACCACTCACCCAAAGCTTCTTACCTCAACCAACATCAAATCTGCTTTCTGCAACACCTCTGCCAGTAAATTGTCACACTTCTTTACTGTTATAAATCCTTTTGTCACGCTTCTGTTAATCTGTTACAACTCCACTGTAACAACTTCTTCTGCAACAACTCTTTTGTAACAATTCTTCTGTAACTGTTCTGTAACAACTCCTCTGTCACACTTCTGTAACAACTGCTCACTGTGATTGTTCTTTGTAACACATCACATATTGTAACAAACCTTCAATAACACTTTTTTTTTTTAATACGAACCTTGTGACCAAACAACAATAATCAAATCGGTTTTTAGCTGATTTTCTCCTGCGTAAAAACAAGTCCTTTAATCATTCCACCAACTAGTTAGAGTTCTTCTCTGTTCAAACTTCACGCCTTTTTTTTTTTTTTCTCGGCACTTACCCTTGTCAACCTAACATCATCAGCCGTCGGGATTAGTCTCCAACTGATTTCTCTCGACCTTTTTCTTTTTACCCAAACACCCTACGAACCAGAGACCAAACCAAGAAGATTTAAACTTGTTCCATTCCTGTAGTTTCTAGGGCAGCACCTCGTTTCCTTTCTTTTCTGTTTTTGACAAATTTGATTAACCAAATCTCACCCGAGCTTCCTTATTTTTGTTTAACTTCTAAAAAACAAGCCATCAGTAAAACCAATCTCCAGTCTTCATTCTATCTCTGGCTAAACTCCATCACCGTTAACATCATCAACCTCCGGCAACCACCAGCTCCATTAATGCCATCAACAGCAACGCATCATGACAGTATCTTCCTTCCTCCGGAAAAACAGCAACAATTCATCGTCTTTTTTCTTCTTTTTTTTTACTCATAGGTGAGCTTAAACGGAAGACGAGCTTACTTGTGTTGTTGTATAAGCAACAAACTCTTTTTTTTTAACTCTCGAACCTTGGTGAAGACACACCAACACAGAAACACATCTTGTAGACCTTCAACTTCTTTCTCTCTCACGGATACAGCTTCCAGTACCGCTCCTTCACAGCTTCAAAACTTTTTTTTTTTTTTAAACTTCTTTCAAACTCTCAAACCTTAAAACAGCTTCTTTCTTCTCCAACTTTTAAACCATCAGAACTTTGCACAACTTCTTTAACTTTTCTCTTGAACTCTAAAAACGTAAAACAAGAACTTCTATAACTTTTTCTGCTCTCCTCTCTCTTCCTCTCACCTTGCTCTGATACCACATGTAGGATCGAGCAAGAGAGAGGAGAGCACACGCGGAAGCAATAAAACGACTACATTGATAATCAGTTTGGTGTACAATCTCTCATGGCTTAATAGCCTACTTATAGTCTTACAAACTTGACAATCACTCAAACAACTTTCCTAATAAAAACAAACTCTAAATAAAGCACACATTCCTAACATAAACCAAACTCTAAATAGAACTCTTCTAGAACTCTCTAGAACACCTTGTTTCTCAAGTTAACTCCAACTTCCAAATATGACACGCCGTGTCAATCTGCTCTCGTTGATCCAACTTGATCACGTCAATCGCAGAGTTGATCCATTCGGACTGGATCAACAACACTTGTTGATCCATGAACCAAATCCATATCTTGGTTTAACTTCCAACAATCATAACCTTATCTGATCAAATGTTGATATTTATATATGTTCTTTAACTTGTATTAGTTATTGTATCAAGTGTGTCTCCCAGTACGTGGTGTGCTTGTATTGATAAATGTATTCATTATCGTCCAAATAATCTGAGATTGTGTTGCGTTGAACTCTATGTGTAACTTGAATCCAATATTTGAAAAATGGGTTTGAACCGAGAACATTGTTGTTTTAACTGGGTGGAACCGTGGAAAGAATGAAGGAAAGTTGGGCTAAATGACAATAACGGCGGCCCTGGACCGTTAATTATACTTATTTTTAGTTTTTTCCAATTTCACTTTCACCCTTAGGACTACATTCACCGCCCAAATTAGTCAACATACTAATCCAAACCAAGACTACTAGTACCATAAGAAAAGAAAAAAAAAATGTAGTGAAATTTTAAGTAATTTGCAGTCACTTATAATGAAATTGGAAAATTTTTGAGAAAATTTCAAGAGATTTAGCGAGATTTGAATTTAAAAGAATGAAACCGGAAATTCAAAAATCGGCAAACTATGAAAAATTATTTCTAAAGATCGATTGGACTTATATTTATTAAGAAAAAAAAAACATCAACAGATACAAGTTACAAAATAATCAACAGAGAATTAATCAAGAAGACGTTACATATATAACATCTCAATATATGATCATTTTATTGAAAACAAGAGAAAACAAAACACAAGAAATACCGATAATAAGTCCTAATATCATTTTATATGAAGCAGAGATTTGTCGACTTAGGAGTGCACTGCAATTCAAGACTGCCACATACCAGCATCAGTTTCCAAATCCTGGGTCTGTGCCTTCATGACATGTCCCATAAACAAAAGTAGTGCACCAGTAACCGGAACAACAGTCATCGCTGCCGAACAATCCACAACTTGCGCCGTTATTTGTAATACATGCATTTGCAGAATCTAAAAAGATTAAATTGAGTATAACTAATATTAGTAACAAACTTACTAAGGTTTTCTTGATTTCCATGTCTTAATATGAACTAGCTACTTACTTATCTATTGTTGGTTTTCGAGTATAAGTAGACGGCTTTTTATAGAACCATTTAGGAAGACAATAACTCTTCACCTAGCTAGTTGTTAATGCATATTTGTGTTGTGTTGTGTTGTTAATTGCTTGTATGTGGAATACCATAATTAGTAGTAGTTTCATCCAATAATTCTTGATAAGAACCATTCACCATACAATATTAGTTTAAATTTGTTAATAACCGACCATATGAACAATAATTATGTCATTACTAGCAATATATATTTTCCGATGACACTCAACAATGATTAAGATAATTGAGAAAGAATATTCCGCGGATCAGACCTTAATCACGTTGACTTATATGGAAGTTTGGTGAGGGATCACTTTCATTTAAGCATATTTCTTATGACACCCAATTTTGGTTATGGAATACCACGTTAATACAATTTTCATTTCAATTCAATTTTTAGATACACTGATACGTAGTTTCAAATTGGATGAGAACAAATGAGAGAATTCAAAATAAAAGAACAGAAATTCTAGAAAAATTATATCATCATGAAAGTATCTGTGTTGTGTATTCATTGAATTAATTCACTACTTGAAATGAACTAATGAAGCAGTATAAGAGAGAATGAAACTTCGTTCTGTTTTCATTTTCTAATTCATTTTAAAAAGGTACACATTACACTGACCGGATAGGCTATTTATAGCCAACATTCCAAGCACTGTATATCTTACTCCCTCCGTTCCAATTTAGATGATGTTGTAGAGTTTTTCACGGAGATTAAGAAATATCAAAGAGAGTAATTTTTTTCCAAATCTGCCCATATTAATACCTTCCTAAAAATTTGAACATCCTAGTTTTTTGTTTCTAAATTCTACTATAAATTATGAATCCCCATATAATTCCACTTGGGAAAACCAAATATCCTAAGTTAATAGAGAATAGATTTAAAATCTTAAATTAGATTAATTTTCTCTCACTGATAACAAAGGCAATGAATGTTATGTTGTGATTCCAATGCAGGGGTAAATCAGTGAGAATTTAGAGAAAATAGCTAAACTCTCATCTATTTTGGAACATACAAAAAACCCTAAAACATCACCTAAAGTGGAACGGAGGGAGTATATACTAATCAATAGTATAAAGCAGAGTTTAGCTAACTTTGCCTATCTGAGTGGTGGTCAGGATTTATCCTTGGCAAAGATAAATCAAAGGCTGTGGTTCTCCGTGCCACACCCTACAAGTCGTTGAATTTCAAAAATTATAACGGGGAGGTTCGAACTCATGACCTATTGTGTCATAAGAGTGGCCTCTAACCATTGTTCCACCTTGGTTGGAATTGATAAAAAGATAAATCAAAGAAAGGGTTGTTTGTTCAACTTAAATATTAATCAAGATAAGTGTTTTATTAATTAGTATAAGTGATTTGTCTAGAGAGAAGATAAATCTATGGTTATGGTTTGTTCAACTTAAATATTAATTAGTATAAGTATTTTATTAATTGATGTCTCATTAATTTCTCATGATAAATGATTTATTAATTTTACATCATAAATATCCCTTAATTAATATTAATACATATCTCCATCAATAAGTAATAATTTTGACAAAAATATTTCAATAGATATTAGTGGTGGTGGTGGTAGTAGAGGAAGAAGTAAGTGGTGGAAGCGGTGGAATGTGTTACAAAGTGGTGGAGGCTGTAACATTAGTTTTGGTGGAAGAAATAGTAGTACTGGATGGTTTTAATGGTGTGGTATTAGTTTTTTCTTTTTGAATCAAAAATAATAATTTTTTTTACATGACGGTAACATTGTATTGTGAAAAGTATAGTTGGGTGTTTTTGACACGATCAAAAAAGGCGGATAAAAAATACTTTTGGGATGATACCAAACCATATAAGACAAAATTGTTGTTTTTGGTACCACGCTATCTTTGGTAACCGTTCGTTACGCATGATTTTCAAGATTAACAAAAACATATAGTTGAATAAATTAATTGACGACCTAAGTTTGTTAAATCTAAACATTATACATGACGTGTGGGATTAAAAGTTATAAGTGCGCCCAATATTCTACGAGGGATGGAAAATGGTGGTGGTGGAGAAAGAAATGACATCTAGTGGTTTGTGGTACTGGCCGGTTTTGATGAGTAGTAATTGACTATGATAATTATGTGTCACACAAAAGATAACACTATAAATTAGAAATGTGGTTGATCGTCTTAATTCTAATATAAACTCGGTTAAAATACATGAAAATTAAGAAGAAAAAAACATTTGGATGTCACGTTATATAATAAATAACACTAAAAACTACATATTTAGTATCAAGGTTTCTCCGTCCAATAGATAAATCTAAGGTTGTATTGAGATCCCGTAAGCAGAGAGCGAGTTGGTCTTGGATTTCTGAATGATAATGAATATAATGAAACGCTCCCTCTCGGTTTCTCCAATGAAAACCGAAACCTTCTAAACAAATAATCAATCGAACAACACTTAGATGGAACGCATCACCACCAAAGGTAAACTTCTCGATTGCTACATATCCAAGTGAAATTTCTACATTAACTGTGATTTCGTCCCTACCGCTAAGCGAGGCATGCAATTAAATCTCTAATAGTGATTTTAAAGGTATTTAATAATTACAAAATTCTCTTTATAAGTTTTGTTTATGCAAGTATTGATTTAACTTGGGTTCTTTTTGTATTTTTGTGTTAAGTTGATGACTTTTTAATTTGAATACATGTTTGGTTATCAAACTTTGATACATATAGGGTATTTTCTTTGTAGAACCGATGTTAGTCTCTCATTTTTCCAATTAGCACTTTGTTTCGATCCCGTATTTGTAGACATTATTTGACTAATGTTGGGGTATTTGTTTAATCTCAAGGCCGATTAAACCCAATGTGTGTTGTATACATTGAGGGCGACGATGAAGTTTGTGCCGGGCCTACCTTTGAAACTAATAATTTTTCTTCGGAAGGTTAGTTGAATTTATGTAGATACAAATATCAATATGACTATGCTCTTTTAAAACTCCAAATTACTTGAGTAACACCGGATGTGAGAACGTCTTTCATGCACTACTTAGCATAGTTGGTGTGAAATCTTTTTATCCACGAATTTCTTCAATTTTATGTTATCAATATGATTGAGAAAGAATCTTACACATGTTTTGATTTACTATTATAAGTTTATTTTTTCAACTCACATGTGTATATCTCAGCCTTCCAATAGCCAAGGGTTCTTCATTTTTATAACTCTCACATTTGCAAAATATAAATAAATAGTGTTTATCTATAGTAGGGAAAATATTATGGGTTTTTGCTTCACTCCTTAGAGCCTTAGTTATCAATAATTTCGGAACAAATGTATTCATAAACATCATGGAGTTTGATTGGCAGTTTAGGTATATGTGCTGTTGGATGAAATATTCTTTTGAAGTTTGAAATTATGGTATGATGGAACAATAAATGGGGAAAAATTTATTTACTGTATTTTTTATTTTATTTTCATGTTGGCACAACATTATTACTCCGTCCGTATAAAAAATTGGAATAACATGCTTAAGTAAAAATAAAAAGATCAGTGTAACTCATTTTGTTTCCCAAAACCTATTTGAATATCAAAATAATTACTCATTTAATAAAATGAAGCAAGAGGAATGTGAACAATATCGTATTAGAGACAAAATATCCCGTGCCGTTACGGCACGGGTTAAGATCTAGTACTAATATAAAGAAAAGAGCTCTTTTTGGTAGGAGACCCCATAAATTACTTAGTTGTCCCCATTTTTTACATATTTACATAAATATCATTGTTTTAAAATTAGATCAAAAATTTTAAAACCTTAATATTTTTCAAAATATACACCGGATTTTTGTAAAATTTATATATTTCAAAAGCTCTTTCAATTATCTACGTAACAAGTACAAATAAGAATAGTACATTTTTGTTTTAGGAAAAAAATTTCATGACTTTCAAATTTAGTATTGTTGGATAAGTAAAACTCAAGCATGTGCATCGCACATGTGTCCTTACTAGTATAGTATAAAGAAGACACGTATTAGCTTGTGTCAATCTAACTAGATGATAATTGAAACTCAATACTGAATTCTCCTTGATTCTGACCCCACAAAAATCTGATGTGGATAATTGTGGTGAGAGTATTACAAAATACAGCTATCTCATTCATTCTAGCCCCACATGATTAACATCAAAATTTTGTTACCCATCATTTACACCCCCACGTAAGCCATTTCCTCTTAACCTCACTTTCTCCAAAGTTGTTGCCTTGGTAACTGAAAATACTCGATAGAACATTAGATTTTCCAAACTGTTATCTCTATGTTCTTCTTCGCATCCCCTGTTTAATTAGATCTCTGCTATGAAAATCGAGTCTTTGCCATCTCTTAAAGAATCAATTAAACATTCTCCGAAAGTATTCATCACAATAACCAGAATATAGTGGCTGCTTATGAACTACTTCGTAAGGTATGTGAATGTAGCTTGGTTTTCTGAAAGCTCACAGATTTGGGTTACATAGTTTTGTATTCTGCATGTGATAATTCAAAAAAAATTACACTTTTTTTTTTGAGGTAAGCCTAAGTGTTTGTTAAATTGCTTTTGTGTTTACCTTTAAATTGGTTCTGTGATATTGTGCTTGTTGTAGTCAAAATCAAAATCAAGATTAACAGGAAATCTGAATATACAATCTGTGAGCGAATCAAATCCTTAAGATTATTAAGTTTTTTTTTTTCTATTTATCTCTCACAGATTTCGGGATCCCAAATTTCGGATTCTACATTGATGATTCTGAATTTTCTACGTTGTTTTTGGAGGTAAGCCTGAGTGTTTGGTTAATTATTTTTGTGTTTAATGGTGCATCCGTTGTTCATGATGTTGAAGTTAAATTATTGTTAACTTTTATTTGGTTTGTGGGACTAGTCTCAACATTTGTCAAATGTAATTGTAGACGGGTTTGTGCAATCCCGTTCATCCAACACAAATCAAGAAGTTTTTTTGGGTTTCCATTTTGGGATCGAAGAGATGGAGTCAACAAATTCAGTACCAACCAATGAAGACTATACTTTGAATAGAGGTATCATATCTGGGATTTAGGGTATAATGAATCTAATAATCTAACTTCCAGTTGAAAACTAACTCAAGAAGTACGCTAGAAAGTATATAGAATGTGATTTATGTGGGAAGACAGCTTAACTGATCGTCTTCAATATCATTGCAAACTCAGCTAACTATCAAAACAGCTACATACTTGGTAATAAACTGGGATATTGTCAATACTTTTTTATGTGTTATAGATAACATGGACTGTGGTTAATAAAAGCACAGCTTACAAATAAGAGAAGCCCATAAAAAACTTTTAATATTATTTGGGTTATTTGGTTTTTGGTACTTAGGTTTTGTCCAAAATTAGTATTTGGTCTAACATTTGTCCAGCTTTGTGTTTGGTACTTGGAAATGACGTTGACTTGTGTTGACCAGGTTAAATCTAACTTTTGTAAACTTTTTATTTGAAAAATTGTGTAAAATGAAAATTTTAAAATTAATTATAATATGAAGCCTCTGATGATATAGTCGACGGTCACGATGAAACTATGAAATCATGTCTCTTCGTTTGTATCCACCAGCCTTACAATGAACCATCCGGTTACATCGCCACCGGTATACGACTGTCCATAGAATCGCTGCAATCTAACAAAAATTCAATATTTATTATCAAACAAAATATCCATAGTATTAATGCGAAAATCTCTAAACCACAAAAAACTTAAAAATCTCTATTGATTCATTCGGTGCTTGGAAACCTAAAATTTTCAGTAATGCTTTTGTAGCTCTTTTTTTTTTTTGATTCGATCTCGTTGCCTTTCCATTAATTAAGAATTGAAGAAATTAGGGTCTGGTCGAATGTTTTATATGATCATTTTGTTATTGATATTGGATTTTCCCCGATTTTGGAACCCTAGAAATGAGAGTAAGAAGAGAGAAATTAAAACAATTAATGGAGGTTAAGGTATTTCATAATCAGCTTTCAATCCTCATTCTGTTGCAAGATAGGACGTATACATAATGGAGGTAAGGATATTTCACCATCAACGTTGCCATAAAAAATAACATCACAACTAGTTAAAGATTTCTTCACCTGATGTAGTAAATTCGCAAAGAAGGTTTAACTTTATCTTAGATCGGTGTACAATAGATTCACATAAAAAAAAATAAGATCAGAAGGTGGTAACACTGCTAGTGAGAAGGTGGGTGTCATATCCCTGGCCTTTAATAGGATAGCGCCCCATATCCTATATCGGTCTGTCGTTAACCCCAGCCTTAATTGTAATTAGTAGTAAGTAAATCGATAGTTAAATTAGTGGTAATAAGTTTAATTAGTAGTTGTAACAGGTGTGTCGAATGTGACCACCTGGGCTCTACGTAGCCGTAGATTCTAGGGCTGTGAGTGAGGCTTTATAAGCCAGGAGTCCTATGTAGAAAGGTTATCAAAAATTATCAATCTAAAACCTAAATCGTTTCAATCGATTGAACCGTGTTCTTCGGAACCGGGAGGCTTGATCCGTGAGGATCTTGGCGTTACTATTATCATCATCTTGTTATGCTACATCAAGGTACATAACAATTGGTATCATCCAGACAATTCTGTGCGTACTCTGCAATGGAGCTGCCAGTGTTACACCACGCGTTAAAGCTTTGAAGAATGAAGATAAAGCAAGAAAGGAATATGATAAGTTTTGTGACCTGTATCGGTTTCACTATGAAGAGAATAACTCTCAAACTCGAGAGTACTATCTTCATAAGTTTGCAAAGCTCATCGACAGAGCAAGGAAGAAGTGTATATTGATACTTCTCATTAAGGGTACTACATCGATTCCTCCTGCCGTCTATGAAGAAGAAGATGATTCTCTAGAGGAGTTAATTCCTTCATTTTTATTCGATGAAGAAGAGGATGACTCAAATAATGGGTTGATTTCTCAAATTGAAGAGGTTACAAAAATTGGGGTTAAATCAATTTCTTCTTCTGATTCAACTGTTTCTGTGCGTTTTCAATTCGAAGAAATTGTTGAAGCTGCCGTGAATGATATTGAAGAGAAACATCAGATCGAATTTGGTGAGTGTTTTAACGTTATTCTCAATTCTTCTCATAACATATTTGATCGTGGAAAAGAGAAATTGCAAGTTAATTCTAAGTTGGGTTTTTCTTATCTCGGGGGTTCGAAATTTTTTGGGTAGATTTTTTAAAGAAATTTTTCAGAAACTGGTTTATAAGATTAGGTACTTACCAGATTCGTCGTTTACAGCTTCAATTGCGGGTATACTAACTAATAATGGTATTATTGACACTGCTAGAAATTTGAATGCAACTGTTTATTTCTATCTTTATTTTGCTTCTACTTGTTCCGTATTTGATCCAGGGAAGTGGTTTGATGGATCAGTTTTGGTTGATGATTACAAAGAGAAATTTGTTTATGAGGTGACTTTTAAACATGGGTTTCCATTCGAATTACTGTTTATAAACTCAATCGCATTTGTATGGATTCAACTTGGTAATGTTACTGATGGGGGTAAACTGTTTGGAACAATGCCTAAAAAAGAGAGAAATCTGTTTGAGTTTTTTCTTCACGATGGGTACCAATGGGATTTGTTGCTTGCGTACTCGCTTACGATTCTACCTACCAGAGAGGGGAAAGGCTGTGATACTTGCAAGTTGTTTGATCCTGGTAGACATAATTTTCATGGTAATGAAGGTTTTGTGACTCTCTTACTTGGTGGAAGTGATTGTTATACACTCTTGAGGCTCAAGGGAAGTAGTAAGGGGATTGAAATTATGAAGGGTTGTCCTGATAGTGTTAGAGATGATTTTCTCTTACAACCTCAGCTGGTTAAGGTAAGTTGCAAATTCATAAATGATGAATGTATCTCCCCTATCATTGTTGACGCTCGTAGGACTTTTGATCGAGGAAAGTTTTTTAAATGTATGAAGAGGTATTCTTATCATAAGACAAGCAGTTCTCATTTTGGTTTTAGTATACTTATTTATTGTGTGATTGTTTCCAAAGGATTGATTTTAATGGGTAAATTGGATGAAGTATTGAGTCTTCAATTGATTCTGAAGCTTGGGTGTCAATCATATTTTGGGTTCTTAGATTTGATAGTTCATTTGTGTATTAATGAGGCTGAATTTCATGATGCCATGAAGCCGTTTATTCAAACGTCAGGTCGAAATCGATTTTTGATATCTTCACTGGCATGGAGAGTTATAAAGGGAGAGGCATCTGAACTACTTGTTAAGATGTCCGAGGGTGTAGTTTGGTGTTTGAGCAGTGGCAGAGATGATTTTCTCTTGCAACATATAATGGGTAAGTTAAGCTACAATTTAATAGTTGGTGAATGTCCCTATTTTATATTTGCTTCTACTCGTGGAGTATTTGATCGTGGAAAAGAGTTTGAACTTATTCAAGGGTTTCCTCATTCTATGAATAACTATGAATTCTGTTTTGGTCTATCTAATTTTTGTTTGTTGATACTCAATGTGTTTGTGTTCGTTACAACGGGTGACACTGGTGATGGCGATACTTTTTTGGTGGAAATGTTGCAAGGGGACGGTCTAGACGTGAGTACTTCGTCATATATGTGGATGCAAGTGATTGAAATGGATAAGGAAGCAGAATTTTTTGATACAGGACAACTGCAAGTAAGTAGTTCTTGGATTGAATTGTTAACTCAACTTGCAAGGATACATGAGGTTGGCAAGGCACAAAATGTTAATTGTCGAAATGTATGATGATAGAATTTGGAGTTGGAGATGTAAAGATGTCACTGTGATTGTGATGGGTCATTTTTATTTTGCAGATCATGCTTATGAATTTTGTGTTCATACAATCACTTTTGGGTGACTATTCTTATTGGGCATTTTTGATGGGTGTATATGATGGTGATTCTCGTATTTAAGATAATTCTAGAGCTTGAGTACCCATTAGAATTGTTAATGGAGCATCCAAATGCGTTCTTGTTTGTTAAAAATGGTAATTGTCGTGCTTCTTGCAAGTTGCGTGATGAAATGGTGCAACAAGTTACTGTGTTGTGTACTAATTTTATCCAGCAAATGACTAGGCAGAGTGGGTCTAGCAGTGCGCAAGAGCTATTTGAACAATGGGTGGTTAGAGATATCATTCTTCCTTCCCCAATAGCTAAGGCTCAGAAGGGTTTTGTTGCAGTTACTGCCAACTCAATTCAGAAACTACTGAATTGTACAGATGTGACTGCTTATGGATTAGTTCACATGGTCAAGAATAGTGATACAGTTGATGATACTAGAGTTTTTGAGAACACATGTGAACTATTTGATCAGTTCCAACATTATAGAAGATGGAGTTTCGGTAGTAATCTAAATTCCCTAAGGTGGCTGCTGAGATGTGGGTTACTTATTGGTTTGAAAATTTTATATAAAGAATCATCCAAGGTTATAACTGACAAACAAGAATCGGAGAGTTGTGTGCTTGCAAGGATAGTGGGATCTCAGTCAGTAGTCATTATTTTTCACATTCCAGATGTGCTAAGGATGGCATCCATGTTGAAGTGGAAATTCAAGTTGTATTCATCTGAATTGTGGAGTATGCGCGATGACACTGGTACTATATGGATCCTCATTATGTTACCTGAATCACCTTGTACTAAGGGATGTAGTCGATGGTTGTTTGACAGAGGAAAAATGCATAGACCATTACCATGGAATTCTCATTCAAGAAGTTTCAAAGATCGCTTCGTTTTTACAATTACACGTATGAATGGTTATGGGGAGAATTATATGATTACAAGAAGTGGTATAATAGTGTGGAGCTTGAGGAGCTGCTTTATGACTGTAGCACATGGAAATAGGAATTCTGCCTTGGTTGGTTTTAGCTCTTGTGTGTCGCCGTTGGCAATCTTCCTACGCTGGCAATGGACAAGAAATGGTGATACTGAGAATGATTATGTACTGGCGCGAATTCCTGAATGGATCCTTGATAAAGTTGTTGTGCAGTTAGAAGATGCTTACCTTGTTTTTGAAAGTCATGCTACGAGTACATACCAAACTGGTAGTGGGAAAGGTTATAAACTTGTTTGCTGTTGTGCATATAAGCTCAGGCAACTTCCTACATGGCAAGTAAGTTATCTACAGGAAAGGGATGGATTTAATGCTAGGTACAGCGTCAAGCTTGAAACAGCCGTACTCCTCTTCGCAGAGAAGGTTCAAAAGATGGTGATGTCAGGGAGCCATGTTGTTACAGAAAACAAGTCTTTGCTTATACATGCTTGTGCAATTCCTTATGAAGACGAAGACAGGGAGCTACACTTTCATATCATTGCAACAAGTGCAAATACAACTCTTATGCAGACTCAACCTACAAGAACAAGTGCAAATACAACTCTTATGCAGACTCAACCTACAAGAACGCCAAGCAGTAAAGATGGTTTTGCTATTGCTATCAAAGTCTACCAGCCACACCTGCCAAGATTTTGTACAACCTTGCTGCTAAGCTCTTCATCCTTGAGGACAAGGATGTTTTGGAGGGGAAGGTATTGTCATATCCCTGGCCTTTAATAGGATGGCGCCCCATATCCTATATCGGTCTGTCGTTAACCCCAGCCTTAATTGTAATTAGTAGTAAGTAAATTGATAGTTAAATTAGTGGTAATAAGTTTAATTAGTAGTTGTAACAGGTGTGTCGAATGTGACCACCTGGGCTCTACGTAGCCGTAGATTCTAGGTCTGTGAGTGAGGCTTTATAAGCCAGGAGTCCTATGTAGAAAGGTTATCAAAAAATTATCAATCTAAAACCTAAATCGTTTAATCGATTGAACCGTGTTCTTCTGAATCGGAGGCTTGATCCGTGAGGATCTTGGCGTTACTATTATCGTCATCTTGTTATGCTACATCAAGGTACATAACAGTGGGTGGTGTGGTGGAGACGGTAGTGGGTTCGGAGAAGAAGATGCATTCACGGAAAAATTGATTATTATGTAAATATCCGTAAAGTAATGGGTAGGATAGTAAATTTGTTAATTAATTAGTTTTTGTATAAAATTTTAATAGTTTTTTAACAGAAGTCAAAATCTAACCTGGTCAACACTAGTCAACGTCAATTCCAAGTACCAAACGCAAAGCTGGACAAATATTAGACCAAACATCAGGCTCACAATATTTGTCCGATATCCTAATCCGTTTCCGAATATTCGAGATCCTATAGGATTTTATCCGTTTTATCGGATATCGGACGGGATATTTTATCGATATTTCTTCCTTAACATATCGGAAACGGATTAGACCCCATCCGAAATGTTAATATCCGATATCCGATAGTATAGGAACTTATTTGTAATTTATCCTAATTTCGAGTCTAGTATCGGATATTATCGGATATTGTAGGATAAATATCCGATAAGTGTCAATTATGAAAATGTTTTTACAAGGGTTTTTAAGATTTTTTTGTATAATGGGATATTTATCGGATATCAAAATGACCTTAGCCTATCTAATCGACATTCCATTTTGATATCCTATAGGATATTATAGGACATCGAATATCCTAGAGTGCTTAACCTATCGGATATCGGATTTCTAAATATCCGACGGATATTCTTCCATTTGATGTGCCTACCAAAACACTAATTCTGGACAAAATCTAAGTACCAAAAACCAAATAACCCATATTATTATTATTATTCAGTTTGAAGCCCCATTTGGGATTGTTTTTTTTCAACCAAAAGCACTTTGTAACAAACTTCTAACAAACTTTTACCAAAAATTGTGTTTGGTAAAAAAAATTCGAAGTGCTTTTGGAGAGAAGTACTTTCATTTTAGGCATGCTTTTAAAAGCTACTCAAAGACTAGCTTTTAAAAAGCTTCGGAAAAGCCATGGACCCACATAATTTGATTTAATCGATTCTCTATTTTAACCTTGTTAATTTAATATAAAGACAAATTTTACCTCAAATATTGTACATTTGACATTATAATTATAATTTCATTTTATTTCTCTTTTTTTCCATTTTTTATTTAAAATAATAATTAATGAAGTATCTCTCGGGCTTCAATCTATGGACCCACATAATTTGATTTAACTGATTCTCTATTTTAACCTTGTTAATTTAATATAAAGACAAATTTTACCTCAAATATTGTACATTTGACATTATAATTATAATTTCATTTTATTTCTCTTTTTTTCCATTTTTTATTTAAAATAATAATTAATGAAGTATCTCTCAAGCCTAACAAGGATGGTTAAGATCTAAAGCCAACTGATATCCTTGTTCTTAATCGGGAAAATGGATGATGTGTGCATGGATGTTACAGGGTTTCTCCATTCACTGGTGGTGGTGTCCGTTCTTTCGCCTCCAGGAGTAAGGCTATCTTTAGTGTGTTTCACGTAAACGCACTAAATACTTGAACAAGTGTGCTGCACATGGTTATGGTTTGGGTGTTCTGGCCTTTTCTACCTTAGGGGAACTTGGTGAGGGCACTCTGGTCTTTTCCAAGCGCTTAAGGAATTGCCTAGTCAGTAATGACGCTAGTAGTGGATTAGGTAGTTTTATTTTTCATCGTTTAGGTGTTGCTATTCAAAGAGGAGTTGGGGCTCAGCTTGTCGCTAGGCTACCAACCAAAAGCTCTGTGTAAAATATTATTATTTATTATTTTATTTTTTTTAAAATATATTAAAATTAGAAATATAATTTATTATAATAAAATTGTATTAAAGCTAGTTTTTGATCTATTTTCGTCATTAACTACATCACTCAAAGACTTTTAAATACCATGGAGTTTACCAAACAATTTACATGTAATTTGTTAATTGCACAATGCTTTTTAAATTATAGTTACCAAACGTCATGCAATGAGATTTTTATTTAAGAGAAAAAAGAAGGAAAAGAGCACAACACAAGAACGCATTAAAGACAAAGACAACTGAGTAAGTAAAAGCGCTTTTCTAAAATTCAAAGCAATACCAAACTAGCCTTGAATATGAATATGAATATGAATGATTCTATTTTCAGAAAAAAACATTATCGATCGCTTTCATTATCTATAATTTGAGTTCTAAAATCGTCCAACTTTCTTTTGTTCGAACATTACTCATGCATATTAATTAATTAGTTCGAACATTACTCATGCATATTAATTAATTAGTTCGAACATTACTCATGCATATTTATTAATTAATAATACTGCAATCTTTTCTGATATACAATCACGCCTTACAAAGTAAAACAAACACAAAAGAAACAATCAAAGAAATGATCTAGAGCTATCATTGATTAACCAAGTACTAGAAGGTACGGTCGCAGTTGACCATAAACCTAGTATTGGCTGATCAATAGAACAACAACATCTCAATCATCTTATTAGTGAAGCAAATCAAGAAAGATATAAAAGCAAATTGATTTATTTGCAAATAACACCCATAAGCAAAGATCCAAATGTGGTCGGTATAGACCTTCATATTAAAGCTGAAACACTTGTTCTTCTTTTTGAACTAACACAATCACCCTAGTTAAAACTCCCTGGAGGACAACATGGTATACTGACTTCGACGTTACAATCCTTGCCACTACAATCGGTACAAGTCCCCGACCAAATACCATCGCACATATATCTATTATCACCACAGCATGTAAGGAACCCGTGCGATATCCCACAAGGTCCGCCGATACCGGAACATGCATCAACCGAAGCTGAAAAGACTGTGAAAATTATAGCCAATATAAAGAACAAACTCATGACATTTTTGTTCTTCATGTCTTACTATGAAATAACTCTTGTAGTTTGATGTTTTGTTGTATTGGATGTGATCTGAAATTGTTCTCTTACTTATAGTATTTTGGCTACGGGAGTCAACTGTTTCGTTTAGCCTTTGGATATATGCATTTTATTATTATTATTAATAATACAGATATATTATTATGATGCAATAATGTAAGAAAACTAATACAATAAAAATAGAATTATTACTTCAGATGACACCTAACAAATTTTGTGATAACATGGATCAGAATTGAATAATCCAACTTGCAGGTTGCATCTATCCACAACATTATTGTAGACAGTTATTTAATCTTAGAAACACATGAATAGTTAGTGTACGAGTCGATGACTAAATCGTCCGGGGATGCACTGAAAAAAAAAAAATGCGAATCAGATGATACAACTCTATCGGAGTTATTGACGATACTGGCCTGAACTTGTTTGTATACTAGCTAGTATGGCCATATGAAACCACACTACTGGTACTGGATCCATCATTATTATGATCATTTTCTTGATGATGATCAATGATTGATGCATAATTCTTTTTTATTAATATTCTCATCTCATTCAATAAGTATGGATCAAGTCAAAGAGTGGACTTTAGATGTAATTATCATCTAGGTAGCAGTATACTCAATGCCTTGCTATAATTAATATTCTTGACAATTTTTGTTTTATACTAGATGACCGTGGACACGTTGTTGCCGACCGAAATTTCCAACCAATTCCAAGATTCACTAGATTTTGATTTTGATTTTATTTTGCCACGACATAAATCTGTTTTTAAAGTTCATCAGTGAGCAACAGATATAAATATTGCTGCAGACCAATTCGATTTTTTTTTGTTCGATTTTTCTAATTTGAACAATTTGAATTTTTAGATGGATTTTGATTTTTGATCAAACTGGGGACTATGTATATCTGATTATGATCTCAATTTTAGAAAAATTAATGATTAATGGGCTTCGGGATCGATTTTTTCGGTAAAAAAGAATCATGGCCAAAGCCAATTGGGTGACTGACGTTTGAAGTTATAGTGACACATAGAAGGTCTCCTTCCGCCGACGAATTAATATAAATAAAGAGTGGACTCCCAGGTTTCATTATCACCTAGTATACTTAATGTTAACATTTCATTAAGTTTTAAAAGTTTAAAACTAAAACTCAGAGATTATTAAACTAAAGAATGGTGGAGATTCGATTTTAGAATACGGGAATCCAACTCAAAACCAATTGGCAATGAGTGGAGAGGTCCTAAGAGATTATAAACCGCATGATCTTAGATTGCCCAATAATGTGGGACTAATAATCTCAACAATGACCAAATATTTAATCAACACTACATGAACCCTCATATATTGGAATCATATTCAGAAACCAAAACCATTAGTACCATAAGAAAATAAAAATGCAGTGAAATTTAAGTAATTTGCAGTGATGAAATTGGAAAGAAGAAAAGAAGAGAAAATCTGAAGAGATTTAGCGTAGATTTGACAACCGGAAAATTCAATCAGGATTTCAAAATGTTGGCAATGCAATTGATCAAATTCGGTTTCAAATGGAGAACTTGGATTGAAAGTGAGTAAATTACGATGAATTAGTCAAATTGGAAAATCCTGGAAAAGTATAGCTTAGATTTGAAAGAATTATAAAGAAACTTCAATAAATTAATAATGTTGGGACTGCAAATTCTATCAATTTAGCGAAGTATTAATTTATCGATAAATTAATAAGTTATTAAATTATCGAAACATTCTAAATTTAAGTTTCAAAAATAAAATAAAATATTTAAGTTAAACTTAAAAGTTTCCATAATAATAAATATATAGAGATATTGTATTTATTTTCAATTCAAATAAATGTGTGATAAATTTTTGGCATAATTTGATATATTGCATATGATGACAACACAAAAGAAGAGTATAGCAATGGCTCCTACTTCTCATCTCAAAGTCAAAAAATCCCACGATGACAAACGAAGGTTATGAAATGGGACTAAAAACAATGAGATGTTCAACAAAAGTCAATTGCAAATTTTTCCAACATTGTAAACTTCTAGTCACAAGAAAATGAAGATGTACAAGTCATTGATCAAGGAGTTGAATTACTATAATCAAATAAATGTCTACATTTTGCTAAATATCCAGGTGAAAATGATTACTGATCGAAAATTTGGACAAATGAAGAAATTATTGGGAGTGTTATATCAAATCCCCAAGAAGAGGAACTAGAGGATAATAGCCGTGTTGTGGACCCGATTTCTAAAGAAGCAATCTTATCGATAGTAAAGCTAAATGATTTCCTCTTACAATCCTAAAAAGACACTCTTGAATTCCTCAAGGGACTACAAGAAATCATACATGAAGTCCAATGTTGCATAAATGTGAACAAGAAACAAACAAATTTGGAATTTTATTTTAGTAAGGCATCGTAATGTAATGTCATTATAACGATTATTAATTTATATTTCGGGTTGGGCCCTATTGGACACTTAGATTTTTTATTATCTTATAAATTTAGCGAGGTTATTAATTTAATACATCGCCCAAGTTGGGACCGGTAAAAATATTATTTTAGCGAAGTTATTAATTTATCACGGATTAATTTATCGAAGTTCTACATCAGATAAGGGACCAAAGACTTGGCTCGCATTTGTACGTCAGGACTCATTTTTGTTGTTGAAATAACAGTTGGGAGTGTAATTCTAAATTTTATTAGTAATAAAATCTTTTTGTTTCCCAATTGTTTTTAAACAAATCATATACAGATCGTCCATGGCCAATCAAGTTATCCGGTGGTTCAATTTGAACTTGCTTCCTGTTCAGAAGCTATTGATTGGTACTGTGATTGTAAGTACACTTATTTATCTCCATCGCCACGTGTACTAGCAGAACCCACGTGGAGGCCATGTCATAAAGGGATCGACACGTAGAGGACCCCCGATGTCTGGATGACGTGCCATCCGTCAAGACCAACGGTGGAGATAAGGGGACATCCAAGGTAGATGATCCCGCGCAACACTAAAGGGTCACTTTACCCCATCACAAGATATAACGTAATCAACTACTGGGGATAGTCCGACCGACACGGACGTGACAAGAGAGGATCGACATCGATCGGGCGCGGGATCGACCGCCCAACCACTAACATTTAATGCCGCCTGGAGGGCACGTGTCTGATGACCAACGAAGAAGATGAGCATTGATCGGCGTAATGAACTTGGGTATTGTAGAATCCGCGGAGTGACGAGAGAGGTCTCGCGGACTGGGACAGAGCACAAGAAGATAAGATCTCAAAATCTCTATGACGGTGGGCTCACTCAAATTAGCTATATATATGTATATCCCTTCCACTGAGGGGGGATGGAGAGAGATTAGAACTAAGGAATATGAGAGAGAATAGTGAGAAGTAAGTAGGCGTTTATGGAGAATCTCTCCATAAACCACATAAATCATCGCCCCCTTTACTTTTGTAACCGTTTTTATAGTGAATATCTCCGGATCCGTGGATGTAGGCCTTAGTGCTGAACCACGTAAATCGTCGTCTCCTTTATTTTTTAGCACTTGTATGGTTTCGTTTATGTGTTGATGTCTCAGATCTATCACTTTGGGGATGATGACGAGATCATGACAAACCCCATGGGTTTGGAATCTATGAATCATCACCTACCTAGGCTTATTATACTTTACTCACACTTTAATGCACGTATTCAATTCATATTAAGATTGTTTGTGATCACGCGGATTATACCTGATTTCCGTGCTCACAGTGATAGCAATCTATTTTGATTACTCAGTCTGCGGACCAAATGTAGAGACAGGTGCTCCCATGTGCATCAATGGTTAATCCAGCACCTTCACCGTCAAATACTGTCTTTCCTTTCTCGTTTCATATGATGAAACAAGTTGCATGTGTTGGCTTATTATCAGTTGGATCATATCCTTAGTTCTGATCAAATGTTGATCTTCTTTTTTTTCCTTGTTTTATCTCCAAGTGGTGTTTGTTTGTATCTGAAAAATGTGTACATGTTATCATCGATATAAGATGAGATTGTTACGTAGATTTATGTATTGATAACTCACAAAATTGGTCAAAAAGACCAAAATCAACAATTCCTGGGTGAAAAGGACACTTTGGTTTCGATACTGTTTAAATAGCCAAAAATTAAAAAGATACTGTTTAAATGGACAAAAATTTAAAAATAGGCAGGATGTAACCAGTTTCATCCTGTCCATTTTCAAATATTTTTTCTTATTTTTATTTTACACGGGATGCATCCAGTTTTTCATCCTTGCTATTTTTTAAGTATAAGCCAGGATGAATCCAGTTTCATCCTTGCTATTTTTTTTTTGCTATTTTACTCGTCCATTTGAACCGTGTTTTAAATTTTTTTGGACAAATGACCCATTTTCTCTTGATAACTTAACTTGAATGCAATGTTCGAAAGCAAAAAAGAATTTTGAAGGTAAATTTGGCAAAATGATTATTACCCCGCCTATGGCCATTATAATGGTCCAACTTGTTTCTTCAATTATACAACCTTTAAAACTGAAGGAAAAATGTTATTCATGGCCTTTTTCCAAACCTTTACGAAGATGCAAGGTCGCATAATCGTGCAGTGGAAACCATTTTCCCTCTGCACGATTAAGATTCAATCTGGCCGTAACTGTTCAAAATGTTTTTGTCAATATGACGATTCTTTTGTCCCTAAATCCCACTACAATTAACAATAGGGCATCCGATTCGTTTTAAAGGGAACAATTAATTGATTGGGCCAACAATTCTCAATAATTACCGATACTAAAATGTTTCTTCTAATGTTGTGGCAAGTCTATCAATAATAATAATAATAATAATCAAAAAACATAGGTCTGATTACATAGGGTTGGATGGCGAAAAAATAATCAAAAGGTATTTGTGCACAAATTGTTGCCCGATTACCAACCATTCCCGTGTATATTTCTCTCTTATAAATATAAAGAAATTTTTTAATCAAAAGAAAAATAATAATTATAATGATAATAATCATTATTTTCTAGGTTACCCTCCATCCACGTTGTACATATTTTGTAATTTGACTTTGTTTCTTCATCATAATAATAATAATATTAATATTTATAATGAGGTTAGTATTAAATAATAATATTAATATTAATATTTGAAGAACGGGCCCTAGCTCAGCTGGTCATCCCCGTTCCTCAAAGTTTCATGTGTTCCAGGAGGTCCCAGGTTCAAGCCCCCAATTGCCTAATATTGCAGGAAATAACATGGAAGATAGAGTTAGTTTGCCCCCCTTGTAACACAATCCCAACCCCCATCCGCTTCGGCTCCTTTGGCTAGGTTATCCATGTGGCCCCGGTAGGCTGAAGACGCGAAACTGTTCAATTAATGTATTAGTATGTCGTTGGAGCTTAGCTTGTTAGGCTTCCAATTAGTTTCATGTAATAATCGTTATCCAATAATATAAGGCTTTGTACAACTCTTAATTAAATGACCTTAAATATCAACCACTATCAAAATAGCTTGGTGTAACCTTGATATTAGTAATATGACCTTAAATATCAACCACTATTATACATATGTATTCAATGGTGAAAGTGTACATTGAATCAATACTTACATAAACAACCTTATATATTCACATATTTACATAAATGTCATTATTATAAAACTACATCAATTTTTTTAAAAACTGATATCTTTCGAAATACACATCGGATTTTTGTAAAATTAACATATTTGGAAAGCTCTTTGAAATACCTACGTGATGAGTACAAATACGAATATTAAATTTTACTTTATGAAAATAATATCATTGTTATCAAATTTGGTATTGTTAAAAGAGCAAAATTCAAACATGTGCATCGCACATGTGGCATCACTAGTAATAATAAATGAAGGTGCTAGGAAAGTTTCATTGAGCTGGACTGCCAGAGAGATCATAAATTGAAACTATGAATCCCCCTAAAAATGTACAAGAAAAAAGCTCATCTAGTCTAACCCAATCAGATCCAATCGATCGAAATCTCTCTACTTTCCTCGTTGGGGTTCCCCTGGTTTTGATTGTTTCCGACTTCAGGTAAGTAGCTATTAGTCGTATCTTGACCTTAATTTCGTGTTTGTGTTCCCCTTTTGGTCTTGATCTTAGTTTTGTTGTAAACTGGAAAGTTTTCGATTATGATATAGCACTCTTCTAAAATGACATCTACTTTTTTCTCTTTATTACATGCAGATATGTCCACGGCCAATCATGTTATCCACAGGCTGTCTTTGAAATTTCGGCGAGCTGTGATACATATACTTTACCCTGTCATAGAGAATGTTCCTGGAGATTGGAGAGTGGTGAAATCACCGCTTTCGATTTTGTCAGATGCGAACCTAACGTAGAGACAGGTGCAACCGTGTGCGCATGCTGCAAGAATGGATAATCCGACAGACACCCAAAGTCAACTATCGCCTTTCTATTCTTGTTTCATTGACTTAAGTTTCATATGATGAAACAAGTTGTTGGCTTATCATCAGTTTGATAGGCGTTGATCATTATGTTCTTGTGTTGATAAATGTTTTCTGTTATGTTCGTATCTGTATGCTGCTGCTGCATACTTAGCAGTACTGCACCCACTTCAAAAATCAAATCTGAACTATAGAAAAAGAAACATTCGGATGCAACAAACCATGGTTTGATTAGACTTATTTGTAGTTGCAGGATTTCCTACAACCACACCCCTACAAGATTACACAATGATCCAATCCAATTTCACGATCAATTATCAAAGTTTTATTTATTTTTCTGAAGAATCTTACAAGAATAATAAGAATACAAAGAAATCGGAATTGCTCTAGACTTTCTCTCTCCTATTTGTTATCTCCAACCTCTCTCCAAAAAGATTTCTCCCTTTCTCTAGTCTGCTTGGTTCTTTATATAGGATATTACATAGTGGATGACAGCTAAGCCAACCTTTATTTTCGGATCTGGTCTGCGTCATTCTCGCAAGCTTACAAGGGCTTTCTTCGCAAGTTAACTTCAATCTCGCAAAATCTTCACACTTTCCTCATGATTAGGCTGACGTCATTCGCTACATCACTTCTCTAACACTCTGCAGTGGCCTTCGCAAACAACTTTTATTTAAAACTTCGTTGAGACATAACTGTTGCAAGATTCTGCTCCTACATCTTGCCTCTTCTCATGTCTTCTATGCGAAGAAGAGAATGATATGAGAATTTCTATCTCTAAATGGTTTGGAAAAATTGGTGAAGAATTTGTGAAATCTGTAAGAGATCATTAAAATTGAAAAGATGGTAAGGAGAAGCACAAGAATTGCAGGAAGGAGGAGAAAGGAAATGGGAGAGTCTTCTAGGATGGGAACAAGAAACGATGGAGAAGAACGAATTCAACTCCCAATTCAGCAGGCACCAATACAAGATGGAAATATTGATTATGATAGAGTCAGTGTACACACTTAGAGGACGGACTCAACATAGGAAGTTGAAGAAACACAGCAATTGAGGAGAGTAGAAGGAGGAATAATTCATGGAGAGGAGGAGAATGAAATACTAGAGTAGAGCTGGCAAACCAGCCAAAACCCGCGGATAAACCCGGTCCGACCCGTGAAAACCCGCACCCGGCTTGGCTGGTTGTCCAAACAAGCCGGGTTAGGGTTGTAGAAATGTTGGCCCGTAGAAAAATCGCAGTAAACCGGACCAGGATCAGAAACCATGGTGAAACCGTATACCCGTAGTTCCACCTCTCCATTCGTCACGTGTCCTCTTAGGCCCCCACCTTTAGTCCAAGTGTCCAACTTCAACAAATAAAATCGAAAAAGAAAAAAAAAAACCTAGCCATCACTCTCTTCTTCTTCCTCTTTCTTTTTCTTCTTATCCTCCTTCCATGCTCTTAAAATCCGTTATGATTATGTGAACCATGCTATGAAGTGAAATCGTATATTTGAGATCGAGAGAAACATGAAAAGATTAAGGAGTGATTAACGGTGGTGGTGTGACTCAGGAGGTGATTCGAGTCTCGACGCATTTAAAGAAAAATCTAATTCGGGTGTAATTTAGGGTTCTTTGAATTCATAACTAATTTCTGTAAAATTGATTTCAATCGAGGAATTAGAGGATGGGTTTAGCCAATTTATTAGTAGTGTTCATACTAGTTTCAATTTCTTAAACCACTTCATCTCTTTTTTCCTTGTTTTACGAATTTTTTGGTTTATTTTTTTGTCATCATACCGAAATCAATCGAGTGATTGTTAATCGTGTCAGATTGGTGGTTTTGGGTGTACAATCAGCGGGAAGATATATTGTGCTTTCCATGAAACGATGAATTTGATTCAAAGAAAGTGGTCCTTAATTTTGATAGAGTTTCTGCAAGATTTGTTAGTATATATTATCGTTATATGACAAGTCTGAACGATTTTATAATTGTGGTTTGATTTTCGAATGTTTTTTTTAGTTAATTGGTATTTCAAAATTTTGTTCCCAGGGTTTCATTTACATTCTTTTTGTAGTTCAGGCTTACTGATTTATGGAATTTTTACCTTTGGTTTGGTATGTTTCTGTCGTAAGAAAAGGCCCCTTCAATGGCAATTTACATTTCAACAGGTGAAGAAGAATTTATCTTTGAGATTAAGATAGATAATGTGTATTCGTAAATTGATTGTTTTGGGGATATCATTTCCACATTATTGTTAAAGTTTTTAAACTTTGATATTAAGGTTTCATTGGTGTTGAATCTATTGATTGAATTGAATCGAATAAATTAGATGAATGTTAGTTTGCAGCCTTGCAGGGAAGGAGCTTTAGATGGCCTGAATGTGGCCGGAGATAACCCAGAAAATAGAGGAAACTCTGTCAAAATCGGTTTCTGGCGAGTTAACTCACCAGAAACCAGCTAACCCGTGAGCCCGCAAGCTTTACCCGGTACGGGTGCGGGTTGAAGAAATGACCACCCGTGAAGAATATCAACCCGCAGGTTTTGGCCCGTGTTAACCCGAACCCGTGTAACCCGTAACAAGCCAGCCCCGGCCCGCCCGTTTGCCAGCTCTATACTAGAGGCATTAAGACAAAGGATATTTGAAGAAAGGAGATTAGAAGCAGAAAAAACGTGCAAATTTAACAGGACAAAACCATGAATTGAGAATGGAAAATATAAGACTTCAAAATACAAGGTCGAGAAGTACTACAAGATCAAATTCAAGATTAATTAGAAGAGAAGAAAGACGAGATTCGCTTGAAGTAGGTGTTGTTGAAGACATTCAAGAAGATGTGCAGAATCCTGGTGATGGACATCGTGAAGAGAGAGCAATAGCTGAAGATCGTTATATTCAACGTGGTGAAAATTATTATATTGAACAAAACAATAGAGATCTGAGGAATGAGCAACCCCAGGAACGAAATAATCAAGATGACGAAGAAAACCGTGAGGAAGGAAGAAGGATATTATATGGGAGAGAAGTGCAAAGGAATCAACAAACAATTGAGGATGAGATTGAGAGGCGAAATGCCGAACAAACACGTATAGCTTGCGAAAGAGAAAGAATGAGGGCGGAAATGGAAGAACAAGAGTTTGAGGAGGCTATACGCCAGAACAATCATGATAACCCGAACGATACCGCAACAATGATAATATTAATGAAGACAATCTCACAGTTCTGGATCGAATTCTAACCTCATAACCCTTATCATCAAGACACGGTACAGACACCAAGTTTCGCCTCATATTAGGAGCGAACAATACATCGGTAAGGACTAAGTTATTTTGACCAGGCAAAGACAATCTCACAGTTCCGATGCCTAAGACATCACAATAAGTATTATTACCCATATAACCTCTGTGTTCGCCGGTTTTGATCTCCTTAATGTTAACAAACAGTCCCTAGATTTTGTCACATGTCTTGATGAAGCTGAATCGATCCACCATGCATCTGTATCACAATTTGCTAAAAGAGATTCTGAGACAACACAAACAATATCCTTAGACCCACTACCAATAGACTTAGAGTTGTTTTTCTTTTAAGGCAGCTTGGATTGGTAATGGCCTCTGCTACAAAGTGATAACAAGTAATATTCTTTGCATTAGAATTCTTCTTCTTGTTAAAGTTTTTCTTAAAAGGCTTCTTATTGGGTCCAGAATTCTTGTTCTTGTTTGGTTTGGGTACTTCTTCTGTAACATGAGATTGAGATGACTCGCCTCTTTTTTCACGACGTTGAGCTTCAACACCCAGCAACATAGGTAAAGTAATCATATTGACATCTCTACCAGACATATTAATAGCTACCACAACAGATTCCCATGAAAGAGGAAGACTATGCAAAAGAGTAGAAACTTGCCTCCTAAACAGATATGTAAATGATATTTGTTTAGGTAAAGTAATCATTTGATTAATGGCTGAGATTTTGCATAGTCTATTGTAAACGCTTTTATGTAACCGTTTTATTGGCAAAATCTCATTTATAATAGACTATTATAAATTGTTTACAAATCGCTTGCATAATATCCTCATCATTAAATTGTTTACAATAGGCTACGCAAAATCGATTACAAATCGCTTCCATAATAGCCTATTGTAAACGATTTAATGATGAGGATATTGTAAACGCTTACATAATCAAAACGGCTATTTCTTATACTCATAAATCGCTTTACTTCTCTAAACAAATATGTAAACGATAACAATATCTTTATTAGATGCAGATACGTCCATGGGCAATCATGTTGGATACAGGGTACCATCGACGTTCCATAAAAGTAGAATATATCAAACAGTGGAACACCCAATTGTACGTTAGGCTCGTGCTCGCTGGGACTTTTTTTCCCTTGTTTCTTTATGGTGGGAAAATTGATCTTATCTCTACCTGACATACTTGATTCACGCCAACGTTCATCAATCGAGACACAGAAATGTAGGTGCTAGGAAATTTCCGTAGCCATGCGCTTGAGGGCTTAGTACTCCCTCCGTCCCTAATATATAAGCGGAGAAGATAAAATCTCTTAGAATAAGAAAACGCATGGTTTTTATAAATTTTCATGTTTTTTCTTGTCTATACCCTTTGTCTTATTCTCAATACAAATTCCCATACAACATAAATAAGGATATATATGTCAAAAAGCACCTTAAAATTAGAATTCCGCCTATCTAATGGGACTAGGAAAATCCAATATTCCGCCTATATAATAGGGACGGAGGGAGTATAAAATAAAAAGCTGTCGATGATAAAACAAAGAAAACCCTCATTGATTCTAGGGATCACCTAGGTAACCAAAAGATAGGATGCTGAACTCAAGGAACCGACCATATCGTATCGATCCCATAAAAACGCATTTAAAAACCAGTCGTGTAACTACTGAGTCCATGAAAAAAGCTCATTCAATCCGATCCAGTCCAATCCAAAATTATGGCAAAAGCTCATCTGAGTCTCTCTACTTTTCTCGTCGGATTTCTGTTGGTCTTGATTGTTTCCGACTTCGGGTAAGTACTTAATTACTACTAGTTGTACCTTCAACCTTGACCTTAGTTTCGTGTGTTTTCCTCTTTTGGTCCTGCTCTTAGTTTGGTTGTTTAAATAGATCCGAAAAGGTTTCGATTATGATCAATCTCTTTCTAAAGACAAGTACATCTGCTTTTGCAGACTCGTCCATGGCGAATCATGTGCAACACTGGGTACGTTCACATTTGTGGGCAAGTGTGATCCCGATGAGGACTCAGGTCAAAATAGTACATGTAATGGTAGTGTATGTGACTTCTTATACTCGACTGAGTCTCTTTCCGCGGTCTTCCAAGATCAAGAAGGTTCATCTACTTCCACTTGCTTCTGTTGCGCCAACGCCAACGTATAAATCAACAGCTCCACCGTCAAAAATTGTCTTCCCGTTTCATTGTAACAAGTTTCATGCGATGAAACAAGTTGTTGGTCGATTGTTGTATCAGATCCCTCCTGATCAAGCTATTGTTGATCATTATGTTATTTTGTTTTTCCTCTTTATTAGTTCTTGTATCAACTCTGTCTATCGCTGTTGTTTGTTTCTTTATATGTTAGCGGTACACCCACTTCAAAAGTCAAAACTCACCTATGAATGCAACAGGCCATGCTTTGATGAAACTTAGTAGTAAGTTTTGCACTGGTACAAAGTTTCTTTTAATCCCATCAAATAATTCGGCTAACTAAACCGATATTTGATGTGGAGACAGCTCCAACTGCACAACGGGAGAAGGCGACTTTCTCTGTGTCCAACGGTCCAACCCTTAATTCCTTTGAGCAAAGCTGCTGGAATTTTCTGTGCTGGATCTACCGAAAGATTAAGTTTCATGTCCATGAATGGTACTCTTAAAATCGGTGGACATTGTCCACTAGGATTGAAAAAATTATTTCTGGAATTCCCACCATGAAAAAGCAAGCCCTGAGCCTTTGGTTGCTCCAACCATACCCTTCTATGCATCATAAGAACAAGGGGCACTTTAGAGATCTAATTGAGGGGGTTGAGGAGGCCGAGTTCCAACTTCCGGTTGGAGTACTGTTATTTATGACTTTACCAACACAGGCACAGCAGTAAGTGTTGCAAAGCCAGGTGCATATAGACAGGCTATGACCTGAAAAAACATAAGAGAATTATGTGTCAGCTGGAAGCCAAAAAACTAGCGAAGTTTTGTAAGAGCATATCCCATTTACAAACATGTTCTCTGAAATTTAATTTTTTTTTGAAAATTAACTTGTTCATGAGAACATCAATATGTATATGCATAAGCCTACATGAGTACCGTTTCAAGCATCTCTTGCCGCCATATGAATGAAAACTCCAATATGTTAAGGTACATCTAGAATGGCAACAACAGCCTGGAACCTTGCAGTTCGAGCGAATGAAGCATATGACCCCCAGAGAACAGAATCTAAAACCCATGCTATGTTGCTTTTTCATAAAGGTAACCTGCAGTACTACTTCTGTGATAGGAAATTAGTCAGTGGATGAAGTCTTCTGTTACGAACTAAACGACACCAGAGTAGGAATAAAGACAAATAGCCAACATGTTATGCTGATTTTTGGATCAGAAGGTAAAAATAGGCAGGTGAAGAAACCATAAATTCATGATTCTGTTTGTCCTTAATTTCTCATCACATTCGTATATTAAAAAAAAAAAAAAAAAAAAAAAAAAAAAACTTATTGGAAAAATATACGTAGGTGCATCGTGTATGCCATCTATGCAACGTAGAAACAAGGGACACTTTAGGGACCTAATCTAGGAGGTTTAGGAGGTAAAGTTCCAACTTCCAGTTGGAGTACTGTTATTAAAACTTTACCAGCAGAGCAGTAGGCCAAGTGCTGGAAAAAAACAGAAGAGGATTATACATCAGCTGCTAACCAAGAAACTAGGGAAGCTTCGTAAGGGCATATCCATGTACAGCCATGTTTCTAGACATTTAAAATAATTTGGAAATTAACTTGTTCATGAGAATATCAAAATGCATAAGCCTAGCTATATGAGTACCTTTCCGAGCATCTCTTGTCGCCATATGAATGAAAACCCCAATCTGTTATAGGTAAATCTCAAATCCCCACAACAGCCTGGAACCTTGCAGTTGTCATCTTAGGATTTCCCGAACAAGTTTAAACGATATTTACATGAATCATGTTCGAGTGAAAAGGAAGCATAAGACCCCAAGAGAGCAGAAATTAAAACCAATGTTATGTAGCTTTTTCATTTATCCCACATGTTTTGCTAATTTTTAATTGTGTTAAGGTGCACAAATATCCCACATGTTTTGCTAATTTTTGAATCAGTATGTAAAAAGAGGCAGGTGAAGAAACCATAAATTCATTGAAATGTATAAACTTGATAGAGATTTAGATTTTCATTGATACCTCACCGATTACGAGGTTGCGCAATAAAACTATAGATCCTTAAGCTCATCTGCCGGAAGAGTGCTCATTAACAAAGAAACAACAGAATCATTTGGTACAAAATTTCTTTCACGCATTTTCTGAAGAAATTTCAATGCCTTGTCATTCTCCTTTACTTCAAGAAAACCTGTTATGATAGTATCATATGTTCTCGCGTTTGGTAAACAACCATTCTCTTCCATTTCAATGATTAACTTGTTGGCCTCCAATAACATCCTGTTACGAAAGAGCCCTTCCAGCATTGTGGTATATGTTAGTGCATCAGGGATTAATCCTTTGTTTGAGATTTCACTAAACATTTTCCTAGCATCTTCCAATTTCCCAATATGACACAAACCTCGAATTAGCATAGTGTACATGTCAACGTTGGCTTTCAAACCAGTACCCTCCATTGATTCAAATACTTCAATTGCTTCTTCAAGATGCCCATTCTTGCAGAGCCCATCCAATATTGTTCCATATGTAATTTCGTCCGGACAATGGCCAAAGGATTTCATCTCATTAAACAGACTTTGTGCAGCCCTAACTCTTCCATCTCGATATAATCCCGCCAGAAGTGCACTATAAGTAACTAGCGTTGGTTGCAATCCATTCTCTTTCATCTTCTTGAAGAGCGCCATAGCATCATCCAATTTGTAACTCTTGCAGTACCCATGGATCAGCATATTGCAAGTGATAACATTCGGTTGAAGGTCCTTATCCACCATTGAATTAAACAGCTTCACAGCCTCTTGCAGCTGACCTGTCAAACACAGACCATCAATCATTGAATTATAAGTAATCCGATCAGGCTTTATGTCAAACTTTTTCATTTTTGCTAATAACCCCCAAGCATTTAGCGTCATCCCTTCTTTACACAGAGAATCTATCAATATATTGAAAGTAATTGTATCAGGCGAAACCCCTCGATTCACCATTTCATCAAAATATCTCTTCACTTCTTCCCATTCGCTACGCAAACAATTCCCATGAATGAGACAATTATACGTCCCCACATCCCCAGATACTCCTCTCCTATTCATCTCATCAAACACTCTCTTTGCTTCACCCAATCGCCCCGCATTACAAAGACCATTAATCAAAGAACTATAAACCACAACATTGGGCGTAACATTCTTATCTTTCATCATCTCACCAAACACAACCAAAGCTTCATCAACCATACCCCCTTTGCAAAGATTATCTATAATAACCGAATACGAAACGATATTAGGCTGAATACCCAAGTCAGTCATTTTATCAAACACCTCAAACGCTTCATGAATCTCACCTTTCCCACACAACCCTTTAACCAATGTACCATAAGTAACTGCATCAGGCACATTACCTCTCTTAATCATCATACCAAGTAAGCAAAACCCATAATCTACTCTTCCTAATAGACAACAGCAGTTAATCAAAATGTTATAAGTATAAACATCTGGTTTCGCTCCATGTACATTCATCTTCTTGTACAAGTTCATAACATCAGAATAACATCTGATTTTTGATAAAGAACCTAATACATGATTAAATGCAATGATAGATGGTAATGGGTTTGCTGAAATCAATTGATTAAAGTATCCTAAACCATCATCCAGCTTCTTTATCTTACCTGCCCTGCACTCATCTTTCACGAAGTCCTCAAGCTGTGATTTTTTATGGTAATAACCATAGTTTCTCGCAAAGATATCACTTTTATGGAGAAGATATAACGAGTGATTACCATGAGGATAACTTGAGATTAGTCTTGGATTAACTAGTAACCTTTGACACAAATTCATTGTTTGTTTCAAAAAGAGACTGATAGTTAGGTCTCTTGGTCAAAATTCTGCTTCTATATGCATCTTTAAATTGACTACAATGCCCTTATTGTTGTAATATTTTGGTCCACGACTTGACTCACTTCAGACCCTTGCCGGACTCAGGTTAGGCAAATCAACCGTGAATTTTCCTTTTTTCTTTGTTTTTACGGGCTGCAAGTTATAACCCCAAAGGTGTCAATATACATGTAAAAAAAACTCTAAGAGCAACTGCACTGGTGCGACCAAACTATAACTAAGCTAAAACTAAAAACTAAAAAAATTTGGTTATACTCGGGGTTGCACGCTACGGTTATGGAGTAAAATTTAGTCAAACGTAATTTCAAGTTACGCCCCAAATCAAATATAAAATAAAGTTACGTCCCAATTCAAATGTAACTTAAAGCTGCGCCCCAGCCCCACTCCAGAAGCAACTTAAAGATACGCCTAATTCAAACGTAACTTAAATCTACGCCCCAGTTCAAACGTAACTTAAAGTTGCGCCCCAATTAATTCAAACGTAATTTCAAGTTACGCTCCCAACTCTAACGTAAATTCAAGTTGCGCCCCAGCTCAAACGTAATTTTAATTTCCGCCCGGTACAAGACGTACTTTGAAGTTGCGCTCGACTATAAACCAAACTAAAGACCAAATATGGTTTGGTTTTTGGTTTTAGTTTGGTATTTGATCTTTACTCCGTTCCGCTGTGGTTGATTTCTGGTCCAAATTTTTGGTTTTGGTCGATGACTATGGTTGCTCTAACAAAACAAAATGTTCACAAAAACCCCATTTAACATAAACTGTCTATATTACCCTTCTAGTTTAAATCACTCCAACATAAACAAAAATTAACCCCACTTTTAATTTTTATTATATTATCGCCAACAACAACAACCCACTGCCATCGACTAGCAACACCACCGACCACCATCCGCCGCCGACCACCACCATCGATCGTCGCCGATCACTACCATCACCGACCTCCGGTCGCCACCCACCACCGCCGCAAACCACCACCTCCCACCACCACCGCCACCAACCACCATCGTCTCCGTCGTCCACCACCACCACCGCGCCACCACCACTGACCACCTCTGCCGACGACCACCACCGCGCCCATGACGCCGACCACCACCGACGACGACCACCAAGGGCGGAGGCAACATGGTGCAACCGCGTGCAGTTGCACCCCTTATATTTTCAAAATCAATAGAAAGTATGGAATTTTCAAGCCAAAAAAAAAAAAAGAGAGAAGGTTTGCACCCATAAAATCCCAGTATTTGCACCCCTAAACCAAAAACAAAAAAAGCCCAAAAGAAATGTCCATTTTGACTTTTTTTCTCCCATAATCGTTCGCAGTAGGATGGACTAACTAAAACATCGCCATACCATGCTTCAAAAAAAAAAAAACATCGCCATTACCAAAGCGTAACTCTCTTACTCTCATACGTTTTTCTCTTAAGAATAGGGTTGTTGTAAATCACATGATTCACATCGCTGATCATTTGGTTGTTAACTTGTTTTAAATCACATCGGCGTTAGCAGGGACCTTCCTCTCTCAATCCAAGCTTTTAGTTTTGAAGCACTTCTACATGATGCATAAATACATAAATTTAGAGGAAATGATTCAAAATTATAGAATTAACTATCTAACATGCCTCGTGTGGTGTATATTTTGTTGTTAATGAATGCTTGGGTGTTACGGTAATGAAAAATCTTTCTGTTTAATCTTTTTGTTGCTTAATTGTTGGTAATATTGTATAATTGAAACTTTATACATATAAGAAGTTAGATCATATTGTATGGTATGTTTCTGTGATAACAGGTTGATTCGCTGGAGGTTACTTAACAAACTACAACGCTTGAGACGATGATCGTCAATAACATCTTAAAAGGTACACAATCTTTAACGTGCAATCTTTTTTTTCTAGCCCTTTCTTTTGTTGTGCATTTTTTTTTTTGCACCCCCTATCTTAAATTCATGGCTCCGCCCCTGACGACTACCACCACCCCCGCCGAGCAATACCACCATTATCTCTGGCCACCACCACCACCAACTAGCCGCCACCTCCACAAAAAATGAGTTTCATTGAACAATATTCAACAAAATGAGAAAAAAATGACGAAACCAAACAGAAAAAATGATGAAACCAAAATTGGTTTCACCAAAATTAGATGAAACCAAAATTTGGTTTCACCATTTTTCCAAATATTTTCATTTCACCAACACAATTTCAATGATGAAACCAAACAAGCCGACTTCCAAGTCAAGCTGAATAAACTAGAAAAAAATCAGGTGAAACCAACATTGGTTTCATCATAAAAGAAAGGAGAAGGAAGAAAGAAGAAAAAATGAAACACAATAAGATGAAACCTACCACCACCGTCAACTGCACCACCCCCATCGCCGCCACAACCACCAGCACCACAACCACCACTACAATTACCTCCTCAAATAATAATTAGTTTCAACAAAAAACAATCCACCTGTACATGTCTCACCATCAAAAATTGGTTTCATAGAGATGAATATTCAACAAAATGAAAAAAAAAAAAAAAAACTATGAAACCTAATTAGATTTCATCATTTTTTCCACATTTTGTCATTTAACCAACATAACGTCAATGATGAAACCAAACCCGCCGATTTCCAAGTCAGGCCTAATAAACTAGGCAAAAATCATGTAAAACCAAAACTTGGTTTCATCATAAACTTAATTTTCATCATTAAAAGCTTTGGTTCCAAGATAGAAGATAGGCAAACTTATATGAAAGTGAAAATTGAAAATATATCATCCGTTTTAGTGGGCCTACATAATTATCCCTCCCAACAATAATAATGTCCCTCCCCTTTCTAGAAGGAAATAATTATATTTTTAATACCAAAAATATTCGTGATAAGATTTACAAAAACATTCCTTTATATTTAATTTCAGATCTAAAGTTTCACTTTGTTTTTCCTCCCAAAACAGCCGCTACCATCACCGTTGTTTCTCTTCAAAACAACCGCTAGTTTTCTTTGCCTTCGTTAATGGTGATGACGTTGGTGGTGGAGGATATCAGATCTATCTCTTACTGAATTTCATAAATATCTATTTTATTAGCTGATTATGATGATTGTGATAGCGGCGATGGTGGTGGTGGAGTAGGATATTTGTTCTTTGTTCCGCCAGGTGTTGTTGTTGATGATGGCGACGATGATAGTCATTGTTCATGATCTCAGTTTTCCTGATATTCAAATTTCTAACCACCTACAGGCTTCCTCTCAGATTTACATTTCTACCATTATACTTCTTATGCACTCCCATGCATGCTTTACATAGCCTTGCCTCTGCCTAATCTAATTTTTTTTTTTTTTTTTTTTTTTTTTTTTCGAGTCTAGTGTGCGGAAACCTTAAATTTTTTTCACAAGACCTTTTGAGAGTTTTTGGTTGATCTATATTGTGAATACCAAAAATGACAAGGGTCAACCTTTACAAATAAGGATGAGATTTGTCGACAACATTCCCTCCATAAATAATCCCAAGTCCCAACTTGATCCATAATTATTGGTGCAATAATCCGATCGAGGTGTATTTATGCATGGATCCCACCCTTTGGTATCCCATCAGAAGACAAATCAACTAACAACAACCTTACTTAAACAATAAAACAACTAGACTTTATCTAATCTAACAGCAACACACCAAGACAATTTGGTTTGCTATGAATTCTACTGTTCTTGCTGGTAATATGAATTTGATTTCTTGGCTTACCGACATGTTTGTCTCTGATAACTTTTATGCTAATCATGTGCAGGTGAAAATCAGATTTATAAGTTGTATTTTGTGGAACATATGGACACTCAGATGTTCCATTATCTTTGATAATATGCAATTTAGGCCTAATACATTCATTCATAATGTGAATTGTTTTATCTCTAACATAGAGAGAAATATTTGTGATGTACATGCACCTAGTGCTACTACACATCAAACTTGAAGTGGAAAGCACCTTTACAGATGCTGTAAAAGTAAACTTTTATGTATCTTTTGTTAGTAACCTTCCCATAGGCATGGACTAATTGCTCGTAATTCTGCAGGGGCATTCCTTGGAGCAAGGGGGAATAAAGCCACAACAGTAGATGAGGAACAAGGGGAAGAAATTGCAGCTTTGGAAGCGATCAAATGGGCCGCTGAGAGGAATATTATTGTGCTGCATTTGGAAGGTGATAACAAGAACGTAGTGGATGCTATTAATGGAAGGACCGGAAGAATTAAATGGACAATAAATAGTATTATCCTAGAATCCTTAAATTAACTTGGTTCTTTTAATGATTGGAAATGCTGTCATGTTAAAAGAGAAGCAAACGGTGTATCTGATGATATTGCAAAATATGCAAGAATCAACGATAACACTGAATGGAATATTTACCCTCCAGAATTTTTCTTAAACAAACTGGAGATGAAAATGTACTTAACAAAATCCATTAATAAAATTATTTTTCCAATCAAAAACAAAAAAACAAACACGACAGCTATTGTAGGCTTGAAGGAATGGAAGTGGCGAATACAGCATGTAACAAGAGCCCTGATTTTGGGCATACCAAAATCTTTCTAGGCATACTCGATAAAGACAAAAAGGGTTGTGAAATAACAAAATTAGATATCCCCTTAACCCAAAAATTTTTAAATGGCAAATCTACCCTTTACGTATTAGGATTAGTAATCTGGATTAGTGATTAAATATTTTATTTAGTGATTAAGATAATTATCAGAATTATAAAGGTTGTTTAGATGAAAAAATTTGGGGGAAAAAATAATCAAAGTTTTGGTTAAGAAGGAGAAAAGAGAAGGAGAAAGTGAGCAAATTTTAATTCTTGATTCAATGGAGGATGAGGAGGGTCATTCTTCATCTAAAAAACCTAGGAAAATACATATCAACTACAACAATGATCCAGAAATGGCTGATTTCTTAGATTATGAGAATGATTTTACACAAACTGAAACTCAAGATGATAATTTTTATGAGCCAATTCCAGATGATGAATACATTGATGAGGAACCCAATGCTTCTAACACACATGTACACTTCTATTTTATGTTTAATCTCACTTTTGTAGTTTGAAATCATCAAAAAATTGTATTTTTCATCATGGTTCGGCGAACCAGGACTATGTTCGGCTTAAAAATATAAGCCGAACCCACTAAATTGATGAATAGTTCGGCTAGCTGAATTTGTTAACGTTATACGCCGAACCTTCATTTTCCGACTTCCAACCTATTTGCAAGATCCTAGTTCGGCTTATATTAAAGTCTAATAACAAGCCGAACCTATTTCCGAGAGTTAGGTTCGGTTTTCACTCTAAATATTGTATCAGCCGAACTATATATTTTTCTAAGTTCGGCTCATATTCAAAAAAGCACATCAGCCGAACATGATACTGATTTTCCATGAAATACTTAAATTCATACACATATAGGGGTTAGGCTTTTTATTACATAAGTTTTCTATTGTGCAGCCTTTGCATATGATGAACCAAACAAAAAAAGTGGAAATTACTAAAAGTGTTAAGAAAGTGAAGTCTAATGATGGAGAATACCAAGGTCCATATTAAACTCATAAAATCAATGAGATCTTATCTTCAACTTCAAGAGAATGAAAAGACAAACACAACACAAAAAGAATGAGGTCATTCCGACATCGGACGAAAAAGTTATGGCCAAAACAAGATCGAAAACTTGAGTGTGCAAAGAGAAGGTTCGGCTGATAACTCAACAACACGAGCTAGCCGAACCTGGAGCCTTCAAATTAATATTTTCGAAGTGTTTACAGAGAGAGGTTCGGCTTGAAAGTGATCTAATCGAGTCAGCCGAACCTGACAACCACTTGGGGTAAATTTCACTTCTCAGGTTCGGCTAGGAAGGTTTGCAAGGTATTAGCCGAACCTGACACTGTTCTGGGACGTATTTAATACGCATTTTGGGGTTCGGCTAAAAATTGACATTTACGGTTTATCCGAACTATTCATAGACACTTTCAGGTTGAAATTTCAAGAACAGTTCGGCTGAAAACTCAACTCAATTATCAGTAGAACCCGCCATCAGAATCGTCAAAAACCCTAAGTTTTTAGCAATTTAACCCATTCAATCCATGAAAAACAACAATTAAAAGATTGGGTTTGTATGGAATACCTTCTTATCCTGGAGCTTCAAATGGTTGAATTTCCGATTCAATTTCTGGTTCAATTGTAGTTTTTACACCTTAATCTTCAACTGGTTCTTCTTCTTTAATTCATGGATTGGAAGAGGATTTAGAATGCCTGACATTTTCTTTTTTCTTTGTACGATCCATTATATAGTTCAATTTAACCGATGATCGAATTTTCACGAATCGATAATTAATTACGGTGATGAAAAAAAATTCTCAGAGAAAAGGAAGGTGATTTGGATGGAGGAAGAAGAAGAGTTGTTTAGGATAGTTTAGTTTTGATTTTAAGTTCAAGGATATATAGGTAATTGGACTACCCAATAGACACCCCTTATAAGGTCACCTAGGATGGGAAAACTATTTTGTATGCCTTGAAAGTTTTTGGTATACCCAAAATCAAGATTCTGTAACAAGGGTCTGCACTTGCTACCCCTGTCCATTGAGCTCCCAAGCCTATATTTTCAAGCCCAATGTTTTCTCCAAGCCTAATCTTGCTTTTTCGCTACCCTAACAAGACTTTGCTTCCCCTTAGTTAAGTGTCTGGCTTCGCCACCAGAAGAAGTTGTGAAACATTTTCTAAATCAGTAGAAAAAGCCATTGAAATCAGAAATATACGTTTTGAGAATTTTTGATTTTTAATATAAGCAAAGCAGCTGTGGTGTTTATATGTTTATTAGTTCTCTTGCATCTTATCCATAACTCTATGTCATCGTCATCCTTGCAGCTTAGCCTAGCTTATATTCCTCTTGTTTCGTCGATACAACAATAATTAATGGACATTTTCATAAACCCCGCCCATTAAATGTGAGAATATGAAGTTTCAGAGAAAGAATGAGCTGTTCAAAGCCCCCACTTTCTCATCACGTCTCTGTTAGCTGAACTGATAAATTGGATATCAATTCAAAAGATAAGGGTAAAAAAGTCACTGACACGCACGTGTAAACCAACACATGTGGGATACCAATATTGACTTACTCCGTATAGTAATACAGTCAATTTTGTATCCAACACGTTAGGTATAAAATTATTTATATCATTGATGTTGACAGGACCAAACTAACTCAATTACACTTATTTTTTCTAAGACAATATGGTAGGTTCCATAAAAACTTCCCCTATAACCAAAAGTTGAGCTTTATTTACCTGGCGAGATTGGGGTATACCCAATGCAGAAAAATAAGCGTCATTTTCAAGAAAAAGAGGTCACCCTTAACCAAATATTTTCAAAATGGCAAAATTGCCCTCGTTTAATTAACCCTAAAATTTTGATTAGATTAATTAATTAAGTTTAAATTGATTGAATAGATTAAAACTTATGAATTTTAAGTTATGAAATTTTGTTTTTGATTGACTTTTGTGGGATGATTTTTGATGATTTTTTTTTTTTTTTGAGAATATCTCTCGTGAACGAAAATGAAGCACACAAACCGAAATACTTCTAAAAAGGATTGTGAATTCGTTATATGAAATCATACTCAAAATCAAAGAATAAATCAACACTTTCGACCAAAATATGAAAAGTCGGCAAGAAGGTCGACTAATGAAGATCATGCCAGGCCAAAAGTGGCCAAGCAAGATCTTCATCGTCGACCTCGCTAGACCAAAAGTTGCCTAAGAAGGTCTTCATAAAATCGACCTCGCCCAGGCCAAAAGTGGCCTAAGATGATCTTCATCGTCGAACTTGCCGACTTTTGTTTTTTGACATACGGGGAGATGACATAAAATTTTATTCGTAAGGCAAGGTATTCAAAAATACCCTTCCTAATTTGTTTTTTAGCCTAAGGTATTCAAAAAATACCCCGCCAATTTGTTGAAAAATTTCTGATCGCGCCATGGTTTGTTATGAAAAGCTCTGGCAAGATATGCATGTTACGACCTTGGGGCTAAAAAACACAGAAATCATAATTTTCGATTTCTAACCTAATATAACAATCAAATCACACAACACAATGATGGGTTTGAGTTTAAACATCATTTATAGTCTTCTTTTCATTGTTAGAGTCAACAATTTTTTGGAAAATCAAAGTTGAAGATTTTTATATGGCTTTGGTTGATGGAAGATGAAGATGAAGAAGAAGAGAAGATTAAGAGTTGGTTAGTTTTTTAATTTTAGGGTTAATGAAATTAAGAAATGAGTTTATTTTTAAAATTTAATTAGTTCAAGGGTATTAAAGTAAAATCACACTTTTTAATAATGACACACCATGTCCCCTTGAAATTGGGTATGCCCCAATTAGTTTGGGTATACCCCAATCTCGCCAGGTTTATTTACCCGTGAGTATCCCCAATTTGGGAAGGTATTCCCAAATATGGTTTCTAATTTAATCACTAACACTATTTAATTTAGTCAATCTAATTTTTAATTATTACATATTAATCCAATCTTGATCGAGTTTATGTTGCTTTGGTTTGGTTCCAAAAACAAGATAATTTTTAAATCGATTTGATCAAAGGCTTTCTGATACGGGACGTTCCCTGGCACAACTCAGTGGCTAGTATTCGTTTCCATTCTTGTGGTTTTGCATATCTTTTCCCATCCTAAATAGAGAGTTCAATAAAAGGAGGATATTAGTATTCTTGTTAAGTTTTGGATATTTAGAGTTGTTATCTTAAGTAAGAGTTTTGGCTTTAGGGTTTTGTTAGAACTACAAGTATTTCATGGTTATCGTCTTGTTAAAACAGCTTGGATTAGCTCATTTTTATGATAATACTAATATATATTATAAAAAGAAGTGGTGTTTGTGTAGACTGATATATCCAACCATCGATTTCGTCATCCGGGCGAGGATCGATAGTTAGGCGAGGTATATTTTTGGTCGTCGGATCCCCTTGGTTTCCTGATGTTGTCACGGTCCCAATAGTAATTTGGGACAAACTACTGGGTTTCCTCTTATAATCGGGTTTCCTAATTACAAACAAATTAACCTAATATAGATTTCGGTTCCTCATATATAATTGTGTTTTTCCACATAAAGTCCACTGGAACCCATTCTCCACCGTTATGATTATAGCTGTATATGTGGGGAGATGACATGCATTGTTATATGTTAACCACGTTCACTAAAACTTGGTAGCATTATTTGAAAACTTCCAAAAAAAAAAACTGTATATTAGTACATGTTGTGTGATTATTTATGTCTGATGTGAATTGTGAGATGCGTAATATAAACGTATCATAAATTTTCCGGCGGGGATAAACCATTAAAATGGAACGAGAAACCTTAGATTAATTTTAATGCGGTGACTACAATTAACCTTAAATTTTCTAATCCACGGCCGGGGCCGTAGGCCCCGGCCAAACCCCTAGATTTCTAAATCACAAACTAGACCAATTTGACCCAACCAACAAGACATCTACGGCATAGCCCCGACTATTTTATAGGCTCAACTCCCGGGTCGTAGGCTAACTAAACGCGACCCCAATGATAACACGCCGACTAAAATTTTGTGGGAGGCTACTAATCGTCTGACCAAACAACAACAAAAATTCAAAAAAAAAAAAGGTTGAGCCCCGGCCGTAGGCCGGGGTGATACCTAGTTGCCTATAAAAACCATTGGTATTTGCTTTTAAACTCTTGGATTAGAGTTACATATCCTCTTTGTTCTAGCTCCTGGATTGGAGTTGTTTTACTGTTTTTAGGAGTGGATTCTCCTAGGTTACGTCTACTAATTGATTACTTCCGCTGTGCTATATCACTTTCCTAGCCATTATGATAAGGAGTTCTATCGATTATTATTTGATGACTCGATTTTGTTATTTGACCAGCCCTCGAAACCAAACACTTGGATTCTGAATCTTCTCACATATCCTTTTCAGAGTTAATGTTTGATCTAGAATGTGAGTAAGCTTGAGATTTCTCCAACTCCAACAACATTCCCTTCATAAATATCCAACTTGATCAAGAATTATTAGTGCAATAATCGGATATTTGAATCCGACATATCATTTAACTGTTGAGGTGTATTTATGCACCCCACCACCCTTTGGTATCCCCATCAGAAGACAAATCAAATTAACAACAACCTTACTTAAACTATAAAACAACAAGACTTTATCCAATCTAACAGCAACAAAAACACTATTCCTTCATCTTCCTTCAAAGACTAATCCAGAAAGAAATTCCTGATCAGTCGAGGAAGAAATTCAAAATTGAATAATCAATGGCGAGTGGGGTTGCAGTAATTGAGAGGGAAACAATATGGAAAGCTCATACAACATTAGCAATAGTACAGATTTTATATGGTGGTTATCATATCATATCAAGTGTTGCTCTTAATGATGGTATCAATCAGATTGTATTCTGTGTTTATCGTGATCTTATTGCTCTTTCATTACTTGCACCCGTTGCTTACTTTCGTGATAAAAGGATTCGTCTTCCTATCAATTTCAGTCTCCTCGTCTCTTTCTTCTTCCTTGGATTAACTGGGTATGTAATCAATTAAAAGATTCAAAACCCCATTTCTTCAAATTTGTCAAATTTTATTTCTTTTTGATGAATTGATTGTGATTTGAGCAAAACCCATTATTCATTTTTGTCAAATTTTGTTAATTTTTCATGACCAGGGTATTTGGGAACCAGCTGTTGTTCTTAATGGGGCTTGGATATACAAATCCAACTTATGCTGCTGCTGTTCAGCCTGCAATCCCTGTGTTTACTTTTGTTTTAGCAGCTTTCATGGGGTAATCTCAAATTTCATCCTCCATTTGTTCATTTCAACTTTTTTTTTCTTCTCTTTTCCTTGCATTTGGGTGATTGGGGAGATTGAATTTTTGCAGCACAGAGAAAGTGAATTTGATGAAAATTGAAGGTCAACTCAAGGTTTGGGGCACAATAGTATGTGTTTCTGGAGCTATACTAATGGTTTTGTTCAAGGGACCATCTATATTTGGAGAGGATGTCACTGAATTGGTGCACGGAGCAGCGGCGGCGAATGATTTAATTGCCGGGGCACAACCAGTACCTGCTGGATGGTTAATTTCGGGTTTGTTGGGTATTGGTCTTACCAAGTTTCACATTGGGATGCTCTGCTTGATTGGGAACTGCTTTTGTATGGCTGTTTATCTATCCTTCCAGGTATTTCGATGTTTCACAATGGGATGTTCTGCTTGATTGGGAAATTGATAGGCTAGATGAACTGGCGTTATAAACGAAAAAAGTTATAAGATTTTTCCTGCACCAGCTAGTGACCATTCAGATGATTGCGACAAACTTATAGCAGCTTTCTGTTGATTTAAATGCACCTGTTTAGAATACACTTCTAGGCCACACGCGTATTTTAGACAATGAACTGTATTCCATCTTTCTAAGTACTTCACAAATGATCTTGGTATGAACTTAGTTAGTTCACGTACACTATCGGTCACACCTTGATGTGGATTAATATCAACCTTGCAAGGTGTGTCTTCAAGAGGACTGTGCCGGTACCTCTATCCATCTGATGACAGTTATTGGGTTAGCTTGGCTAGTTGATAACTAACAAAGTAAAATCTATGTTTAAGATATTCAGAGTTACTACTATTCGGTACTTCTAGCATGAGCACAGAAATAAATTTAAATTGTATATATTGATTTTTGTATGGCATATAAATTCCAGGCTCCGCTGCTACTGAAATATCCGGCCAGTCTTTCAGTGACTGCATACTCATACTTTTTTGGTGCAATGTTTATGGTTATTGCTGGATTATCTGCCACCGATGAAAATACTGTCTGGACTTTGACACCATCTGAGTTAGCTGCTGTTTTCTATGCTGTGAGTACTTCTAATTAGGATCTGCTATTTTAGTTATATCATGTACTGAAATTATGGCTAAGTTCAGTGTACCAGTTTACCCCTGGTTATGACCTTAAGAAGCATGATTAAGTGCCTTAAAATGCACAGTGTGCTTTGTTTGCAATGTTGAGTTTTGAAGCAACAAGTTGATGACTATTGACTACGCCGAGCTTCTGTCAGTAAGCTTATAGAAACCATGTGATTTCGAGTATTTAATCTGAAGCTAGTTTTTGCAGGGTGTTTTTGGACTAAAATTTGAAACATTATGTAGTCCACGTGCAATGAAAATGAACTGAAGATTACAGTTTCTTAATTGTTTTTCATTCTTCTTCTTTTGTTTCTACTAGGGAATTGTTGCATCTGCTATTAATTATGGAGCCACGACATGGTCCAATAAGATTTTGGGACCAGCACTGGTGGCTCTCTATATGCCACTTCAACCTTTTGCATCTGCTTTTTTGTCAAAGATTTTCCTCGGAGACGCAATTTATCTTGGAAGGTCCTACTCAACTTCTTATGTTTATTTGAAATACGACCACAGTTGTAGGCGTATATAGGCTTAACCCATGAGAACCTGAGGCTAAAGCTAACTTGTCCGGTTTCCCGTGTGCAGCATCATAGGTGGATCTCTCATCATTGCAGGGCTTTATACAGTAACCTGGGCATCTTACAGAGAGAGACAAGAAGCAATTGCGATGATCAGTCATATCGATCAGGACGTGGAACCTCTTCTCCACGGAGATTTACCACTGAACAAGGGTTCATAACTGTAAAGACATGTGTTTTGGCGCCCTCATCCAGATCACCAGAAGCCTTGGACTGAGAAACAATAAGCAGTGACAGATTCTTCTGGTTGTTTGCTTTCATCTATCATGTTTTGCACGTCCAACAGCTATCGTATATTGGCTTTTGATCTACACCACAGAAGGTGCCCCAGTTTGTTTTTCATTCTTCTTCTCGTCGTATGTCAGCAGTTCTAGGTTGTTAAAATTGAAGGGCTTTCTGAGTGAAGAAGGTTAACAGAAGCCTTGAGTATCGACCACGCTCATTCTTCTGATTGTATCTATTTGTACCTATATTCACAGAAGATGAGATGCTAGTAATTTGAAATTCATTACAGTACAATGGCTTCCAATGTGTTTTGCCAATCATTCTTGTAGCGTCATACAAGTTGTAAACAACAGATAAAATTTCTTATATAATCAATGTGTATAATGTATTCATGTACTTGAATATGCTTCTCAGAATGAGCCTAGCTGACCAGTTTAATGCTCAAGCTAGAACTACGCTTGATGTCTGTCATCTAAATTTAGCCATGAACTGGTGGGTTTCAACTGGGTTCAAATCCATTAAACCCCGCAAGACAAGCTGCAGATAGCTATGAAAGCTTGTTGCCAGGTGGTATACGAAGCCTAGTCTTGCAAGCTGAATGCCACACCCTTGTTCAACTAGGATTGCTAGAAATTATTATATGAACCATTTAAGGATGAATACATAATGGGAAATTAGATGAATCAACAGCTCTTACTTTTATTGAGAGGAAAAATCATTATACAATTTATGAATGTAAATCTTTTTGTTGCACACTTGAAGACATCTTCGGAGTGACGCACCATCCATCTCCCAAACCTTCAGAAAGGAGTCAGCACAAAGACAAAAACTAATCCTCGTGCAACAACTAAGATTCTGATGTTGACCGAGTGAAGCACCATCAATCTCCCAATCAATCCACAAAACCTTCAGAAAAGAGTCGGCACAAAGACAAGAACTAGTCCTTGTGAAAAAACTACAACTGAAGCACTAAGACATAGATGGATCATAGAAGATACTACTTCTTTGTGTTGCAAGGTCATCTTCTTTTTCCTTACACATCCGACTGTCTGCAAGTTTTACCATTATAATTTGTTATCAGCCCAAATTCTTGAGAAGAATTATCAAATGCTAGTAACGAAAATTGAAATCCAAATAAACAGCAATAACCAAGAAAAAAAAAATTAAGAAAATAAAAAAGCTCAAAACAATTCTTAACTTCTAAATTTTGATATGAAATATCATAATGCTACCTAATATCACCTATCTCCAAAATATATGTAGTTACACACTCATGGTTCAACCTTGAATCTACCAAAGCTTGATTATAGCCTAGCTACTACACGGTACAAAACTAGCACAAATTCATAACAATTGCAGTCCAACTATTTACACAACTCTAATCATACACATAATATACAAAAATATATAATGTTGTAACTCATAACCCGTGTTCATTTTTGTTTCTCAACTTACGATACTTCACTTCACAGTATTAAGTTAAACGTAGCAACCTATGTTATAGTTACCGTATCGAAAAAGCAGCCTTCCCATTTATCTGCTTCTGAATAATCTTTTAGATCTTCATAATTGGACTACATTATTGACACCATGCTTAAACGAAATTTTTAAGGCTTCATTTTCCAAGTCTAACACATTAGAACAGATATCTAAGTGCTCCTATTCATCCCACAAAGAGAGTACTTCTTTACAGAGATTTCCTTATTGCTAAAGCCTGACATGGACACTTTCCAACTGTTAACAAATTTCATCTAAAGAAACAAACCGCTACAATTAAAGAAAGTTGGAATTCAAACAAACATCAACCTAAAAGAACAAACCGCCACAACTAAAGAAAGTTTGCTTAAGAGCAACACGAACATAAATAGGTTATTAAAACAGCTCTTAGTTATTTTCCAGAGGAAAAATCATTATGCAATTTAGGCTTTACTGATGTGTTAAACACAATCCACTATGAAATTATGAAAGCCATGGGTAATGTCAAGTTAAAAGCTCAAAACTAACTTAGCTAAAGCTTAAATTGCTAAAGCTTGGGATGTCCCCAACTCTTGGAAGATCGTCTTCATGGTGACTTCACTCAAAATTTACTTTGATTAGCGATTCGTGGATGCAGAACCCGTCATTCACGAATCCATTCTATGTACTAATCCTGAGTTTAATTGTGCACTCCTTAATTGGAGAAGTATTTATAATATATTATACGCAGGGGGCATTTAATTGACTTTTGGATCTTATTCCTGAGGTTTTGGCCTAATCAACTGACTTCTGTATCAATGTGGGCAATCAAATAAGAACTCAAATGTAATCAAATACAAGGTCAAACAAACCTTAACACCGAGAGTAAAATTTGTTACTAATTGAATTCATCATAATACTATAGAAAACCACAATCTTAAATCAAAAGAAAAAAAATCACTTACCTCTTGAGAGGAGATACCATAATGCTACGAGGATCGGTAAATCTCTATCCAGGGTATATTCAACGATTCCCATACATAATCAAAGTTCACTTCAAAACCCATGTTCCTTCTGGATCGATCTACCAAGATCTGAGACCGGATCAGGGTGAGAGAGTGATACAGAAATATGACGGCAGAAAAATCAGAGTAAGAGTCTTGAGACTATGTGTGTGCCTTCTTTTGTTCAAGTAAGGCCTCTTCCTATGCACATGCCAAAAAAATGGTGTTTGGCATGCCACCTGGCATGCCAAACCATTTGCGCCACTATGGGGAAACCGCTTGAGCGATCGACTCCCTAGCGAGCGATATTGACAATATCGCCCGGCCGATAAAGACTTTATCGCCGACGATATTGTCAATATCGGGCCGCGATATTCACTCTAGCGGTAACGGCTATTTCTTCATCGCTATAAATAGGTAACTTTCAAACTCAACTTACCTCAAATTTTTTACACAAAAATTTCTCTTCTTCTCGATCTATTTCTCTTTTCTCAATCTAATTTATTTCTTCTATTTGATCCAAATGGCACAATTAACCCAACTTGATTCGGCAACACAACTTGATTTTTCCGGAATAGTACTTGAAGGTGCCGTTGAGAAGATATGTGATAGATTCAAAGAAATAAGTAAGAAGCAAAGAAGTCTCCAAGTTTTGGATATCAACCAAGTCAAAACCGCAACCAAGAGAAGGCCAAGAAAGGTTAAAGGCAAGGAAAATCAAGGCAAAACAAATTTGAAGCCAAAGAAGAAGATAAACAAAGGAGACTCCGTTCATGAGCGCATTGATTGGAAGTTTAGTGAAATGAAGAAGATGAACAAGATGAAGAACATTGTTCCAAATTTTTTTTTTTTTTAGAGTCTTTCCAATTATTGTCTAGTTTTATGTCTTGTAAAATGACTATTTTAATTATATTGAAGTTTTTAGTTTTGTGAAGTTTAATGAATTTGAAAATTTGACGAATATTGTTGAAAATTAATATTAATTATATTCTTAAACATTAAAAGTATTACAAATATTTAAACTTAAAACACAAAATTAATATTAATTACAAATATTGAAATTACAACACAAATGTTGGACAATATTGGGGCAAATATCTTAAAACCTCGAAACAACTTTCAAAATGGAATTTTTGCCCGTAGATGCGCGATATTCCACACGACACCTTTCCCGAAATTCCACCGTGGTTTCACCACTTCTCAAGGTTGGACCTTCTACCAAGTAAAGCAACATACCTAGTAACTTCCCGCTTAATTATAAGGCGTCGAACCAAATCAAAACACTACGATAGCGTAGGTTCATTGTTTGTTCTTGAAATTTAAAAAAATCCTTTCCCACAATAGTTGGTGATCAAATACGGCTCCATTGTCAAATCAATATAATTCCCTGCAAATACATTCATCTTCTGCAGTTTTGAATTTTAGGTTTCTCCTCACTTGACATCTCCTAATTTGACTTCTCCTAGTTTCACTGTCTACAATTGCACGACAAGCGGCTCTTCGATTTTGGATAATACAGTGGTTTGCCATGCACTCAGTAGGATTCATATTATCGGCCATGCTCTCTAAGGAACTGGAAGAGTGATGAAAAGAATTGGAGATTAAGAAATTCTAGAGATTGAGAAATTTCGGTGTGAGTTGAAATGAGATTAAAATTAGGTATTTATAGAGGGGGAAATATTAGCCGTTGGATGAAGATCCGATGAGCGATTATCAAAGTATCGGCGGCTGACTTTGACCATTTGTCGACCGAATGACCATCGAACGATCATTTGACCATCGGCGACGAAGACTCTATCGCTCGCGGAAACTCATCGCGTATGCCTATATGCCGGGGAATAACATATTGGCATATGAGTTTGGCAGTTTGGCATACCCATAGTGGGTGCATATATGCCAAATACCATGTTTTGGCATGTGCATAGGAAGAGGCCTAAGTAAACCCTAAAGGGCATTTATGTCAAAAACTCAATTTGGTCTTCCCTGTTTTGTATGAAGCCCAGATTCAAGCCCAAGGAGTCGTTATGCAAAAACCAAACATTCAGTTTTATTTTCATGTGAAAAATCCAATTTTCAGCTTGTTTAAGATATGAAATCCAATTTTTCACATTTACTCACGAAGAGTATGAGTTGATAACGACATTATATGGTAGTCGGTATTCCTATGATCGGTTCAATAGATGTTTTCTTTTACGGTTCATCTTCCGGGTTGAGTTCATTCCCATAATAACAGTACGAACTGAGTTGTAGACAGGAAAAAGTAAGAGAGTTCAACGGGACCTTACCCGTTTTGTTTAATTCAAGGGAGAAAACCGTAAAATCGATATTATTGCTCCAGTATTCAAAATATTATACTTTGATGTATAATTACTAATAAGCAAATTGAAAAGTTTCATATACATATCAAACTTTTAAAAGCTTTAATTTAGGTTATTAACCAACAATTTCCAATAGATGAATACGTATCTAATTTTCTATAGGCAATAGTCAATAGTAGAGTACTTCAAATTCCAAATCCTTCAAATTAAACGAGTCAAATTCAATTTATTGGCCTTATCAATAGGAAATATTCTCTAAATTAAAATATTATTAATTTATCTTTAAAATAATAAATTATTAATTTATCGATAATTTAATATTTCTTTAAATTAATATAATTTAGTGGTCCCAACGCTATTAAATTATAGAGGTTTAACTATATCTGTATTCCTTAAGAGATATATATATATATAAAGTATTTACTGTATCCACTGAGTAATTCAATAGTATACATAAGTAAAATTATCATAACAGTATTGGTGCATGTTGTAATAATCCCAAGTGTTCAAATATTTTATCATGAAAACTCAAGCTCCTAGATGAATTGCTCACTAGTATAGAGCCAATTGAGTATTTATGTAATGCTATGTTCTTAGTATTTATTTAAGCTTAGTTGTTGAACTGGGCTCTAAATGGCGCAATATTACACATGGAACAAGATCTATCTTAATGTTTTTCGAACATCTTTTTGGTACACTTCCAAGAATAGGTTTCACATATCTATAAGTCACAACTTGAATGATCTGATTCAACATTTAGATCTATTCGAGTATGAATAGGATTATAAGTGTGACGAGAAACCTTTTGAGTCATGAGTTGAAGAAAACTCTTAGATCGACCCAGAATTTTCTTGGAATATGACAACATCTTTTGATGAGATTGTTTCTTTGATCCTGATTTGGACAATCGATCAATAACAAAACTACATGATCTGAATCATTAGTTTGCGTGCATTTAAGTTGATATTTTTCATTTTCAGAGAGATAATTCGTGTCACTATAAGAGACACTTTTTCTTGATCAAATATTAGTCATAGGATTATGTTTTGAAACACATCTCTTTTGATTCTTGAAGGTGGGTAGACTGTTCGAATCAAGATGTTATTTATTAGTTAAGAGATTCTGAAAGATAGAATCGCACATCCTTGTCATAACTAATAAATCTTTTCTGACTTTAGAATGATTGTCAGAATTTTCAGATTTAGTTTCAAGAGGAAAGAAGACTGTATTTTCATCTACTAGATGTGATTCTCATCATGTCAGGAGGTTCATGAAGTTTCTTGAAGCACCATTTCTTCATGAGACCTCGTCTTTATCAAAGAATCTTTGATAATTCTTTTGACAGATTGGTGGCTCCATCACTTCATATGGGTGGCTCCTTGACTTTTGACAGATGAATAATATATATTATATTTTAGATTATATTTTTCAGCAAGCTTTATGAAAAATTTAAGCTCATCGCATTCGTCTGATTCTGAATCATGTTTCACATGCATTTGTTTTCTTATTAACTTATTATAATTAATATTCCATGAGTTGTATTCAGCAAATGAACTAAAGTGATGAGTTATTTCTCAGGATCTGAAAACAAATCGTTTTTCTGAAGAGTGTGTTGTAAATATAGTATTTCATCTTGCTCAACGTTAAATGAATCATCCATTAGATTCAAATCTTATAGGTTGGATCACACTAAACATAGATTGTTATATATTTTCGTGTTTGTCTTCTTTGATACCAATTGAAAAGACGAGGGGACCCAAATGCACCACACAATCTTTTATTTATCAACCTATAAGTCCTCTTCCGAATGTGATCGTCTATGGACTAAGTCGAGACAATACGACAATTAGGTTCACACTTCGTGTGATCGTATATGGATACGAGATCGAGCCAATACAACAACAAGATCATTTGTGTGATTGAATATGGATACAAGATCGATACCATATGACAACAAAGTGTGTACCTGATAATAGGTTCGGTAATAACCGAAACTCTATAGGATCACTGTCAAGAATTGGAGTTAACGTACAAGTACAATTTATTTTAAATTATATAAACAAATATAATTACGGAATAGTAAAGTAAATGACACAACAAGATTTTGTTAATGAGGAAATCGCAAATGCAGAAAAACGCCGGGACCTAGTCCAGTTTTGAATACTCTCAGAATTAAGCCGCTATACAAAATCTAATACCAACTTTGTATAGTCGATACCAAGCAGACTACCCTAGCTACTTAGTTCCCTCTATCCCTGCTCCTTCGACTTTTCGAGTCACGCACGTGAATAACAAGTCCTTTGGATCGTATTCCAAACAACAAATGAACAATATGTTAGGTAACCACTATAATCAATCTTGCCACAAGGTATAGATGAGTTGTTGACAAAGTCTCTTATGTTTAATCTAATAAACTCCTTTGTCTTGTTGGATTAATCTATATTTTAACTACCAAAATAGTCAAGTTTAGATTCACACTCAATCAATATAGATCCAAAACTGAACCGGCTGAGACTTTATCCGATTCGTTAGATTCCGTTGAAAACCCTACCTACTGATTCACGAGTGAAATCATCCGTGATGAAAAATTAATGAATTCATTTGAATGCTTGCTTGTATAAAAATGGAGATTACAATTTCAAAAATGCAGATTACTTTGAGCGTCTTCTCTAGAGAAGATTTGTTCTCAGATAGAATCGATGGTCCAACTGCAGAACTTTTTCTTTTTCATTACTTCCATGGTCGTCCTTTGTGACACGACAACACCCGTATGATTGAAATGGTTTGTCAGTAGAGATGTTTCCACAGGTGCCCCTTCTTTCAATGGTACTATAATTCATGTTTTTATCTCTGTATATTGGATCAATTGCTGAGGAGCAGACGATCTTGGCTTAGAGAGATGCGTCGTTGGCCTATGATTAAAATTTCAAAGGGGTATTAAGTTGCGTGAGTTTAGAAAAAACATTGCAAGAACTATGACTTATGTCGAAAAGGACATCTTATTTTTCCTGGCGCATGCGAGTAGACCGCCATTAGGGCCTTCTCTACCATTTTAGAGGCTTGGGGCGCACTTTCAAAAATGCGCATTTTTATTTTAAAAATACATGGGCATAAATGATAAATAAAGAATTAATGAATAAATATATCGAACACGCATGTGTTATATCACTTTTTGTTCAGAATATGTCACTTGGATACTACACATGTTGCAAACTGTTTAAAAATATGTCACCTAGATGTTTTCAATATATATATGTAAACCAAAAATTTGTAAAAGTTAGCATTGCTAAATAATCAATTGAATGAAATTTCCACTTTCTAAGTTTTGATTGTTCACTACCCTTTGGCTTATCCGGGATAAAAATTCTTCCGAACAAAAATAATTTTTTAATTAATTATTAATTTCAAATATATTATTTACATCGATGAAGCAGGCAGGTAAACAATAAGTTGTGCCGCAAGACCTTTTTAAATTACAAATCCTATCCTCTTGAAAACAAATTTTTCGAACTAAAACAAAAATCAGACTAATTTTTTTACTTAGGTCTCATTTTCTGGTGTCATTGCCAGTTTGAGTTGATTGAAAGCATCAGTGGCAGATGCAGACCATACAAAAGCATTTTTCTTTAACAATTCAGTTAAGGGCTTGCTGATAGTTCCATAGCCTTTAACAGACTTTCTGTAGTAGCCAGTGAGACCTAGAAATCCTCTCAACTCCTTGATGGTTTTAGGAATTGGCTAAGAAGTCATACAATGTATCTTGGAAGGATCGGCCACAACCCCTTGAGCTGTGATGATGTGGCCCAAATACTCCAGTTCAGTTTCGGCGAAGTAGCACTTTGAGAGTTTGGCATGTAGCTGATGTTGTTTCAACACAGAAAGAACTTGTTGAAGGTGTTCAAGGTGAGTTCCCATGTCAGGGCTATAAACAAGAATGTCATCAAAGAAGGTTAACATAAATTTTCTCAAAAAAGGTTTGAAGATATTATTCATTAGGGCTTGAAAGGTGGCAGGGGCATTGGTGAGGCCAAATGGCATGACAAGAAATTCATAATGGCCTAAATGAGATCTTAAGGCTGTTTTTGGTATATCAGGTGGAAAAAGTCTGATTTGGTGGTACCCTGACCTAAGATCAATCTTAGTGAAAACTGCAGCACCATTTAGATCATCCAAAAGTTCATCAATTATAGGAATGGGGAACTTATCCTTAATGGTGATATCATTTAATCTTCTATAGTCAACACAAAATCTCCAGCTGTTGTCCTTTTTCTTGACCAATAAAATGGGAGAGGAAAATTAATGCAGAACGGAAGCGTGAATAAAGAATTTTGATAGTAAAGTAGAAGAATTGTTGAGAAATCTCAATATTGTTTATAATAAATGTATATTCTTATATAGGACTAGTATCCTATTTAAATAACTCTAAGACTCAAACTTGGAACATAAAAAATCCCTAAAATAAATAATATTCTAGAATTAAATAACTTCTAAAAATAAGATATACCTATATTAAATTAATTAAACTCTAGAAATAATAATAAAATTATTAATCCTAAATCTAACGGATGTCCTACATCAGGCGCGCCATCTTGAAAAGAATTCGTCTCGAATTAGCAAAGTATCGAAGAACATGTGCTACATCACAAATGGACTGTGGCTTGGCTGAATGATGCCTTGATGTAACATGTCTGGATCAAGTCCTCAATAACATATTTTTGAACACAAGGGAACTTGTAAGGCCTTTGGTTAACTGGAGTGGAATTGGGTTTGAGAGGAATAGTGTGGTCAAGACTCCTATGAGATGGCAGTGTTGAAGGTTCTTCAAAAACATCTTGAAAGTCTTGCAATAAAGCTGTAACTTCAGGTGGATGTGGTGAGGGAGAGGGTGCACCAGAAATGGAGGATAACTGTGCACAAAGTCCATGTGGATTTTTTTGAAAGAACTTATGGACCTCCTTGTTACTGACGGGCTTAAGCAGTGGAGAATTAGAAATACCAGTAAGAGTAATTCCACTGTCCTGATATATGAAGGAAACTGTCAAAGTAGTAAAATTGAAGAGAACATTACCCATAATTCTGAGCCAGTCAGCACCCAAAACTATATCACAGCCACCCAAAGGTAGTAACCTCAAATATGCAGAGAATGAATGAACCTGCATGAACCAGTTTAATGACTTGCAAATGCCTGAACTGACTGTTTTGTCACCATTAACCATAGTGATAGTCATCTGAGAAGTAGGTTGTACATTGCAGTTTAATTTCCGAGCCAAAGAAGAGTCAATAAAACTGTGGGTACTGCCAGTATCTATAAGAATAGAAATAGAACGTTTGTTAAGTACATCGGGGATTCTAATTGGTTCACTAGAATGAGTACCAGTAAGGGCATGTAGAGAAATCTCAATATCACTGTCCACTGGAGAGGCAGGCTCTTCTTCCTGTGAAATATCCTCTTCTATAGGTGAGTCATCAACTCCTTCCTCTGCAACTATCCAGAAAAGTTGTTGTTTCTTACAGACAAGACCTTGTCTATACACCTCATCACAATTATAGCAAATTCCTTGAGCTTTTATGATTTTGAGTTGTTCAGGGGTAAGTCTTTTATTGGGAGGGGGGGGTGGGGCTTGTCTTAGGAGTAAGAGGTGGAAGTGGTGGTTTGGGAATGGAAGGAGGGATGGATAAGAGCTTTGGTGGAAAACTAGACTGGTAATTCTACTTTCACATGGAAAAAGAGTTGGAGAAAATTTTTGGTGTGGGTTTTGACTGTTTTTGTTGGTTAAGGATTGTTCCTGCAATTTTTCTAGAGCAAAAGATCGCATGAGGGTAGTGGGTTGAACATTAACACATTATGTTTGATTTCCTCCTTAAGAGCTCCAATGAAACTCATCACATAATAGCTTTCAGAAAATTCAGGGTGTATGGTCATCATTAAAGTTCTAGCAACCTCAAACTCATCAAAAGAACTCATCTACTGTAGTTGTGTGAGCTAATTTATTAAACATACCCACGATATTGTCATTAGATGGGTTTTCAAAACGAAAACAAGGCTGTTCTGCTAATTCAAACCAACACAAGATAGATCTATGAGTTTGTAAGTTAGAAATCCACCTCTCAGCTTTGCCATCCATGTGCATCGCTGCCATCTGCACTTTCTGAGTCTCCTCTCTGATATTGTGAAGGAGAAAAAATCTTTCACACTTTTGAATCCACCCTTTAGGATTGGTACCGTCGAATCTAGGAAAGTCTAACTTAGGAAATCAATTGTAATTGTTGAAACTTCGATTCTCGGTGAGTTGATTAATATTTGGTACAAGACTTCCCTCATAGGTGCAACAAACGATTCCTCTTGATTACTATCTTTGTTATTTAGATTCTCAGTAGAAGAATTGTAGAAGAATTTGATTAGTTTTATCAATACGGGTTTGTTGCTTCTTCATTTCCGTAAACATCTTGATTAGTTTTATCAATCTGGGGTTTGTTAATGCTTGAAACAATTAACCGAGTATCGAGAACCTTGAATAACAATAAATCCGATTATTAGTTTGAGCTCCTTAGCAAGGAGTAATTCCAACTCGACACGCGTCTGGATCCTAGCGGCTATAATAAAGATAAGGTAGTAATTATAAGGGCACCCAACGTTAAGTTAAGTACACCCCTCTTACAAGGCAACCACATGACAAATATGTCAAGCACAATTCCTAGAAAAAAAAACTTGATTTAGAAAATATGAACTGCAAACAACCAAGCCAATACGCATACATAAGTATGTTGTGCGAAAATGCAAAATAACTGGGTTTAATGAATTACTACATATTATAAGAAAAACTCCCTTCGACATCAGACATGAGCCAGTGACTCGATGAATTGATAGACATAATCCCTTCTAGAAATCTTTGGTCCTAATATATGAATTTCGTCCGACTTCATATCCTTGGTACTATAAGACACTACCTGACCGGTTGGTATGAGTAAAAATAACTCAAAATGATCTTCTTCTTCCTTAACAAACAGTACACGAGATCCTCGAAAGTAGAAGAAGTTTGTAAAAGTGTAATTGCTAAATTGGTTCACAGCCGTCTCCAGGGACGCACTCAGCAACACTTCAAAACCCACGCAATATTTTACATTCCAAGCACTATAATCCTTCTCCATTTCTAAAATAACAAGACTAGTTAACCTCCGTGTACCATAACTCTTCACAAAATACAAGTGCCCCAAGGATTCCCCCAGATATATATTGTTTCTTTCAGCACCCCTGTTTGGAATATGAGGCAATGAAACTCTCTTTACTAACTCTTGATCAATAATGTAACACAAGGAATAACCGCCATTATGAAAGTCGGTGATCCAGTTCAGTGACCCATTCCAAAAGACTCCAGATTTTTGACTGTTGCACTCAGGTGCATCGAATTGATAATCAGATAGCCTCCATGAATCAGTTTTGGAAGAGTAGATATGAATTTGAGAGCAATCTGTTGAACCATTTCCTTTATGCTCTTTCCAAATCCAAACAAGTTTGTAATGAGGTGATTTCAATGGATCAAAAGCTAAGCTAACAGAAATAAAGCACTTAGGATGAGTAGAAAAACTCAATGGAAATACAGGAAGGAACCAAAGAGTCTTGCGTTGCTTCGTGCATGGATTGTAGATGTGATAGTTGAGACTATTCCGTTGGCCCACCCCTTCAAATCCTCTACTTTGCCAGAGAATAAGACCATTGCAAGATTGCAAAATTTCAAGATCTCGTGTGCATGCAGGTAAGAAATCAAGGTTTTCAAGCGGGTAATTAGCACTCTCACCTACGTTTCTTCCGTCTAAGAAGAAAAACTCGCAATCATTACACGACAACTGATATACTGCCAGTAGCCCAGCTACAGAAAGAGGTGGATTCTGAATGAAATGCTTGGAAGCAAAATGAGCACCAGATATGAGAGATAGCCATTGTTTTGAAACGGATTTGAACCTAAGAAGGGACTTCACGGGTAGACGAGTCAAAATCTCTATTAAAAGATCGATATTGCTTTCTACTTGAGATGCCGATGACAAAGATAAATGGATAGACTTGTCTGCATCATCTTCATTAGCCGATTTAGAAATTTTTAAAGAATTCTCCATGGGAAAGATGGTAAATCATGCATTCATATAACAAGAAGAAGGTGAAGTGAAAATGTTATTCTAACCCCAGTTAAATACTTAACCAAACCATTGAGCGATATTTTATCAAACATGTTAACTCCATTTTCTAGTGATTGCTTCTCCTTCTCTTGTTTTCTTACCAGAGTCACCTAACATTACCATCGAAAGTTCATCAAATTATCATTCGTTAATACGATGTTGTATCACTAAATCCAACACTATCAGGAGCCCAACATACTTCATCCGTGAACCAGCAACGAGAAAATGGAGAAAGATGAGATACCGAGATTATTCTGATATACCTGTTAAACTCAAAGACAAGATACGAACATTAGTCTGAGTGAATTACTTGTCTGTGGTTCAATTGCAACAACGAGGAGAATTCTCACGCGACTGAAAAAACTGAAAGCAGAAAGTGAAAGAAGATGGAAAAGGGTTGTGACAGAGAGGTAAATAAATGGGTAGACATTGAACTCGTCAACGTTAGTCAACCAATGGACAAGGTGTCTAACAGAAATTCTGCTTTGTTGCACTTGCACCCAACCATTGAGCGTATCAAATATGAACCATCAGATTGATTTTATGAGTTAACTATAACGGCTCATTTTTTTGCGCCCGCCCAGCCATGCGGCGTAGTTAGCAGCCTGATTCAAGCTGACATACTATTACCTTTATCTTAAAATTTGTAAATCAGCTGAAGACTGAGTTGATGATTCTTTAAAACTGTTTAGTGCCAACTGAAACATATGCCAGCAGGCAGCAGCTCTACGCGTTGTTACAAGTGAAGGGATTTCTGAGTGAAGAAGGTTAACACAAGCCTATGGAGAATATGATGAGAAGGGTAGCAAAACAATCTAAGAGCAACTCTCTTATGACGCAATTACACCGCTCGGTTATCCTGATATCCATTACACTAATCGTCTCATAGTTGGCTCCCATAGGGGTTTGGTTTGTTTTGTCACGAATAACAAAAACCTCAGTAAACAACTATTCGATTACAATGATCCTATCTATATTTGTAATCCTTTCACCAAAGAAACCGTTCGTCTTCCTCTTCCTCCTCCTCGGCAATTAGTTAGTTTACCTAAAGATGAAAACAAGGTCTGGGATGATTTCTTGGTGATTGGATTTGTCTATCTTTATGCAACTAATGAGTACAAGATCGTCAGAATTTGTTACGATGAAAACAGCAGAAATATTACATAGAAAACAGCAGTAAGTTTTGCAAAGGACAAGTCCATGTATATACTCTTGGTGGCAAGAGCGGAGGACGGAGAAACATAGGTACAACAGATAACTATTTTTTTACGGAAAATGGGTCATTTGTCCAAAAAAATTTAAAACGGAAAATGGGTCATTTGTCCAAAAAATTTTAAAACATGGTTCAAATGGACGAGTAAAAATTATTATGGGTGAAATGGACAAAAAAAAATAGCAAGATGAAACTGGATTGATTATGGCTTAAACTTAAAAAATAGCGAGGATGAAACTGGATGCATCCTAATGTAAATTAAAAATAAGAAAAAGAATTTGAAAATGGGTAGGATGAAACTGGTTACATCCTGGCTATTTTTATATATTTGTCCATTTAAACAGTATCAAAATTTAAATGTCTTTTTCACCCAGGAATTATTGATTTTGGTCTTTTTAACCAATTTTGTGAATTTAAAACACGGTTCAAATGGACGAATAAAAAATTTTATGGGTGAAATGGACAAAAAAAAATAGCAAGGATGAAACCGGATTCATCCTGGCTTAAACTTAAAAATAGCAAGGATGAAACTGGATGCATCATGTGTAAAATAAAAATAAGAAAAAATATTTGAAAATGGACAGGATGAAACTAGTTACATCCTGCATATTTTTAAATTTTTGTCCATTTAAACAGTATCTAAATCTGACTGTCCTTTTCACCCAGGAAATTTTGATTTTGGTCTTTTTAACCAATTTTGTGATTTTTTTAAGTATGATTTTGCAAACAGGATTCTTTTCAATGGATCTCTTCATTGGGTAACATACACGGGCTCAGAGATCGTAGCTTTTGATTTAGCAGATGAGAAGTTCCGTTCTGTGAAAATACCACCTCGTGTAGGGAAAGATGGTTACCAATCCGCCAGGTTATTACTGTTAACACATCAACAGGAACGTGTGTTACATAACACACGGTCCCTTGTTTACCAAGCTATGGTCGGTTATTTGTATTTTAGGAAACCTAGTTTGTTTAGGAAGTTTTATATCTTTGCCTTCAAGGAATCTTGTGTATAAATATCATGTATTCAACACACAGTGAATATCAATCAAAAACGTATTTAGTTTCAAGTCTGCTATCTCTTTATTCTGTCCATTGTGTCGTCTAACTTACCCTAAACCTAATAGTTTTAACTTGGTATCATTCGGGTTAGCCGATCCTTTACAGTTCTCTTCAAACCTTAGTTATGACTACTGAATCATCAACCGTGTCTTCTACCATGTCTTGTACTATGTCTTCTACCATGTCGTCTACCATGTCTTCTACCATGTCAACTATGCAGTTTTCTCAACCCCATCACCTCATTACCGTAAAACTAGATGAATCTAATTACTCGTTGTGGCGTGCTCAGTTTCTACCCTATCTACGGGGTTATGATCTTGATGGATATATCAATGGAAATACACCTTGTCCACCGGTCTGTTGCGAGATGCACTTCCTACACCAGCATTTTTATCTTGGGTTAAACAAGATAAGATTCTCATTAATTGGTTGTTTTTCTTCTCTTACACCAAAGAAGTGTTTCGTCATGTTCACGGGTTAACCACTTCTCGTGCAATCTGGTCATCCCTTGAATATCTCTTTGGTTCTAAATCGGATGCTCAAGTTCATCATCTTCACTTTGTGAACTCAGGAGCCTTAAAGAAGGGATCTCTAACTATGCGACAATACATAGATCGTGCTAGAGATCTCGTTGATAGCTTAGCGGCGGCGGATACCATTGTCCGAGATAATGAGTTTCGTCATTGTCTTTTAGGCTGGTTTAGATGACTCTTATGATTCCATTGTCACTTCCTTAACTACTGCTATGAGCTCTTTGTCCGTCGAAGATTTTCTTACTTTTCTTCTTACTTTCGAGTTACGTATCGACCAGCAGACGAAATCTCAGCACTCTCAGCCGGTTGCTAATGTGGCTGCACACTCTCGTAATCAACAGTCTTCAAGGTTTTCTTCACCGACTTAGCATCTTGGCAAAGCAACAACAATTCTCTCGGTTCCCAATCTCTGACTCGTGGTTACGGCAGCAACAACAACAACCCATCTAATTCATCACGTGGGCCTGTTCACTTCAACAACTCTCGTGGGCCTGTTCCTTTCACCAACTCACGTGGGCCTGCACGCCCTGATAATAACCTTGGGTCAAGTACTTCTGATGCTTCCGCTATAGAATGTCAATTGTGTAAACGTCCGAACCATGAAGCTCAGGATTCTTGGAATCGTTATGATAAGAGTTTCGAGTCCACCTCGACGTCCACCACCGTCATCTTTGCCAAGGGCTTATCGCTTCGGTTTGGTCTTCTACCATCACCTTCATGGACACACGATAGTGGTGCTACGGATCATATCACCAATGATTTTTCTCGTCTTGATTTCCCTACCGAATATACGAGTCTGATCAAATACAAATGGGTAATGGTTCTTCTATACCGATTTCTAATGTTGGTTCGTCAATTTTAAGCACTCAGGATCGTCACTTGAAACTTCGTAATGTTCTATTTGCACCAAAAATTTCTCATAATCTCTTATCTATTTCTCGGTTTACTACTGATAATGATGTCTTATTTGAGTTTCATCCGGATTTTTGTTTTGTGAAAGATCGATGTACCGGTAAGGTTCTTCTTCGCGGAATTAGGAAGGGTGGTCTCTATCGACTTGATGTTTCGTCTAAATTTCCTCAAGCTTGCATAGGAGAACGTGCTAGTTTACAAGCTTGGCATGCTAGAATGGGTCATCCAATGTTGCGTACAGTTCGCAAAGTTATTTCTCAGTTTTCACTTCCAGTTTCTAGTCAAACTTTCAAGTTTTGCTCTTCTTGTCATGAACATAGGAGTCATAAGTTACCTTTTAGTCATAGTAAAACTACTTATTTAAATCCATTAGATTTAATTGTCTCCGATGTGTGGGGACCTTCTCATATTTTATCTAATGAAGGATATAAATATTATGTTATTTGTATTGATGCGTATAGTCGTTTTACTTGGATGTTTCCTATGTCTCAAAAATCTGAAGTTTTCTCTATTTTCTTCGTGTTCCAAAAACATGTTGAAAATCTTTTCAATCGAAAGATTAAGATTTTTCAATCGATAATCTTCTTGAGTATCGTAAATTAACTCTATATCTTCGAGATCTTGGAATTTTTCATCGTTTTCTTGTCCTCATACTACGAACAAAATGGTTTGGTTGAACGTCGACATCGACATATTCGTGAAACTGGTCTTACTATTCTTAATATGGCGTCTGTGCCGTCTTCATATTGGTATGATTCGTTCTATACTGCTTGTTATTTGATGAATCGTGTTCCTTCGACTTCGGTTAATAACTCTTCTCCATATGAAGCTCTTGATGGTCAATCTCCTGATTACACTTCTCTTCGTGTTTTTGGTTGCCTATGCTATCCTTATTTGCGTCCATATCAATCTCATAAAATGGATGCTTTGTCTTCACCTTGTGTTTTTATTGGATATAGTCCAGCTCATAAAGGTTATAAGTGTCTTCATATACCTACGGGTCGAGTTTACATTAGTCGTCATGTGGTTTTTGATGAGACTACCTTTCCATTTGCACCAGCATTACCTTCTCCGGTCTCGACTCCTTCACAGGTAACTTCTTTCACTTCTTCAAGTATGGGTTTTTCTTCTCGGGATTCTACTTCTTCTGTGTTACAGCAGCCGTCAACAATCTCCACTTCTGGTACGATTTCTTCGGCCTTAGCTTGTAGCCGCCAACAAAGCGCGTCAAATCTGTTAGCCAACTCCAACCGCCAATAATCATCATAATCCACAGCATTCATTACATCTTTTACCGACAGCTCCTGTTATTTGTCAGAAACTTCCACGTGTTAACCAGCCACCTCCGACAACGTCTGATGTCAATAATCATCGGATCTGACGGTTTCGCCCTAATCATCGTTATGACTTTAACTTCCAATGATGAGCCGTCTACTGTGTTGTCGCCACATATACCTGTGTCAGAAACTTTATCAGCACCTCATCCTCCAGCGCATCCAATGGTAACGCGGGCTAAACACGGGATTTTTAAGCCAAATTCACGGTATGCGCTCGTATGTGATTCAACATTTGAACCCACTTGTATTTCTCAAGCTCTAAAAGATCCAGACTGGCGTGCGTCCACTGATGATGAAATTAATGCTTTGCTTCGAAATGGCACATGGTCTTATGTTCCATATGATCCTTCGATGAATGTTATTGGATGTAAATGGGTTTTTCGCATCAAACGTAATCCTGATGGTACAACTGCACGTCGTAAATCTCGTCTAGTTGCACAAGGGCACAAACAACAAGAAGGAATTGATTACTCTGAGACGTTTAGTCCAGTTGTTAAACCATGCACCATACGTATTATTCTTACCTTGGCCTTGACTTCAAATTGGTCTATTCATCAACTTGATGTGCAGAATGCTTTCTTACATGGAGAACTTCAAGAAGAGGTATATATGAAACAACCTCCAGGTTATGTTGATCCTCGTTTTCCTACTCATGTTTGCAAATTACATCGTTCTCTATATGAACTTAAACAGGCTCCTCGTGCATGATAACATCGACTTAGCAATTTCTTGTTGCAAATTGGATTTGTTACCTCCAAGTGTGATTCCTCCTTGTTTATTTACAATGGAAGTCATGGTGTTATCTATCTGTTGGTGTATGTGGATGATATTATTGTCACTGGCTCTAGCCCTCCAGGTATTACTTCTATTCTCACTCGTTTACAACAAGAGTTTGCAATAAAAGATCTTGGTCAGTTATCTTATTTTCTTGGAATTGAGGCAATTCGTACTTCTTCGGGGTTATTTCTCTCTCAACAACGTTATGCTCATGATCTTCTTCTTCGAGCTAAAATGGATGGAGTAAAACCAGTTACTACTCCACTCAGTACTTCTGGAGATATTTCTTCTGATCGTAGTACGTTATTAACTGATGCTACTATATCGTAGCATTGTTGGAGCTTTGCAATATTTGACATTTACTCGTCCAGACCTTGCGTTTGCTTTTAACAAAGTCTGTCAATTTATGCATGCTCTGCTGAATTTCATTAAGGATTAGTTAAGCGTATTCTTCGTTATCTCAAGCATACTAGTACGTTTGGTATACTTCTTGGCCATCTCTGCTCTAAGATTATCTTTCGGTGCGTATCTTGACTCAGTTGGTGGGTTCTCTTGATGATCGTCGTTCTACTAGTGGTTATTGTGTTTACTTGGGTGGTAATATTATCTCTTGGAGTGCTCGTAAGCGAAAACCGTGTATCGTTCTAGTCACAGAAGGCTGAATACGAGAGGTCTTGCGATTGCCACATTTGAAATTATGTGGATTCAATCACTCCTTTCAGAACTTCGTGTTTCTACTCAGTCTCCTCCTGTTCTATGGTGTGACAATCTTGGTGTTACTTATCTCACAGTCAATCCTATATTTCATGCACGGACGAAGCATATTGAGATTGACTATCATTTTGTTCGTGATCAAGTTGCTTATAAACTTCTTGATGTCCGATTTATATCATCTAAGGATCAGATTGCGGATATTTTCACAAAACCATTATCCAAGGATCGTTTTTCACTTTTACGGTTCAAGCTAACGGTTCAAGATAACCCGTTACGCTTGCGGGAGGGTGTTAACACATCAACAGGAACGTGTGTTACATAACACACGGTCCCTTGTTTACCAAGCTATGGTCGGTTATTTGTATTTTAGGAAACCTAGTTTGTTTAGGAAGTTTTATATCTTTGCCTTCAAGGAATCTTGTGTATAAATATCATGTATTCAACACACAGTGAATATCAATCAAAAACGTATTTAGTTTCAAGTCTGCTATCTCTTTATTCTGTCCATTGTGTCGTCTAACTTACCCTAAACCTAATAGTTTTAACTATTGCTGTTAGGAGGGAACTTATCGATTGCTCTTCTGAAACATCAACCTCGAAATGCCACCAGTACTGACATATGGTCATTCAAACCAATGAAAACTCATGAACTTGAAGGTAGTTACGAATGTACTATACATGCGAAAAAATGACACCCATCAATATGTTATCCATTTGCCCTTAAAGAAGTAAATACTGATAAAGTTCTATTGTGGCATATGGGAAGGGGAACAACCCTTGGTCATTACGACACCGAAACTGCAACTTTAGATGAATTTTCGGACGAGAGAATCAAAGTATTTCGAGTGATTCCGTATATGAGGAGCGATGTTTCATTATCAGTACTAGGGGCTGATCTGCCGGTAGTTACATGGGACAGCTAGCTGATTCTTAGGGTCGGTTATATTTCTTTTTACTTTGGTAATTTGTAATTCAGTGTGTGAGAAGTAACTAGTTAAAGTTCTTGATTTGTTGTTGGCCTTACGGCCACACGGTTATGATAGTTTACCACATCACTAAAATCCTTTAACTGAGAAACAATGGATGCTTCTTGCTGTTTTTGCCTTCTGATTTAAAGCAGAAGCACCCCCAGTTTCTTATTGAGTCTTCACCTTGTCGGGGTCAGCTGAAGATTCTTTAAAACTGCTATGCCAACTGAAGAAGGTTAGGGTAGTCCCTACCTCTCTCCCTATATTTGTATTCTTTAGTTCCCACAGGAGATGAGATGCTATAAATTTGAAATTTGTTGCAAGACAACGGCTTCCACTGTGTTCTGCCTACCATTTGTATATGTTTCTCAAGAAGATTTTAGCTCAGCAGACCAATTTGATGCTCAAATATATCTGACACTTAATAATAATTTTAATTTGATTCATTAGTTTATAATTTAGTACAGACAGTTTGTATAATTAAATAAAATATAGTATTTTTTTATTTGGTAGCAGCATGTGATCGCGCGTTTTTATAAAATATACACAAGATTTCAACAGCTACCCAACAAGACAAACACACTATTCCTCCATGGCTCCATCTTCCTTCAACAACAGATCCAAAGTCCAACTACACAGAGAATTCCTGATCTGTTGAGGAAGAAGTTCGAATCACCATTTACCATGGCGAGTGGAGTAGTCATACACAAGGAAACAATATGGAAAGCTCATTCAGCTTTAGCAATGGCCAATATATTTTCTGCAGGTTATCAAATCATATCAAGTGTTGCTCTCCATGCTGGCATCAATCAAATTGTATTCTGTGTTTATCGTGATCTTATTGCTCTCTCGTTACTCGCGCCTGTTGCTTACTTTCGTGACAAAAGCACTCGTCTTCCTATCAATTCTAGTCTCCTCATGTCTTTCTTCTTCCTTGGATTAACTGGGTATGTAATCAATCAAAACTCCTTCTTCATACTTGTTAAATTTCATTGCTTTTTCATGATTTCATTACGATTTAAGCAAAACCCAGTACTCAATTTTGTTAAAATTTATTCATTTCTCGTGTTAGGGTATTTGGGAATCAGCTGTTGTTCTTAATAGGGCTTGGCTATACAAATCCAGTTTATGCTGCTGCTACTCAACCGGCAATCCCTGTGTTCACTTTTGTTTTTGCAGCTTTCATGGGGTAAACTCAAATTCCAACCATTTGCATCTGTACTCCTGGATTTTCCTTGCATTTGGTGATTGGGGAGATTGAATTTTTGCAGCACAGAGAAAGTGAATTTGCTGAAAACTGAAGGTCAACTCAAGGTGGGTGGCACAATAGCATGTGTTTCCGGAGCTATACTAATGGTCTTATTCAAGGGTCCAGCTATATTCGGAAACAATGTCAGTGAATTGTTGCACGGAGCAGCTACCAATGATTTAATTGCTGGGGCACAACAGGAACCTGCTGGGTGGTTGATATCTGGTTTGTTGGCTACTGGCCTTACCAAGTTTCACATTGGGATGCTCTGCTTGTTTGGGAACTGCTTTTGTTTGACTGCTTATCTATCCTTACAGGTATTTAATTAGATGTTTCATGACACTATAACATGATACTACAATGCGGGATGCACCACACTCGTATTTTAGATATTGAACTGAAATCTCACCTCTCTACAAGTAGTTCGCAAATGATTTTGGGTTGAAATTAGTTAGTTCATGTACCCTAACCTTACAAGGTATTTCTTCAAGAGTATGTTAATTAGTTATTGGGTTAACATACCGTTTGAATGCATAATTGTTTTGTGTATTGCCATGAAAATTCTAGGCTCCGCTGTTATTGAAGTATCCTGACAGCCTATCAGTGACTGCATTCTCATACTTTTTTGGTGCAATGTTAATGGTTATTGCTGGAATATCTGCAACTGATGGAAATACTGTCTGGACTTTGACGCGGTCGGAGTTAGTTGCAGTATTATATGGTGTAAGTACTTCCAATTAGAATTTACCATTTTAGTTATGTATCATGTGAGGAATCGTTAGCCAATTCAGTTGTACCAGTTTAACTCGAGTTAGACGCACGAGTTGCCCAAGGGGCGCTTAGAAATTAAAACGCCATAGGCGCAGAAACATGAACAAACTTTGTGTTTTCTAATTCTAGTTGTTCCAGTTTAACCCTGTTTATGTAGTGGCCAGTTGGCCACTAAATGAAAAACTAGAGCTGTTTATGGTTTTATTTTTTCTGCTAGGGAATTGTTGCATCTGCTATTAATTATGGAGCCATAACATGGTCCAACAAGATTTTGGGACCAGCGCTAGTTGCTCTCTATATGCCACTTCAACCTTTTGCAGCTGCCTTTCTGTCAAAGATTTTTCTGGGGAACTCCATTTATCTTGGAAGGTTCTACTCAGCTCCTTATGTTTGTTATTTCCGATCATCACATCTTAAAGTCACAAGTTCTATGTCCCTTGGTACATTGCCTAGCACAATTCAAAATTAAATAACAATCATAGGCGTATATAGGCTTAGGCCATGAGAAACTGATCAGGCGAAAGCTAACTTGTGCCCTTTCCATATGCAGCATCATAGGCGGATCTCTAATCATTGCTGGACTGTATATGGTAACGTGGGCATCTTACAGAGAGAGACAAGAAGCAATTGGGCTAATTAGTCATGTCAATCCCGACATGGAACCTCTTCTCCACAGAGATGCATTTGCAGAATCCTCTACCACACCAACAAAAGCCTTGGACTGAGAAACAAGCAGCACTTATACATTATTCTAGTTGTTTGCTTTCATTTTATGTTTTGCACGTCCGACAGCTGTTGTAATATTGGCTTCTGATTAAGGCAGAAGCATCCCCAGTTTCTCTTTGATATTCTTCGTCTCATTGTAAATCAGCTGAAGACTGACCTGAAGATTGTTTAATTAAGACTTTTTAGTGCCAACTGAAACGTATGCCAGCAGCTCTAGGCGTTGTTACAAGTGAAGGGCTTTCTGAGTGAAGAAGGTTAACAGAAGCCTACGGTACTGCCCACCCTCATTCTTCTGATTCTATGTATTTTTACCTATATTCTTTAGTTCTCACAGAAGACGAGATGCTAATAATTTGAGACAATGGCTTCAAATGTATTTTGGCGACCAATCTTCTTGTATCATACAAGTTGTAAACACAGAAAATTTCTCATAAAATTTCTTCGAAGATGAGATGCTAACAAACGTGTACCTAAAATATCTTTCTCAGAAATTAAATTACACTTACGTTTGGTCTGATGGTGTGGTTTTTATAGGTCAAACCAGTGATATTTTAGAAGACTTTCAAAGCTACTTTCAATTAACCAAGAGCATCTCCAACTCTAGGGGTCTTATTAGCACTTTTTTTTTTTTTTTTTTGTGGTGGGTCATTTACTACATGATAAAAATAAATAAATACTCCCTTCATTTCTGGGAAAGAGATAATTTCACTTTTTCAATTTGGCCTATTTTTAGACTTAAATGAAAAAGTGAAAGTATCACTTTTTCCAAAAACAGAGGGAGTATAAGATTTGTGGAAATTTCTGAGGAACCCATATTCGGTTCCTCTCTCTTCTGGAAACGCAGCATTAAGATGACATATATGTGCAGCCCAAATCATAAAATCTACGGTTAAAAATAGTAGTTTTAGATTAGATTTGAATTTTCCCATTTTCAGATGGACCAAATTAACCTTAATTAGTTACTTATTATTAATAAATATTATTTTAAAAAAATAAAAAACAGTTATGGATCTAGGTTATGGTCAATTACCGTAACTAGTTGACCGAGAATAACGGCCGTAATTAGTAAATTTAATGATGAAAATGTTCAGCAAGTTTTATCGGCATTATTCTCGGTTCATTAGTTATCTTCTTCTCTTTTAGAAACTCTCGATCCATTCCATTAATTGCAGCTAGTCATTATATTATCTTCTTCATCTTTTTTATTCTCGTTTAGTGAATCACAGCTACTCATTTATGTGATTATTTACGGAAAGTCTTTATCCTTCTACAGTTACATCTATCCATGATGTGCACCCTTTTAATTTTCTTTGTATGCAAAGAAGAGGTTTCAAGTGAATCACAGATTCCAACTGTTTTGTTTTTTTCCAATGTTTGTTTCTTCTGATTTGTTCTAGGATAGCGATTTGTTTTTCTGATTTATACTAGGATATCAACAATTGTTACACAATACGTAACATGATTATGGCTAAATTGCGCAGCCAGTGATAGTTTCGATTATCACAACTGTGGATAAACACCATTTTCACTAGATTCGATAAGTAGATGTTGAAAATTGCGATTATCATTGGTAGTTAACTAATGAAAATTCAAGTTTTCACAAAATCAGTACTAAATCCAATATGTGAAAATTATAATTATTACTAAATTGTGAAAAAATATGGTAAACAAATCTACTGAAAGTGAATTTTTTTTTGTAGAATAATCTTTAATTATCACTAAATTGTGAAACAGTCTTTCTAAACGTTTCGAGCAAATAAAACAGAGCAGAAACCGGGCTCTCACATCAACACGTGGGTCCCACCCTGCTGGGAATAACAATGTCCCGCTTTTTGGGCCCCACCACTAAGAGAGCTGTGAGAGCCCGGTTTCTACTCTGTTCTTTTTGCTCGGTACGTTAATAATTTTTTATTGTGAAATCTAGAATTTTCAATGACAGGTGATAATTGTTAATTTCACAAAATATGAATAATGCCAACAAATAATAATTATCACTAAATTATGAAAACTAGAATTTTCAATGACCATGATAATTACATTTTTCACAAAATATAACTAATTCCAATCAATATGAAAATAGAATTTTCAATGATTCTTAAAAAAATTAGTTTTGTGATTTTCAATAAATTCGGTGTATTTTACCAAACACAATTTTCATGGTCAAATAAGTCAAATAAATATCTTCCGACAAATTTTTTACCAAACACAATTTTCGGCTTCCGACAAATTTTTTACCAGAGGATGATCCATCTGATTTGTAATTACTAATTTTTCTTTGATAAATTATCATTTTTTAAATTAATTTTAATCCTAAAAAAAAAAAGAAAGAAAAAAAAAAGGAGTGATTTTAGAGATTATTAATTGCACTTATTAACAAGATAACAAAGGAGTGATATTAGGAATTTATTGACCCTGGGTACTTGACGTATATTTTGGCATGATTTTAGTATTTTTTTCCTTTATATTTGACACTTGACTTTTTCACCGTTCATTAAATATGATGATTTTTTTTAATCAAATATTCGAAAATAAATTACATAATAGGTTAAAAGGTTAGTTTAGTAAACTAATTTTACTATGGGCTTAATATATTATGTATCTTAATGATGGGTTAGAGATAAACAAAAATAAGAAAGTGGGCTAGATATAAAATTCCCCTAAGATTTTCTATCTAAATTTTTTCTCAAATCCTAATTTTGTTTAAATTTAGAGACAAAATATGACGTGGACTTAAAACCTAGTGTCGCAAAGTTTTAGTTAGACTTTCTCCTTTACCCCCACTTAGCCATGTCATCTTTATTTATGACCTCCACCCTTGCATTGGAGGTGAAAATTTGGTGGACAAGGTCTTAAATCCTAAGTGTCATGCAATTTTAAGACCTTGATCACTTGCATTGGAGATGCGGAATTAATAGTACTACGTTAAGTGGTGAATTGAAATTGTACTTGTGGAAATGTAAAGTTGAAATCCATAAATACAGGTCAAACTAGAGGTGTAAATTAGGTCGTGCCAAAGACGAGCATGACCAAAGACAAAGACGCTCAAATTTGAACACAAAGCCCATTTGACACGTGACTTAGCTAAAGACAAGACAACACGTTAGTTAAATGGGACGTGTTGGGTTTGAATAATTGGCACAATAGCACAGCACAGCACGCGGCACGGATAAAGCACGTGACCCAGCCCAGCACAACACGTTAAGAGAGCACGTCATAACATGTACAAATACACCATATAACAAGGCATAATACATCACATTTTTGTATATTTCACAAAAGAGTCACTATTCTAGCTAGTTTTTAACATTTTATGTTGGCTTATTTATAACAACACATATAATACCTTAATATTTGGAAAATATATTTCAAAATCGTTGTTATAATGTCGTCACTTATATTTAACTAGAACTTTAATTTACATGACAATAATCCAATTTTTATATTTGATGGGTTATTTCTTTTTATTGAATAAACTTGTTAATTTATTTGAAATAATTTCAAATGATATGTTGTCTAATTAAATTCCTGTGATAATGTCCGACTTAATGTATACATTAAGTGATTTTAATTGTTTATAGCACGTGTGCCCGATACGCGGCGGCCGCGGTACGTTTATTCGTGTCTTTGTGCCGTGGGCTGTGTTGTGCCTAGCTTTTGCCTAGTAAAGCGCGAGACGGCACAACACGTTTAAATCGTTAGTACGACCAAGACCAAAGACGGCACATGGCACGTGAAGCACGCGACTTCGTGTCTTGGGTCATCTTGAAGGCCCGACGTTTTACACCTCTAGGTCAAACCATAAAACGAGCTAATACAGATGTAAAGCCTTCTTCATCTAAGTTGTTATAGTGATCCTTCTACAAACAGGTTTCACATAGTTACAATCCTCATTTTCTTTATATTCAAAAAAGAAAAGACGACTATTACATTCATAACCATCCACATCTTAATCCTGTTTCGCGATAACATGCTTAACTTATCGGTGGTTTGTTAAATCGGGGTGATTGAGACGAGTTAAGTGCATTTTGGAAAATCTCATTCATGGAGGAATCTCATTCATCATCCATCATTTCCCAAAATGCTCCTCTCAATCACCCTGATTTAACAACCACCGGTAAGTTAAGCTATGTTATCGCGAAACAGGATGAAGATGTCGATGGTTCTATTTTATGATCTCTTACGAATCCTCCAAGATCCAAGCATAGATTTCATCACAAAATCAGAGTTCGTTCCGATTCTCGAATGACAAACCATAATGGTTTTGTGCCTTCCAAACTAGACAAAAGATAAAATACATAAAAATCAAAAGAAATTGGATGATTGCTAATGAAGATGAAGACGGCAAAAAACAAAGAGAAAAAGTCTCGAGTTTATATATACTGTCTTCTGTGTAAACCCTAAAGGGCATACGATCCAATCGGGCTACCCATTACCAAAACGATGGTGCTAAAACTACCGCAACATAAACGTATGTAGTTGACCAGGCCAGAGACAATATGCGATTGGTGAACAAATTGGACAACAAGGGTCCATAGCTCAGTGGTAGAGCATTTGACTGCAGATCAAGAGGTCACCGGTTCGAACCCGGTTGGGCCCTTTTTGACTGTGAATCGATGGGAACGAATAATGAAACCTGAGCAAGGTTTTTGATGGCCATCACATAACAACCAATAACTTCTTGAACATCCCTGCCCATCCATCCCCCAATCATTTTTTTTTTTTTTTAATTTTCTAACAGACTAAAGTAGAACTGGATTGAGCCATTGCTGTACATGAATGAAGAGAAGAAGATTGGTTTTATGGATGCATTTTCTAACAGCCTAAAGTAGAACTGGATTGAGCCATTGTTGTATATGAATGAAGAGAAGAAGATTGGTTTTATGGATGCATAACGAAGAGTGAAGGGTGATAAAAGATGTTGGTTATCGTGGTGTTTTCTGTAGAATCAGACAGTCAAGGGCTCATGGGTAGTATACATACATTCCCCATAACTAGTAATCAGAAGAAACGTCTAATTGGAAATGTATGAGTAAATCAAATGCTAAGTTTTGTTCACACTTAGTAGCCCATTCTGGATTTTTTTGTCGAAAAGGAAAGGTTGTATTAAGAAAGAGATAGACACAATAAACTACATATGCAAGATTATTTCCCAGTTAAGTAAGACAGAGTTTGCATCGACAAACTTGAACACATCTGTGTCGCAATTCCAAAGAACTAGCGTCTGTATAACCATAATGATAATCTCCTCTACTGAGCGAAGCCTAGACCCAAAGACCCTGCTGTTCCTATAATTCCAAACTATGGCGTAGTGAGTTAGTGGCCATATAGTTTTACATCTTCCATTGAATCCGTTCCAGTCCCAAGCAATAAAGAGTTGCAGAATCGACGATGGCATAGGCCATGCAATATGGAAGGCTTTAATAAAGAAGTCCCAAACCGAAACTGCAATGTAGCAACATATTCTGGATCTTAAATTACAAGGAAACTGGAAAAAAAATAATATAAACAAGTGTTGTTTAATTGTGAGAGGAAAAATCATAGTGCCATTTATGGATGCAGAAACTTGCTAGTTGCCAATGCATCTATCCAGTTTCTTGCAAAGGATTTTGCATCTTTGTTGGACAATCTACTCGATGATCTTCATTGTTTTTCACGATACTTCTGCTAAGCAAATGAAGCGGTCAGACGGTGGCGAGCTTTCTACTCCGGAATACTCCAATAGTGAAAAACCTTCCGAATCCACTACTTTAGATGCAATTACAACCACTGTGTCGAATAAGTCTTTGACGGGAGGTTATGTCAACTATTTACTCAAGTCAGCAGGTTGGACAGTCTGTTTGGGGGAGTTGTTTGATGGTAACTACTAGATGATAAAGCAACAAGACCGTAAACAGTGGACGGAAAGAGTTTGGCTCTGACTTTTCAGAAACATTGGTTCATCAATGGAGTCTTCTAAATCCTTACGTTGCAGGATACTACTTCTTTTCCTTGCTGGATCATCCACCCCTTAGTTATACCATGGTGTGTTTCAAGTTATCTGTGAGTTTTTCCATTAAAATTTGTTACTAAACCCAGTTTGTGAAAAACAACAATAAATGCTAGTAATTGGAACTGGAATCCAAATAAACAACAACAACAGAAGAAAAAGAAAGACCCATGGATGTTATACTAGTAAAGAGGTATAATCATACAAATAAATAAATGCAATAATGGCCGATTTACTTACTTTTGAGAGGAAATACGATCATGCTTTTTAATATCAGTGAGTTTCCCTCCAGGCTATATGTAGAGGTTCCATCACACAATAAAACACACTCTGAAGATTGAATCAAATGGCTGTGTTTCTTTTTAAGCTGGAAAAAGATAAAACCTAATATGATCTCAAAAATCAGACTTTTCAAGAATGTTTATGAAGATAGAATACGGCAAAATAAAAAGGTTTTCGAGACTATAAATATAAGGTCTTGCGTTTAAAGAGTCAGCAAACCCTAATGGTAACGGGTAGGGGTGAGCATGGGCCGGTATGGACCGGTTTTCGCCCCATCCGCATCCAATCCATTGCACTACGGATTTCAAATTTGGCATCCGCATCCAATCCATATCCAACGGATTTACATCCAATGGATGCACGGATGGACGGATTGGATGCGGATAATCCAATGGATTTGTTTTAGTTAAAATTCATAATAAAGAAAATAAACTGACACAAATGACTCCTTATAAAACCTACATATCTTATATATGTATATAAATATAAATATGCCATGCACAACACCACAAGCAAACATCTTAAAAATTCTTAAATGATCCATCTTAAAAATTCTTAAATGATCCATAATATTTTCTAGAACTATATAAATTTCCTTAATTTAACGGATATGGATGTCCAACGGATTTTTAAGGTTGCATCCGGGCCCGATCCATTGTCCATTGGATTTCAAAAATTCCATCCGCATCCAACCCATTAATGAACGGTCCGGGCATCCATCCACAAATGAACGGTTGGTCCCGGTTAAATCCGCGGATTACGGGCCAAATGCTCACCCCTAGACTAACGGGCATCAAGAGGACAAACCCAAATTATACAGCCCAAGGGATACTCTCTGTGGGTTCTAATTGGAAGTCAATCTTGACTGACTTTGGCCCTGTAAAATCGTCCGATTAATCTGGAAAATTAATGCTGTTATTAGACTATCTTCGGAATTTTAACTGAACCGGCAACCTAAAGTATAAGAAGACTTTCAAATGACTCTACTGACTCATGATCCATGAATTCATTTTGGATAAGAATTCATTTGAAAACAGGCATTAGTAGTATATGAACTTAAATGCAAGTTACAATTTTCTAAACTGTGGTCTATGACTCTAAGTTGAGAACAAAGCATTTGCAAGGACCATGTCCTACGATCGAAAATGATAGAAAGTTGACGTTTTCTTGGTGCATACAGGCAGACCACCGTCTATCTGCTGAAATCGAATTCACTTAAACAGGTGGTCGATCCAACCGTGATTAGGGGCTTTTATCATGGTGTGCACCATAGAGGTCTCCGGCTCTTGCCCGGCGCACACTAGCACGGTGATTTAATTATTTGTTTGAGGAAACTTCATTGTATATTTTTTGAGCAGAAAGGCGAAAGTTGTATCATAGAAAACGTATCAACATTCCAATAGTAATAAGACAAGACTTACATTTGTATCCTCTTCTTTTAAATCTTTAGTCAAAAAAATTACAATTACTTTCAATGAGTTTCTGGTTACAATCTCAAATTTGATCTTAGTTTTCTGTTAATTGGAGGGAATGCATGAACAAATCAATGTTTTTCTAGATATTCTTCTACTGAGGTGTTCTGTCTGGAACTCATGGGACCTAATAAAGCCAGAGAAATGTAAGGGAAAATTGAGACCGGAGGATATGAATGAGAATGTGTAAACTGCATTCTTGGTGGTAATTGAAAATTACTCCTGTATTGTGGTGAAAAACCTCTGTAAGCAGGTGAAAATGAGAAGTTACCTCTGCCTCTTGGTCTGAATGAAGTACTTGGATGAGAGTATCCATAATGAGGTCTTTGTTAAGCAAGAAAAGCTTGTTGGGATGGATAAGCATAAAAAGCTTTACTATTTGCTTCTGACAGTAAGGATTTTGATCTCTCCTTGACTACAATTTCTTCACTTAACAACAGATTGTGTAACTCATCAAATGTCACAAGAGGATTACGGATCCTAATAGAAGTACTAAACGAGTTGTATTCTTGACCAATTCCATTAAGAATAAGAACAACAAGTTCATCATTGGAGATTTCATATCCAGATGCAGCTAATTGATCAGAAAGCCTCTTAACATCTCCCAAATATGTAGACATTGTACCAGATCCTAGTCTAAGAGATTGTAATTGAGTACGCAGTTGTATAGCATGAGTAATTGATATTCTAGCAAATCTTGATTCAATATTTGTCCATAACTCTCTAGCAGAATCAGCACCAACAACATATGCTACTACCGACTCAAAAATAGTAGATTGAATCCAAAGAACAAGCGTATTATCATCATCACACCAAGCAGTATAAGCAGGATTAATATTACCTTGTTGAAGATCTTCCCGTGTGAGAAATTTAGCTGGACAAGGTAGAGATCCATACAAGAACCCTGAAACTTTGTATCTCTTTAAAAGAGGAAAAATTAAACTCTTCCGGGTTAAGAAATTATCATCTTTAAGCTTGCATTGGATGATGTTGGAGATCTGACTGAGAGGAATGTTAGAGATTCTTGATTCATACGGCGCAACCGCCATTGATTTGAAAAGAGAAACAAAAGAATTGAAAAGGAAAAACTGAAGAAACTAATTTGTTGATGAAAAAAAGAATTACTGAAACTTCATTAACAGATTGAAAAACAGCAGAAGAAGGATCTATTTGATATCTGATACCATAGTAGAACTTAATTATTTCATTACTGAGTAATCAATGAAACAGAGGTTTTGCAATTGATTAATCAATTGTCTTTCTTACAAACTCTTGAAAACAAGACTGAGTATTTAAGAGACTTTTCAGACACCATAAATGTTGTGTCTCCCATTGGACCAATAGGAAAGTGACACATATAGTAATGACAACAAAGCAGTGACTAGACAAAGAAAATACAGGCCGTCACTTATTTACAGGCTGGCACAGATACTACAATTATTGCATTGGTAAGGATGGTAATAGTCATTGCCCGTACATGGGTTATTGGTGAAGTCCAATAAATTTTACGTGCAGTTAGGAACAACTGAGCAAGTCTCATGGGATGGAAAGTTTCCACTCGAGCAATAAGAGATGGTAAGCGAGAGCCAAAGACATCAACATGCATCTGAAGTTGAAGTCCACAAGTAGACCCTTTGTCTATATAGAAGGTGCAAGTTATGGAGCGTCTTGTTCAGCGACCACGTACTGACAAATACGAAAATTATTGCAATAAAGGTAACCTTATTCTTGTAGAACTGGATAGCTATACACACTACACAGAGACTCGGTGATCTGTCAGTAAACGACCACCTGTCACTTGGGTGGCAGGCTGTGTTTCTCGAATCACCAAAAACTATCTGGCAATAGTATGTCATGCAGCTTGTTTTGGAAAATATCAATTGGAAAGATCCGATACAAAAACAAACACTAGAAAGTAAAAATGAAACTAGTCAAATCTATAATATAAGTCGCCACTGTTTGGGTAGTTCAGCAGATTCATATCAAATTCCTGAGTTTGGGTTAACAAAATCCTCAGCAAGGGTCCATAGCTCAGTGGTAGAGCATTTGACTGCAGATCAAGAGGTCACCGGTTCGAACCCGGTTGGGCCCTTTTTGGTTGTTTCTGATTGTGAGATTTTTTTTTTTCGGACTATGACTGTAACGGAGTACCAGAATAATGTAACCTGGGCAATGTTACATCAATTTTCACTGTAATTTTTGTTTTACATACTCCCTACGAATCATGTAACTCATATTCTGCCACCTATGGAAAAAACTAAGGCACATTTCCATGCTTCATAGGGAATGATCTAGCTAAGGTTTTTGCATGGCTTGACTGTGTTACTCTGGGACGTTGATAAGATTTTAGTTTTAGATTTTTCGTGCCCTTTGGTTCGCATATATTTTCATATGCATTTTATGTTTGAGGAAGCTTTGAGCAACATAAGTTTTTAACTCTTTACTGCTTCAGAAGAGGAGTCACATTTGAAATCTGAAGTCCAAATGCAGACCCTTTGTCCTTAGAAGGTGCAGGTGATCTGGTGATGAAGCCATGCTATCTTGAGGGGTAGTAGTATATATAAAGGACAGTCAAGGACTCAAGGGTAGAGAACGGAACTCAGACAAAAGTGATCTAATAAGAAACAATGCGGAATGTATGCATGAGTAAATCGATGTCAAGTTCCGTTCACACCTAGTAACATGTTCTTTTAGGGAGCTGGATTATCTTTGTGTTTGGGGACTTAGCTAGCGCCGTCGGTCAAACATGTTGCGCCACAAGTTACAAATGGTCTAGAGATGTTTCAAAATTTAAAACAAACCCCAGCAACCAAAGAGAATTGAGTTCAAACAACTCTTAAATTACAAGGATAACAATAAAAGAAAAGAATAATTTAAGTAATAATAGTTATTTTATTCCGAGAGGAAAAATCATAGTGCCATTTATGAATGCAGAAATTTGCTAGTTTCCATTGCATCTATCAAGTTTCTTACAAAGGATTTCACATTTTTCGTTCTTCCTGCACCGTGGGACAACTTGTGCAATTATGGGATGTAGAATCTTTTTATAGCAGGCTCACAAGAAATCTTATGACCTTTCCTTTTGGGTCATTTCTTTGACATTGATGGCAGGATGGAGTCTTCCAAGAGATGGTAATTCAGTGGTGACAACTCAATCCTCCACTTCCTTAATGGAGGATTCATGCTACAATGTAAATGGTGATTCTGGTTGTTTTCTGACCAGAAATATTGTGGGATCTGGATTCGGTCCCCAAAACCATGGTGTCAAATTACACTGACAGATCCATATTACTATCTACTCTAGGGAATGGAGTCTTCTGGATCCGTCCGTTACAGTGGATGGATATATAATACTTCTTTGCGCTGCTAGATCATCCACCCCTTGATCATACCATGGTGTGTTTCAAACTATCTGCAAGTTTTGCCATTAAAATTCATTACTAACAATTAAGCTGGTAAGGGAACTGGAATCCAAATAAACATCAACAACGGAAGAAAAAAAAATACTCATGGATTTCAAATTAAACAGATATAAGTGGGATGATCATAAAATAAATAAATCCAATAAAGATTGATTTCCTTACTTTTGAGAGGAAATACAATCATGCTTTTCAACATCATCGAGTTTCCCTCCAGGCTATATGCAGAGGTTCCATCACACGATCAAAACTCACTCCGAAAGTTGAATCAAATAGGTTGTGTGTCTTTGTAACTGGAAAAAGATAAAACCTAATATGATCTTAAAAACCAAAAGTTTTCAAGATTGTTTATGAAGGTAGGAGAAGACGGCGAAATAAAAAAAGTTTTCAAGACTATAAATATAAAGTCTTAGGGTTTTATAGAGTAAGTAAACCCTAACGGTGGTAATGGGCATCCATGGCAAGAGCACAAGAGGACGACAAGTCCAAGTTATTCAGCCCAAAGGGAGACTTTCGGTGGGTTCTAAAACACCGAGGTTTACTAAAATATTCCATTTTTAATCTGATATTCGGCATTTTCCAATTTAAGAAAGAACACAAAAAAGTAAATATCTTCAAATATACAGAAATAATGAATTTTTATTTTTATAAAATAAGTAAATATAGATACAAAATAACTGAATTAATGGAGCGTATCAAAATGGCAAAACAACAATTTTATGCAGAAGAAACATCAAAATTGGGCAGCCCGAAAAATCCAGATAATATCATCGTTGAATGGAAAATTTGTTAATGCTTCATAAGAAGAGCAAAAAGGGATAGCAAGAATGAGCCAAACACAGCAACATTTGAAAGTCGAAGTCCAAAAGTAGAACCTCCATTCAAGGTGCAGGTTATGGAGAATTTCCTTCAGCTTCATGAAATTTTGGTCCAAATTTATGAATTTCCTTCATGTCCTTGGCGTATGCAAGAAATACGAAATAACTTATACTGCTTTACGGTCTATCAAAATCCAAAACTTTGTAATGAGGTGATTCTAATAGATAAAAAGCTAAGCTAACAGACATATAGTACATGGACTGAAAGAGTATTGCATTGCTTGGTGCACATGGATTGTAATACAACTTTCGATTAAGGCATTAGATGATTTTGTTCCTTCTAAAATAGGCAAAAGATTATATATAAGGTCTTGTGTCTGTCTAAAGAGTAAGTAATTCCTAAAGGGCGTACAATCCATTTGGGCTACCCATTACCAAAATGTGCGGTGCCAGAGGCGATATACGCGCTGTTACGAAGAGTGAAAGGTGATAGAAGATGGTGGTGGTGGTTTTTTTATACAGCGAGGGTAGCAGCATTTTTAGGGACAGTCAAGGACTCATGGGTTAATTGGACGAAACATCTAATTGGGAATCTATGTATAAGTAAATCAATGTCAAGTTCCGTTCACACCTAGTAACATGTTCTTTTTAGGGAGCTGGTTTGTCTGTGTTTGCCGAACCAGCAACTGCCTACCCTTGCCGTGGGTTGGCTCCGACACTGTAGCTAGCGCTTGCGCCATCACTTACAAATGGTCTAGAGATATTTCAAAACTTAAAACAAACCCAGCAAACAAAGAGAATTGAGGACAAACAACTGTGACATATTCTGGATCTTAAATTACAAGGAAAATAATAAAAGAAAAGAACAATATAAATAAATTTTATTTAATTTAATTATGAGAGGAAAGATCATAGTGCCACCTATGAATTCTAAATTTGCTAGTTGCCAATGTCCAGTTTCTTACAAAGGATTTTGCATGTTTAAACAAAACTGTCAGACGGCGTGCTTTCTGCTCCTAGAAATGAATAATCCAATGGTGAAAAACCTCCTGAATCAGAAGTAGATGTAATCACAACCACTTTGTCTAATATATCTACGAGCCTCAATAGGATTCAAATAGTTAAGGGTAACCGATTGCTTCAGTGCAGGGTTACATACAGTTATCACACCATGTTCTTCGTAGCCCTTCAGTGCTATAACACAAAATAAGCCATTACCATACCCTACTAGTTCATTTGGGTCTGAGTAATATGATCTTTTTAGTAACTTCCAATCAGCAAATACATCTTTATTGTCATTTGTTTTCTGTTGCAATTCTAATATGCAAAAACTTTCCTGCCAATGTTGTTCAGATACATTAAAGAGGCTTAACACGATTTTTCTATTATTTTGTTGATTAGCAAAGTGTAGTGCAGTAAATCTTGCATCAGCAGGTTGGGAAGCCGAGAAGAAGCAGATTTGGTGAGATTCTGCTTATACCATGGTGCGCTTGAAGCTATCTGTGGGATTTTCCATTAAAAATTGTTACCAAACCAAACAATATATAAGTGCTACTAATGGGAACTGGAATCCAAATAAACAACAAACAACAGGAAAAAGAAAAGCAGTCATGGATCTTAAGTTAAAGAGATATAATCATACAAATAAATAAATCCAATAAAGATTGATTTCCTTACTTTTGAGAGGAAATACAATCATGCTTTTTAACATCATCGAGTTTCCCTCCAGGCTATATGCAGAGGTTCCATCACACGATCAAAACTCACTCCGAAAGTTGAATCAAATGGGTTGTGTTTCTATGAAACTGGAAAAAGATAAAACCTAATATGATCTTAAAAAGAAAACTTTTCAGAAGGTATAAGATCGGCAAAATAAAAAAAGTTTTCGAGACTTATAAATATGAGGTTTCGTGGTTAAAGAGTAAAGTAAACCCTAACGGTAACGGGCATCCATGGCAAGACTACAAGAGGACGACAAGCCCAAATTATTCAGCCCAAGGGGAGACTCTCGGTCGGTTCTGAAAAACCGAGGTTTACTAAAACATTCCAATTTAATCTGATATTCGGCATTTTTTGATTTAGGGAACAACATAGAAAAGTAAATATATTCAATTAAAGAAAAAATAACGAATTCTTGTAAATAAGTAAACTTAGATGCAAAATGAATTGATGGAGTGTATCAAAAGAATGATTAATTGGGGGATAAAAAAATTAATTGGGGGATATGTGCCGCATAGTTTTCAATGAAAACCGGCATGGTCGATGGACTGTCGGTATTTAAAAACCATGCCGGCAGCTACAATAAAATATTCCCCAATTAGTTTTTTTATCCCCCAATTTAGAGGTGTACATTGGGATGTGCCAGCACGAGCACAACCTAGCCCAGTATGCTAAAATTTGAGCACAGTCCAGCCCAGAACGTGACTTAGCCCAGCACGGCAAAGCACGTTAGTTAAATGGGATGTGCTGGGTTTGACTAATTGGCACAGTAGCCCAGCACAGCACGCGGCACGGATTAACGCGTGGCACGACACAGCACGGCACGTTAAGAAAGCACGTCATAATATGTATAAAATACTACAAAACATGGCATAATACATCAGATTTTGTGTATATTTCAAAAACCTTTATTCTAGCCAATTATTGACATTCTAATACTGCTATGTTGACTTATTTTCATAATAACACATACAATACCTAAATATTTAGAAAATATATATATTGGAAAATATAAAATAAATGTGCCTAGCACAACACAACACGTTTATTTTTCTGGCACAGCCCAGCACAGCACGCCTTTAAGCACGGCACAGCACGACACGTCATAATCTCAGGCACAACACAACACGGCACATAGCACGCTATGCACATTATTTTGTGGGCTGTGCTGTGCTGGGCCGGCACGTTATACACCTCTGCCCCAATTAATCATCCTGGCACTTTTAGGGGCGACCCCAAAAGAATTAGGGGCGACTTTTTTATTCCCAACCCATATACACCGTTAAGGGATGTCCAAAAACGCGGAGAATACGTTAATGCCCTTACACAATCGGAAGCTATTTTGTGCCCGATTGTTATACCGAAATCGGAAGCTTAGTAACTATATTATACTACCGATTATTATCGATTTTGTGCCAAACTCGCATCTGGCTTCTATAACAATCGGAAGGGAAATAACCTCACGAGACTACCGATTGTTAAAGTATAGAAATAAGAAATCTTTTGAATTTTGCATTGGTGAAATTTGGGGCTCCTATATAATCGGACGAATAAAAAAATGTCTAAGCTACCGATTTAGGGATTCCCATAATCGGATTGTAAAAGTAACAATGCCTACCGATTATGGTAGATTTCAAATTTCCTACAATGAAGGATTTTCGAAAAAACTCATTTTGGGGCAACCTATAATCGGGAGGTTGGGTAACCTATTTGGCTTCCGATTATGGCTAAATCCAAATCACGAACCACATGGTTATGGTCGGCTCTGCACCCCTCAGAACCTAGGGAATTTGGCCAATGCTCAATTTTGGGCTTCCAATAATCGGTAGATAATTAGGTGGTATTACCTACCGGTTAAAAACCTTTTGACAGATAAAACCAAAGTCGACCTAAATTCAAATTCATTTCATTTTCAACTTCAACTTCAACTTCAACTCCTCTTCTCCTCTTTCCTTCCGATTGCAGAGAGGAAAACTCTCCCCCTCTCCTCGCTATACATCGTTCATCGTCGAATCGAATCATCGTCGATTATTCTCTATAAAGATGAAAGAAACGGAACGTAAGAAAGCTCGAACCAAAAACGTAGTGCGCGGTGAGGATCCGAATATTGGATTGCATGCCCGTAATAAAGCATTTTTAACTCACGAACCCGAAGAACACGAAGACGACGAAGTAGGCGATACTGATAGCCAAACTCTCAGGCAACTTCAAATGGCGCCGATTAGGTAAGATTCTACCATTAATTTGGTTTATATTGCTTCAATTGGACGAATCCATGTTTATTTATTTTAGGGTTTTCGGTTATTACCCAGAATCGGTAGGTTAGGTATTGTTATAAACTTCCGATTGTGGTCGAACTCTTCATTTCACGAGAAAATTTGTCATATTCGGGTGGTAAAAATTTAGGTATCCTACCGATTATATAACGTTTTTCATTACCGAGGCCTAAATCGATCATAATCGGAAGCTAATTGTGATTTTTCCTTCGAATATACTAGGGAAGAACAAGTATTAGAGACGCAATAATCGGGTGATATATTCTGTAATTTCTTTCCGATTGTTTAGGCTACCAACTTGATTAGTTTCTGGACACAAAGTGACGCATATTCGGTAGACATTAGTTTTGTGAGGCTTCCGATTGTGTGGCATTCGGTAGGTGGACTTTCGAAATTATTAGCCGAAGTATCTACACAATAATCGGTAGGTAAAATATCAATTTCAAATAATTTTAGTTTTGGTAGGCTACCGATTATTAGAGATTATTAGCCGAAGTATCTACACAATAATCGGTAGGTAAAATATCAATTTAACCTACCGATTATGGTGTTGGCTACCGATTATGTAAGGGCATATTGGCCATTTCGAAAAATCGAAGATAAAAGGTAGCTTAGATTTACGTTTGGGTGACCTTTTTTTGTCTTTTAGTGTCGCCCTTAATTCTTTCGGGGTCGCCCCTAAAAATGCAAGGTTAATCATTCTATCAAAAATGGTATAACAATTGTATGCGGAGGAAATAAACATCAAAAATGGGCTGCCCCAGAATCCAGAAAATTTGTTAATTCTTCACAAGAAGAGCAAAAAAGGATAGCAAGAGTGAGCCAACGACACATTTGCGTCGCTTTGTGTGGCCTAAAGGTTTAACGTGTGGACCCCACAGAAACGTGGGTGGGTGGGACGACTGTTGGTTGATCTTACTCGGTAGGCGGTGCCGTGGTGGTGAGCAGGTTGTATGTATACCAAGAAAAACCAGCGCGTGTGAATGAGTCAATACAAAATTGGTTAAAAAGACCAAAATTAACAAATATTGGGTGAAAAAGACATCTAAATTTTGATATTGTTTAAATGGACAAAAATACAAAAATAGTCAGTATGTAAACAGTTTCATCCTGCCCATTTTCAAATAATTTTTTGTTTTTTTAATTTATATCAGGATGCATCCAGTTTCATCTTTGCTATTTTTTAAGTTTAAGTCAGGATGTATCCAGTTTCATCTTTGCTAGTATTTTTTTTTATTCATTTCACCCATACTAATTTTTACTCGTCCATTTGAACCAAGTTTTAAAAATATTTGGACAAATGACCCATTTTCCGATGAATCAATGCATGGGATTCTGGTGTCTTCTAGTAACATAACGAATGTCAGTGGTCTGTCTGTCCGATGGCTGTCTATCAGGTTGCATTTCATGAAAATTATTTACTCTTTGAAATGACAACTAGAAACAAAGCCAGGGGCGTTCAAATATCTTTAACTCCCAGAATTGGAATGAATTTAAATGAATTATCATGAACAGAGCCGTACCAAACTTTTCAGAGGCCTTAGGCGAAAATCAAAAATGGGGGCCCTAAAAAAATTCTCTGATCATTTAAAAAAATAACACATAATAAAATTTGCAAATAGAAACGACTACATAAAAGTAGCTAATCTACCAAAAAGTAACCTTCACGGCCTCCTCAATGCAAATTCATCAATTATTGCGTTGTAATCAATGTTGTTCACCATATTCACCTCGATAAATAATATTGCTAGGTCATTCAATCTTTTTTGTGACGTTTATCGACCAAAGGTAAGACTTTGTCAGCTTTAACTAGGAAAATCTTCTTTCTGCAGAGGCAACTGTAACTGAAATTGTCAATAAAATCTTGTATAAAATTTCTACATTTATGAATTTCCATATTGTTTAAGAAATCAATACTTCAACTTCCCTTATAGTTTTTTCTGGCAAATAACTTCTTAGATCAACTTTAATTTCGGCATACAAGTCATGCCCATCAATATCATTCATGCTTTAGATAATATCATTGAAGCTTGATACCGGTAATTTTCAAATGCTATCATCAAGAGAATATAACTTGTTTAACCAATGAGGTCTTACTTTTGTATAGTAAAAAATTGGATACCGATTGCGGCAAGGAGTCCAAATTATATAAAACTTAGTTGTAGAAATTATTATACATCATAGTAGTTTCATTTTTTCTCCAATAGGTGAGATACTTAGAAATTAGTATACATATGGACAAAAGAAAAAAAATAATTGGGGGCTCTGTAATCCGGGGGCCCTAGGCGCCCGCCTATGCTTCCTAACAGCTTGGTACGGCCCTGATCATGAAGGATTAATGCATCAACATTGATTTTTCTTTTTTTTTTTCTTTTTTTTAGAGATTTGCCACAAAATTTCCCACTCGGTATTTGTCGGTTTATTAACAGGTAATCAGGTTGTTCGATTGTATCTAATAAAGTGCTGTTTCCACTTACGTGGTAAAATCGGGTCTGGTTGATCAATTACATAATGGATGAACTGCAAGAATGATAATGGACAACTAAATAATTTAGGAAAAACAATGAATCTTTATATTGACAAACTCACTTTGTTACAAATCAATGATACTGTGATGTATATAAATAATTTAGGTACAAAATAAATACTATATGAAAGGGCAAAAAAAGGAATCACTCTTCATACAAAACATTGTTTAGGATCAATTTAGTGCTTTAGAAGAAGAGCAACAGCAGATAATAGAAGAGAACCAAAGACACCAACGTTTGAAAGTTGAAGTCCATAAGCTGAACCTGTGTCCATTGAAGGTGCAGGTGAAGGAGCCATGCCGTCCTGTGCAGCAACCATACCGGCAAACGCGAAGATCATTGCAATAAAGAAGTAGGACATTCTCGTTGAAGTAGATTTAGCCATTAGGATAATGATTAACGCAGAGAAGAAAGAAGATTGAAGAATGAAATTGGTTTCTGGTTTTTGAAAGAGTGACAGGAGAAGATTGCTTCAGATTTGGTTTGATGGGGGTGGCCTTTATAGGTTTTTGGTCTTGAGCTTAACCGTGTGGACCCCACAGGAACGTGGGTGGGACAACTGTCAGATTTGTTTGGTAGGCAGCGTGGGTGGTGGTGGTGAGCAGGTCTCATGTATGAATGAATCGACGTATCTAGTCTCTTCTAGCAACATGAGGAATGTCGGTGGTTTGACTGTCCGATTGCTATGGGTCCCAGCACCGCCTGTCTATGGTGGTGAATCTTTACCACCGCCACCGCCAGCAAATGTGCACGTCAGAGCAGCTAGGTTGCGTTTCATGTCGATGACCTACTGATCTACTTGCTAACGTTACTTTCATTCAAGACTAAATGTTAGTAGTTATCAACCTAATACACACGGATAAATCCATGGGCGTTCAATGATCTTCAACATTATTATTTTGGAATAAATGTCGGTCCTCATTCGAGATTTTTGCCACCGAATTTTGCACACGGTATTTCTGGATTTTATCAAAAAGTAATCGAGAAAACAACAATAGTCCTTAATGCATGAATCCACCCACGCAGTAATTTGGTAGATGCAAAAGGAACCAAAACAGAGATATAATGGACACGACTAATATGGATACATAATAGATTTTTTTATTGAATAAACAGAGAAAATTTACAAAACAAACCTAGACCGTCAAAATGAACAAATCAATGTATGCAAAAAGAAAAGAATCTCACTCTACGTATAAAGCATTGTTTGTGATCAATTTACAATATATCTTAGTGCTTAAACAAATAGCAATAAGAGATAGTAGCAGAGAGCCAAAAACGGTGCCCATCACCTGCCAATGGTTTAGGATTCAAAATTTATAACACTTAGAACAAATATTTGGAGGAATGACTTCCACACTTAATCTTGTGGATTCGACTGTTATTTATACTTGAAAGATTGTACAGTAAGTTGTTACAGATTTGAAACTTATTCAAAGATAACAAACGAATTCTATAAGATAGCTTATTATACTCGGTCTTCAACTTACTCAGTTGAGAGTCTTTAGGTGATGACTGTATCTTGCTTAAGAGAGAGCCCTAAAATCGCTTGACCATCCAACCACCCTGAGTGACCTCTGACGGCCGTCTACCCTTCCACTATCTGTGAGTTTTACCATCAAAATCTGTTATCAAAGCAAGTAACAACAACCAAAAATTTAAAAAACATACTCTTTTAACTTCCATTTGAGAGGAAATATCATCATGCTATTTCAAATCATTGGCTATCCTTCCAAGCTATACGCAATGGTTCCCAAACGAAATCAAAAACCGTTTTGGGATGAATATATTAGAAAACTGAAATCAGGATCAGGATCTGCTTCACAAAAAAAACAAAAGGATCAGGATCAGAATATTAGATTGAAGGCGGCAAGAGAGAAAGATGTTTTGAGATTGATATAAACTAGTACGGATAAATAGTGAATCTTTATTGATAAACTTTGTGTTACAAAATCAATGAAAATGTATAAATAATCCAGGCACAAAACCAATATAGACCATCAAAATGGAACAAATCAATGTATGGAAAAAAGAACATAGTATCACTCTACATATAAATCAATTTTTAGTTTGTCTACTGCTTCAAACGGAGCGATCAGAGATACTAGCAGAGAGACAGAAACATTTGAATGTTGAAGTCCAAATGAACAACCTTATCCATTAAAGGTGCAGGTGATGGAGCATCTTGTGCAGGACCATACAAACTCAAAAATCATTGCAGCAAAGAAGAAGGCCATTCTTGTAGAATTAAATTGAGCCATTGCTATATCCAAATGTAGAGAAGAAGATTGGTTTTATGGATGCAGAATGAAGAGTACACAATGGTTTAGAAGTTTCAAAATTTATAACAAATGGCAACAAGTAGAGATTCAGACAAACATCAATAAGAACTGCATTCTAGATTAGCTAAAAATGACTTCAACTTCTGAGAGGAAAAATGGCAAATTAAAAATAATTTCTTAAACTTTCAATTTACTTACATCAATAATCTTTATTTCACGATTATAACCTGCTGATAAGAGAGAGCCCTAGAATCGCTTGACCATCCAACCACCCTGAGCGACCTCTGACGGCCATCAACCCTTACACTATCTGTGAGTTTTACCATCAAAATCTGTTACTAAACGGAGTCATCAAAGCAAGTAACAACAACCAAAAATTTGAAAAAACATACTCTTTTAACTCGGGAGGTAGAGAATCAAACAGATTTCAAACAACTTTTTCACTTACATTTGAGAGGAAATATCATCATGCTATTTCAAATCACTGACCACCACTCCAAGCTATATGCAATGGTTCCCAAACGAAATCAAAAACCATTTGTGGATGATTATATGAGAAGATTGATATCAGAATCAGGATTCGGGATCAGAATGTTTGATTGAAGGCGGCTTGAGAGAAAGAGGTTTTGAGAATTGAGATGTTATAGAGAGAGAATAAGCGAACCCTAAAGGGGATTTATATGGAGAGTATACGAAATGAAGCCCAGACTCAGCCCATGGAGAATGTCTTAATGGGTTCTGTTCGGGGTACTTATTAAGTAGAGATAATAAGTTAAAAGAGTATAAGAAAAGGAAATGATCATTAAAAAGAAGGCGAAATTGGTGGATAAAAAAAAGGAATCGGGGATATAAGAAAAGGACAAAAACCGGATCCAAATATAAAATCAAGGTCACCCCTTATCTCAGTATTTTAATAATGCCTAATCTACCCTTCACTAATCAGGATTAGTGATTAATAATCATTAGTAAAATCATAAGATTTTTGATAAATGATTAATGTGTGTTTCTATTTGATTTTGGGTGAGTGAGGTGAGAGTGGAAGGAGAGAAAAAGTATTTGAGAGGGAACTTTTTTGGGGGAAAATGGAGGATGATTGTGAAGAGAGAATTGCTACTGAGAGGTTGAAAATTTGAGTTTTTTTCTTTGAATCCACCATTTTTGTAGCTGAAAAAGCTAGGTACCGGCATGGACGTGGTATGAATACAATGCCGGAACCAGTCGTACCGGCATATATGGTATTCATACCATGTACCATGCCGGCACCGAGCTTATCCCCCATTTTGATTCAAGCCGGCATAGTATTCAACCCAAAACTATGACTGAAATGTGCATTTCTTCCAAATGTGGGCATCAGGCTATAAATATGTGGACATCATGCTATAAATATGTGGACATCAGGCTATAAATATGTGGGCATCAGCTATAAAATGTGGACATCAGCTATAAATATGTGGACATCAGGCTATGAATATGTAGACATCGGGCTATAAAGGGTACCTTGGGTATTAGGTAAATTCAGTCACACTTTTGGAAGATATTGGGGATCAATCACACTTTTGGAAGAAATGCACATTTCAGTCACAGTTTTGTGTATTTCCTCGCCTAGACGCCAGGCGAGGGCCTAACGCCTAATACAACATAGCTTTATTATATTAAGGATATCCACTTCCAAATGAAGTTTTTATACTGTATTTGATAGCTTGCAGATCTGCAAAACCCTCTGTTTGATCCTCATCTAGTGCAATCCCTGAACTTGATATTGCTCCCTTGCATTGTCATGCATCAGAAAATAAAGTCATCCAGAATAAGCTTAAATTTGGAAATGGAATTCTCGATGTGAACAAAGTTATAAAACTAGTCAAAACTCGGGCATTTTTACCAGTGCCAAAACCAAGGTATTAAAAGCGTGAAGCGTTTTTCATTTTTAGGAAGCGATACGTATGTCGAAGCGTGAAGCGTCGCTTCATGGTTGATGTTTGAAGCGGATGTTTTCATATAAATAAATTAGTTGTAACTAGTAATTATAAATTTATTATGAAGATAATATCTATATAAATTTTATATAAGACTAATTTTTATCAAAAACAAAGCGTGTGTGCACCAGTTCAACCTACTCAGACAAGTGGGAGGTGGGGTGTTCAATTCCCCCTTAAAAACATTCATATTTTTCTTTTAAAAGCTTTAAAAATTAGGCGAAAATTTTAATTCTTCGTGAAAGATGCGCTTTACATGACCGTTTTGGAGCGAAATGCCGAAATTTAAAGCGAAGCGTTCCCTTTTAAAAACCATGGCAAAAACCATGAAGCTACCCAAGGGCACTATCTTGATAGTGTTACATCTAATTGGGGTCAATTTTATGTAAATTAACGATGTGTCACTGAAACTAATAAAAACGTGGCAGAGAGAAAGCGTACTGTACTCTGTAAAGGAAAGATAGAGATCATTTTTTTTCCCCTCCGTCTTCCCTATTTATTTGTTTATTCTGTTCTACCCCGGACCCGGATCTGAGAATCTCAAACAAAAAAGTTTTGTGCTGAAATTTGTGAAGAACCTGCAAATTCAAAATGAAGAAGCAATGCCGAAAATCATAAGAAACACATGAAAGTAGTACTCATACAAATTCGAGATTTAAAGAGACCCATGGATAGAAATCATGTTCAATTTCAATAACAGAGAGAAATTAAAAAAGCTTATTACCTAGATGAGATAACTAGATAATCAATATAGAGATGAAAAGTATCAAAGAGAACCCATTTCTCAGAAACATAAAATCTTGAACAAAAAAATACTCAGCTATTTCTTGCTACCACCATTAATGGAGGTTAAAAATGATGACATAGAGTGGTAATAACTCATCATCAGTCAAATTAAAGGAAAAGTATGCTTTAAGATTTAGGTGCCAGTGGTATTAATATTTACTATAAAATTATGATGGTGGTGGTGACGGCGGATGGGCAGTCACACTATTCACCGAAGGATAAGATTCCTCTTCAACTAAAAAATAGGAACACAAATTCACTATAATTTTGGATCTTCCCCATCTCTGTTCTCTGGTGTTAAACATTTCTTAGAGGATTTTTTTTTTGTTTTTTTGTAGTTATTGGTTCTACTTTCTAGTATCTGGGTTTGTTTTTATCCATTGTTCTGTGTGATCATGTTTAAGTAACCATTAGCCATCGGATAGAGTTAGTCTTTAATGTTTGTTTGAGATTGAGATCTTCGTGATTTATTATGGGAAGAAAAAAATAAAAAAGTGGGAATATAATAAATACCCTCCATTTTTGTTGACCTTACACAAATACTCCCGAGGGGTAAAGAAAATAATTTTTATGGAATCAATTTGAGAAAGTTGCTTCCACTTTTTAGAAGCAACTTATGCTAGTTGTGTCTACTTCTGGAAGCAACTCGTGCTAGTTGCGTCCACTTCTGAAAGCAACTTGCGCTAGTTGCTTCCACTTTTCAGAAGATAGGGGTATTTTTAAAAATTGAATAAGGGTATATTTTAACGGGGGGATTTTGAGGGGTATTTAAATAATGTATAAAGATAAAGGAGCCACTTGGTTTTGGCATTTTTACATCTCATCTCTCCACGCCGGAGAACAACTTAATTGAAACAAGAAGCAATACGAAAAAAAAAAACTAACAGCAACTCAAGACAATTTGACCAAATTAAACCAACAGCTTGTTCATGGAATTTACTACCCATAAACGAGAGATAGGTAATGCGATTTTGACGCGCTGGAGGTGCTGGTTAAACTTACTTCATCCGGCCGCCACATTTGCATACGCCACCAACACAGCTCCCCGGAGGGAAGCCTTCACGCTCACACCAATTATCACACCCATCACAAGGTGATGCCACCTGTAAGTCACATTCGCATTCGCCAGCGACGCAGGCGACCAGACGGTAGCCTTGCTGCATACAAAATTTATCACACTGATCACAACTGAACGCTACCTCAACACATAAAGCAACCTGGACGCATCTGTTTGCAATAAATAAATAAATAAATAAATAAAAAAAAAAATTTAGCATTTACGTGTCTGCTCTGCTCTTTGAAAATTATGGAAATAATTCAGAGTAACAGAAATGAACTTACGCCAAATCTGAAACAACCAAAATTAAGAGAAACCCAACAAGAGAAGGAGAGAAGAAACCAAGATGATGAGTTTTTGCCATAACTAATTCAACTTGTTGGATTCAGTATTTGTGATTCAATTTATAAGCTAATAACACTACACCATATCCTGGTTTTTGCAACGCCGCCATATTCTGATTTGCAACGGATATAGTTGTTGCATATGAAGCAACGAAAATATACGTTGCAGAATAATATATCCGTTGCTTTATTTATAAATTAACTTTTGGTAATTGAGTATAATTTGTGCACCGTTGATATAGGTTGCCATCCTGCGGTTAAACTAAATTGTGTAATTTTAAAGGCTTTTTTAGAATTTATTTTTTTTTATTATTTTTATTAAACTCGTTAAGTACGAGAAGTGAATATCACCACTCGTTTCCTGTTCTTATCTTCCTCCTAGACCCAACTCTGAAACTCTCATAGATCCGACCTCAACTCTCACGATCAAAGACTAATCCCAACCTCATCTCAAAATCAAAATTAACCCATGTATGAGATCTAAAAGAAAACCCCTATGTTGTTAACTGGATTTAGATTTTTTTTTTTTAACAAAGAACCTAGATTTAGATTATTTGTTCATAAAACTAAAAGCAAACTCTCATCTCACTTTAGTTTATTTGGTCATATGCAAACAACTCTCATCATCATCGAATCAAGTTTGATTTCAAAAACTAATCCTAACCTCATCTTTGAATCAAAACCCATCTCAGAATCAGAACCATAATCCTTGAGATCCCCTAATTTTGCAACCCTATATCCAGTTAAATTTTCTCCTGAAATTAAAGAAAACCCTCATCTCATATTCGACATAGCTGAAAGTATAAGAAGAAGATTTCACCAGGTAGAAACCCTAATCGTTTTACTTGTTTTTGTTATTATTGCTTGATTTTATTTTTGCCCTTGTTGCTTGATTCTTAAAGATTTTGTATTTTTTTCTTTTGTTTGATGTATTTGATGGAGTCTTAAAGCATGGATTTTATTTGATTTCAGTTTTGTGATGTTTTAACTGTTTGTATGTAGTGTTGATGGTTAGAGTCTATGGTGTGGGATGTTGGTGGTGTGGTTAGTTCTACATATTTTTGGGTTTAATTGGTGATGGTGCATCATTTTTCACTTTGTTTGTAAATAAACCCTTGAATTTTCTATGAGAATGGATCTTTGGTGGTGGTGATGCGGGTAAAAATTGGTGGAGATTTGACTGAAATTTGTAGTTGGTGATTTTTGCCTGTTGTTGTTAGTTGTGGATTTTTTTAGCAACCCCGCTTTTCTATCATTTGTATTGGCTAATGGGACTTGACTATCGTTTTTCTTTTGAGAACCCTTTCATGTCCCCGATCTCGTCAGTGCCGCAGATACGGCACCTATTGCGGAGGAGATGAGTAATGGCGTTGAAGTTCATGAACATCCCGAACAATGAGGAAGAGGTGGTCTTGACTATTGTTATTCTTTTGAGAACCCTCTCATGTCCCCGATCTCGCCGTGCAAGATACCGGGAGATGAGTAATGTTGTTGAAGTTCATGAACATACGAACAATGAGGAAGAGTTGGTTACGCATGAAGAGGTTGTTGAGGAGCCTCCTCGAATTCAACCAGTGCAAATTGAAGTTCGAAAATTGGCGAGCTGCTAGGCCTGTGGTACAAGAAGGTGCTCCAAAGAAGTCGGATCTTTGCAATTAATAAATGTTCCATCTCAACTTCTTTTTTCGTTTGAATGTATGTTCTTAATTCCTCATTGAATCTTATCGCTTATATCCAATTTCGTACGCAGTTGAAAGTTGCGAAAGGGAATGCTTGGTCTGGTCCTATGAATGTGACAATCACCACTATGAAGGTGAAACCTGCTACTGTAAAGGCGCCTGCACATGTAGCACAAACTCCAGCACATGGAGCCTCAGCTCTTCTTGAAATGGGTGCCAATCCTAAATGTGAGTACCATTTATCTTCTCTTCATGAATAGGTTTGGCGTTCTGTTTAACGAATACTTAAATGAACCCTTAATGGTAACCTAAATATTATCCCGATTAACCGCTTGATCACGACATACTGTTGTTGAGTTGAATCTCTCGCCTAATGTTGCTTTTTCAATTTTCTCCCTTCAGCATACTTGTCGCAATGCTAGTGTGATCACAAATATTTGTTATGTGAAAATGATAATAACATAGAATCATTCCTTTTACTTATACAATGTCGTATTTTTTAATTCTCTAATCAAGGAGATCATTTGAACCTACCTTGTTTTATTTTTTATGACCAAATGTGGTCTTATATTCTACATTTACTCCACTTTATTCATCTATCTATGCCAAATCGAATATAAGACCATTACCTTTGGCAATGTGTGGAAGCATTACTTTAAGGTAGAAATGTTCTTCTACATTCTTGTTGCACTTATTTGACATTTATAAGATCAATCTATTACTTTTCGATTTAATACGGTGTGTGAACTCTCCTTTTTTATTCATGCCAGCTGAATTTCTTAATCTTGATTTCAGATGTATATGAGGGAACTTTCCATGTTTCTTTTGGTTCCATTTTTGTTGAGTGGGTCTTTAGGGAGTGTGTAAAAGTTGTGATGATGTTTTCATTATATGTTTATGGTACCAATTTTGGGTTCAGTAAATATACCCTATATAAATTATTATTGTAAAACTTTTTCCATCTATGTAGGCAGGTGTTGATCCAAATGGTGGACCATTTGGAATAAAAGCTCGAATCTTGCAGCTAATTTGGGGTAATACAAATCATCAAGCTGCGGTTGAAGCGGTGCAGATCCAAATGTTGTAAATATAGTAAGCCACTTACTTTTAGTCTCGTTAATTTAGTGGGCATCATCTCGTTGCAACCGGCATGAAATCGTACTTAAATTTTTTTTGTAATAGTGGTCCTGAATGAGCGTCTCTTTTGATTTTATAAAGCTCCATGGGCCACTTTGAGTGGAATGATCAAAGAGGTTGACTTTGATTATTTCGTCCTTGCATTAGAAAAAAGCCCAACTTTCTTGATTTTTTATCTTGTTTTCTTAATATGAAAAGAAGCGGCACTATAAGAATGATTCATTGGTGTCACCTATGGTTTTCTGGTTATGAAAGTCATATTTTTTTTGTCTGAGACGGACTAATGCCAATTGAAGTCGCGAGGTTTGTTGATGATAATCGTCTAGGTGTTGAGATTCTTTTCCTCGGGACTTCTCCTATTCCATCATATGTTGATTTGGAGCATAAATGGAATAATGAAGCATGCAAATTCTAAGGAGTTTCACAATAAGGTAACTACAATATGTGTATTTCTTTTGAGGTTTCAAATAGTGTCTTAATGTTTTGGAACCAAAATGAACTCGATATCTTTTCACTTTGGCGTCTTTGTGAATCAACTAGAAGTTCGGATTGATGTTAGATTTGTAGTATGTATATGCCATACCATTGTTGGCATTTGCAGTTTTCAAACTTTCCGTAATGGAGCTCATAAATGTGTTGTTTATAGAGACTATTCAAGTGAATGTATTGTATTAAATCTTCATTATTGGCAGATGATTTGTAAAGCGAAGGCGATTTTTCTGGAGGAAAAATCAAGGGGCACAAATGCATTCCACAGGAAGGAGTATTGGCTGGCATTACATTGGTACACAAAGGTACCTTTTTTAAACGGGAAACACTATAAGGTTAAGCGTTTAAATGAATTTTAATTTTATTGATAGCTTTTAAATGGAAGGCGAAATAGGAATACACCTCCCGTGTATGATGTAGTGATTTAAATCATTCATATAATCATATGCATTCTATGCAGTTTCTTATATGCTTATCTTAAAATATCCTTTTTGATAATTCTTCAATTTTTTCTTATCGTAGCACTCAAACTGCTGAATGTACATATTCTTCAAATTTTTTTTGTCGTTTAATTTTCATCTCTTCTTTTTATTTAAAGATATCTATCCTTTTTGATAATTCTTGCTGCATGTGTCACAGAGGCTTGATGATGCAGCAGAGGCCTTTTTTGATGGTTTGAAAGTGGATCCTAAAAATAAAGAGCTTGAAGATGCATGTGCCCACTCTCGTTTAGAGTATGGTGTTTAGATGCAGGTAAGCTGGCACAAGTATTGAGTAACGTATTACTCCTCCTGTAGTTCGCAGACCCTAAGCAAATACATATGAGGATGTTAGTGATGATAATTGATGATTGTTCGTAGACCCTAAGCAAATACATATGAGGATGTTAGTGATGATAATTGATGATTGGATCTTATACTAGTGACACTAAACATTGTCTATTAATGAATCCGTGCTGTAATACCTTGTTCAGAATGGAATTTCATTGTGTAAATTCAAACTAAGGTCATAATTTTGTAAAATGTTGCAAGGATGAATGATGTTGTAAGGATGAGTGATTTTCTTATCAGTCGGGGTTTAAGATTATTTGTAATATTTGGAATTTCGTAATATATAATTTTTTTTAATTCTGGAAATATATTTTGCAACGTATATATATGTTCCTTAAATTATATTATACGTTGCATTAAGTCTAATTAAAGCAACGGATGAAGCAACGTTTCAATCGTTGCTTTAATTAAATTTAAGCAACGTTTGTATACGTTGCGTACAATTTGTCACGCCGTGTAAGCAACATACATAAGCGTTGCTTAAATTCATAGCAACGAAAATAAACGTGGTACATTGGGCATTTTGGTGTAGTGTAAGCTTGGAATAATTATCGGTGTCACCCACTTGTTTCAAATATTTTTTTAAATAAACGATCGTGATGAGAAGTTGGGGACACGTAAAATCGTGATGAGAAGTTGGGGACAAATTAATTTCGCATCAATAAAAAAAAGAAGTGGGAAGTCAATCTTAAGAGTTGAGTTTCGGATGTTTCCCGGCGCCCTTTGATTCATATCTGGATTTACCATAAAGCACTCCATTATCATTAGGCCGACCGAGCGAAGCGAGGGAGGACTTTATATATGGTGACTTTGTGTCAATGTGAAGCGTGACATTTTTTCCAATTAGACACAAAAGATTAGATTTGGTTCAACGATGAAAGGACAACACTGCCCTTCTAAATCAAAATTTTTTTTTTTTTATTTAGATATTTTCGTAAATAAACTCAAGAGGAAGGGCACTAAGGTATTAGACATTTTCGTAAATAAACCAAAGAGGAAGGGCAGTAAGATATTAGACATTTTCGTAAATAAACCAAAAAAGAAGGGCAACTAGATATAAGAGCCAAATTTTATTATAATTCCTCATGTATCCTATTTCTTTAGGGGTATAATTGACAACCAAATTTTAATATAACATATCTAAAAATCCGTGCCTTGGAATTTTACAAATTTTATCTCGTTGGAAAGGTTTTAAAAAAATCTACGCATTGAGTATAAACAACAATATTAAATTTAGAGTTTTTCGAAAAATTTGGAAAAATATTTATCATTTTAGGCACAATTTTGAAAATAAAATGGAGATCCATTTTGCAAACTACCACAAAAGGATACATAATAATTTATGTAACCATATTTTGGTTTTATGCATCAACTAATTTTCTTTTGCAACTAATAAAACGATGTACTCTTTCCATTTCAAGAAAAATGATATTTTCACTTTAGCCATAAATTTTCTTTTACAGTCCAATTATAGGAATGTTTCCTTTTTTCTTCGGTCGGCCTTCCCACCGTGGCAGCGGTCATCTAGTTATCATTATCATTGCAACACACATGATATGGCAAGACTCATACCTTTATTTTTTTTTTATTTTTTTTATTTTTTGAAGGAAAGACTTTGAAACCCATAGGGGAAAAATATCCCTAGCATTTCATTTTTTTCTTTCTCTCAAACCCACCAATAAGATTACATATGTTAGAAACCCATAATTAGTTATAATAATAATTAACTACACAAATAACCTTACCTAATTTGAATTAATTAAATTAAGAATATATTAACTTTTTCCTATAAAACACCTACAATTAATAAGGTACACTATAAATCTACATCCCTGATTTTAGCCGTGATTGCATTTTTTTTTTTTGTTAACCCTAACAAGTTCCCTTGACTAAGTCCCTATTCATACTCCCGTAATATAACTAATCTCACTTCACTCCCTAAAAAACCTCTCCTAAATTGTTCTCTCAAGAAAATTCAAATACACAATATGAAAGAACTCTTATTATCACCCTTAAAATAACTTCAATTATCATCGAATGAAAATTGAGATAACTACGGTTTTCACAAAATGGTAAAAAAAAAGTAACTCTATTTATCACCAACAATGGAGAAAATTCAAGTTTTCACATGAGATATAGGTGATAATCTAAAAAAAAAAAGAAAAAAACGTTGAAACTTTGATTTTTTTTCACGAAGTCGATCAAAATGAGAAAGTTTTTAACAAAAATAAGAATGGAAATCCAGTTGATCAAAATAACATCGTCAATCAATTGAATATGGACGACCAAGAGTGCTTCAACTACGTATACCATGATTAAAATCTAACCAACATTAGAAAAAGGGAGGAAGCACATGGATTCATGGTACATAAGACATCTGTATGATTCCAACTTGTGTATTTCCAATCTTCTTTTATATGGACAACGACTCCGCACTAAACTCATTAATGGTGACCTGATATAAATTAACAGTGAGGAGAAAATTAAAGAAGAGAGAAGAGATGACCAGGATGGGCATGAAAAAATGGTAACAAATTGAACTAATGCGTAACAAACCCACATAAAAACGCAAGACCAATCAACGGAATATTTATGGATTTTTTTTTAAAATCCTTTTTTGTTAATTATACTACTTGGATAAAGGTTAAATTAGTCACCTTAAAATGTGAAAATATGAATTTAATTTTAAACTACAAATCTTAACCGTTGATCTAATCTTTTGGGCTACACATATATGCATTCTTAATGATGGGTTTTCAGAAGAGAGAGACCTCAAACTCGAATTCCTCAGAAATTTCCACATTTATTAAATTACCTCATTAAAATTGAGGTTTGAAGGGATACATAGTGGTGGAGAATCACCGTTCCACCGATTGGAATCATGATAACATGATAATTCAAGTACATCATAATGATACAACATAAAAAATACAAAATATAATGTATCCCAATTTCTGAAATACAACAATTGTACAAAATAGTTGATCAAAAAGATAAATGATGTAATCCAAACAATGGTCTTCTCATTAGACTTCAACCATTTAAAAACTTCTTCTTCATTAATATATAATCCTTCATAAAAGGAATGATCTGTTCCAAATATCATCATTACAACCCGTTCCGGTAGCCATTGATCAAATTTGTAAGGATCTTGATCACCGTCACGCCAGAATTGGTCATCTTTGAAGGTGTACTTGAATATATCATCATACTCCAATAGAAAACCCAAAGAGCAATAATAAATAGCCAATTGAAACATCATATGACAAAGAATTGTCATAGAGATAATATTTATTGAAAACAAAAAACAAGATCCTGATTTCACAAAGTGCGATTTTATTTATTTAAATATAGGATTTAGTGAATAAGACAATCTAGATTTGCTCGGAAGATATGAAATCCATATATAAACCCGAGTAAATCTAGATTTAGGACGAAGAAAATGGAGAAAAAATAGGATTAGTATTTAGGGAAAAACGTTTTTGGCTCAGAGAGAGAGAACCGGTTGCTACAAGACTCATACCATGTGTGCAGAGAAAGCACAGGAAAATACAAGAGTTACAAACTTATAATATGGAATTACACGTTGTTTTTAAGAATTTCCGACATACAAACGAAATCATCATAAGATAAATATTATGAGCTATTTGGGGGCTATTCCTATGGTTTGAGCCCACCGTGGGATGAGAAAAAAATAAAAACTGATGGGAAAATAAAAAAAAATTGGAGGTTTTTACCATTATGCCAGAATAAGAGTTGCTAGGCTGAGAAAGAGACGCTAGAGGCGTGAATAAATCAATGTCTTTCTTTGTTTCTTTTTAGTTGACGCTTCACACCTAGTAACATGCTGTTTCAGGGGGGGCGTGGGAGGTTTGTCTTTACAATATTTAGAGGCCTAGCTGGCCCCGGCAGTCAAAAACGGTGCACCGTCACCTGCCAATGGTTTCAAAGTTTTAAGATTTATAAAAAAACCGCAGCAAGCAAAGATAAATTGAATTCAATCCAACATCAACAACAAAAGCATTCTGGATTGGCTAAAAAAGACTCTTGCTTATGAGATAAAAAATCATTGTGAAGTTTAGGATACATGTGATTTCCAAAAACAATTCAATTTAAGCGATAAAATCCAATGCAATAGTTAGAAACCAAGAGACGGAGTTTTAGTTCTTAACAAAGACATAAGAAATCATGTGAAGGATATTATCAAACAGATCTAAGATAAACGCAATCGCCATCCATCTTATGCATGTTAGAAGATATGGAGTATATATGCCGTTATGATAGAAGATATGGAGTATATATGCAGTTATTTTGCTTTCCTTTTGTACGCATATTACGTATTCATTAGTTTGTATTCGTAGTTATATTGTTCCTTGTTAGATGCGAATGGTAAATAACTCATTTTTCAAAGAATAAAGTGTTGTTAGCGAACATATATCCATGCAGAATGCGGAACATTTAAGTGATTTATGGCTCTGGTGGATGATTCGACGCATTGAATCAGTTATTGCTCACAACATACGATGCGTTTAATTTTTGTAAAATTCCTAGCACATATTGCACAATGCAAAGTGCAAAGGCTCACCACCCTTTGTAATGCTAGAGAATCTACATCAAAAGGACTTGATGAATATTGCATGTTTAATAGGATCAATATAAAGCATCTTATACTCAATGGTCTCGCAGAGGCTAGCATCAAAGGTTACAAATGGTGCCTAAGGAATAGGATATGTGTACCAACCTATCTTTAATTGCATTGGGGATATGCAATATTACACGCATCTTACTTAATTCGTTTTTAGAACCCAACATTAGTCAACCTTTTATGTGTACCAGGTTGTACCTGGATTTAAACCTGACATTCGTGTTCTTACGCATTTTTGGTTGCACTATATATGTGCCATTACGACTCCACATCGTACTATGATGGGTCTTCAAATCATAGTAGTTATGTTGGAAATAAGTTCCCAACAATTATCCGCATTTTAAAACTTTTGGCAGGAGATCTCTTACCACTAGATTTGTAGGTTATCACTTTAATGAGACAGTCTTCCCGTCGTTAGGGGGAGAGAAGAAAAGGTATTTTCTAAGGGAACGACAGGAATTGTCATGGTGTGTTCCCACTATGTCTCATATTGATTCTTGTACTCACAAATGTAAATGTGAAGTTATAAAGAATATTCAATTTTCTGAATGTACACTGATGTTGCTAAAGTGATGAGATCACACATACCAGCTGCAAACCTACTTGCAAAGTTACAAATCCTCAATACGGGATATACACCATAGACTACGGTGTTGCAACTACACTTGGTGGAAGTGTAGTTGAGGCTGTGGCTCCATAAAGGAAGATGGAGAGACCACCAGGTTCGATCAATGCTCACCTAGAAAGGAAGTAGATGAGCAAGGCACAACCTAATTTGTATCATTAATGAAATCATCTCATTTGGATGTCTCTGACTATGTCCATGAATCAATACTGGAGGACGCTATGAAGTTTAATGATTCCAAAGAACAATGACATCCCAAGTGGATTATGAGAATGCGCACGATCAATGTAAAGATCATGCGAGCATATTGATGATTAATTTCATATACACTTGCTTAAGGAAATAAAGAAAGAAGAGATCGAACCAAGCTCCTTGTTGCTTAATGTCAACGAAGAGCATATTTTCCCTACACAATCCAGGTAGAACGTAGTTCTTTGACAAATATACAGGTATTTGGTATGGTAGTGATAACCAACCGAGTGTAAAGCCTATTGGACATACATGGTTAATTTTTCACAAAGCTGAATGAGAAGAAAGTAGTCTTAAAGTATAAAGACTCTCCTTGTGGCGCGAGGTTTCTCACAAAGCCCTGGAATTGTTCTCTTGTAATGAACGTTATAGCATTCCGCTATTTAGTTAGCTTGGTAATTTCAAAAGAACTTGAAATGAAGCATATGTATATGGTTGTTACGTATCTCAGAAAGAATCAAGAGATACTACATATTTACAAAAGTACTTGATAGCATTTTGTTTCCCAAATCAAGTGACTCTAAACCACAGAGTGCGTTTACAGTTAGATAGAACCCTCACTTATAGATTATAGCAATCACGCGGATGTGGTATACCCATGTAAGTGGCTATTTGATTTGGAGGGGATTTGGAATTGTAGCTATCAATGTCTATGGTACATACATGATGGGTACTCTTGATGTAATAAGAGACCTTAAGAGCTAATTGAAATCCTAATTTGAGATGAAAAATCTGGGGAAAACTCGACCGAATGCTGAGCTTGTGGTATATTTTTCCACCAGTTTGCATATGTCTAAAGTTGTCAGGAAATTTAACAAAGACATGCATCCTGATAGCACTCCCATGATTAGTTGAAGTACAAAATAAGTAAATGACCATTTTGTCCAAAGAAAAATGACGAAGATGTGTTGGGATATGAAATTCCCCTACCTAAGTGCAATAGACGCATTGTTGTACTTAGCATAATGTACTCAAACAAATGTTACATCCTTAGTGAATTTGTTAGCTAGATATAGCTCAGCGCTAATGCAACGTCATTGGAATGGTATATTGAATGTAATCATGTACTTAAAAGTAACCATTAACATGAGTTTGTTTTATCCCTGCAAAGACATAAAAAGGAATGCTAGAGGAACTGCAATCCAAAGGTTGTTGATTATGAAGGAACAATAATCTCTTCTCCAACAAAGTAATCAAGGGGAGATATGGTAGACTATTTTCTAAGTCATTACTGATATTCAGTTTTGAAAAGTACACAACTAAAGAAACTGTCTGGAACGACTCTGAAAGTAATCAGGGGGAGATGCCGACATCAGGGGAAGGATCCAAGGATATGATGTCGACATATTTTACTTCGAAATTGAAGTTGTGTTGTACTCTTTTCCCTTCGATCGAGAATAGTTTTTCACAGAGGGTTTTGTTACTAGACAAGGTTTTTAGCGAGACAACACTAAAAGCATCAAGTATGTTGAACGTTGAAGACATAAAGATCGTGTTGATATTACTAAAAATATCTGAATCAAATAAATGAAATGCGATAGTCTGTTAAGCAGCCTAACTTCCAGAATCAACAACAAGGTCTTATAAACATTCAAGTCGCCAAAGTAAAGTGTGATAAACTCCTTCTGACTGCATTAGACTAATGAAATTTGTCTCACATCAGGGGAGCATCTAATGGTGTGTTGAACTATTTTCCTTCACCGAGGTTACTTTTTCCCACATGGTTTTGTTACTCGGCAAAGTTTTTAATGAGACAACAACAAACACCAGGAATGTAATCTCCCATCTAAGACTATTGTCTTTCCTACAAGGATTTTCTTCCTCAGGAGTTGTGAAGCGACAATCCATGCACTAAGTTCCCATTAATAATCAAAACAGAAAATAAAAATCTTTTTCTTCCATAAAAGAGAAGTGTACTCTCCAATGTAGACAAAAAAAAATTAGGTCTAGCCGATTACATAATGTAGAAAACTCCATTGACATCATCAAACATGGGCTAGTGACTCAATGAATTGATAGACAATAGCCCTATCCCGAGAAAACTTTGATCCCAAAGAATGAATTTCCTTGAAGTTCATGTCCTTAGTATTGTAGGACACAACCTTACCACCTGTGATTTGTAAAACTAAGTTCAAATGATCTTCTTCTTCTTCTTGGATTAGCAATATACGAAAACCTTCAAAGATCAAAGAACCTGTAAATACAACGATGAAAATGCTAAATAAGTCCCTAGACGTCTCCGGGAATGCAGTCGGCAACTCTCTAAGACTCACACAGTATTTCATATTCCAAGCGCTAAAATCCGTCTCCATTTCTAAGATATCAAGACCGGTTATCCATGTGTCATAACTCTGAATGAAATATAAATGACCAGTGCACTCACCAAAGTACATATTATCCCTATCATGACGTCTGCCAGGATTCGAAGGCAATGGAACTCTCTTTACTAGATCCTGATCAATAATGTAACAATAGGTATACTCAGCATACACAAAGTTGGTGAGCCAATTCAAGGACCCATTCCAAAAGACACCAGATTTTTGATCGATGTACTTAGATGCTTCGAATTGATATTTAGAACGCCTCCATGTATCGGTTTCAGAAGAGTAAATATGAATCTGAAAGCAACCTAATAAATCAAACGATCTACGGTCTTTCCACATCCAAACAAGTTTGTAATGAGGTGATTTAAGTGGATCAAAAGCTAGGCTAACAGAGATATAGTATATGGGAGTAGAGAAATTGAGTGGAAATCGAGGTAAAGAAGAAAGAGTCGTGCATTGCTTTGTGCATGGATTGTAGATGTGATAGTTGAGATTATCCGGCATGTCCAACCCTTGAATTCTTCCACTTTGGCAGAGAAGAAGACCATTGCAAGATTGCAAGATCTTCATTCCTGGCACCAAATTGTTTAAGTAATTCAGTCTTTCACACGAGTTAACACTCCCACTACCACTACGTACCTCGTTCCTTCCGTCTAGGAAGAAAAACTCGCCATCAGAACATAAGGAAGGAGTTAATGCGAATAGTCCAGCTACAGAGAGATGGGGATTCTGAGTGAAATGCTTATAAGCGAAATGGGATTCAGATATTAGAGAGAGCCAATGTTTTGAAACGGATTTGAACATCAAAATAGATTTCACTGGTAAACGCGTTAAAATCTCTATTAAAAGATCGATATTGCTTGCTACTTGAGATGCTGATGACATTGATACAGATAATTGCTCAAGATCAGGCAACAATTTCTTTACCGACTTGCCTGCAACAACTCCATCAGTAGATTTAGAATTTGCTAAAGAATGCTCCATGGATAAAATGAAAATGAAGAAGAAGTTGAAGTGTGTAGCATCTGAAGCCAAGCCAAGCTACGTTTATAGGAAAAGTTTGGAAATGTTATTAAAAGATGAAGGCATTAATATCAGTGATTCGATAATGCAATTTTGCATGTTTCCAAAAGCAGTGTCTTGTGACGCCTCTGGAAAGCACTAGTTAATGCATTGTCTATGCGTCTCTTTGGAATCTAAAACCAAAACAATAAATTAAAAAAACGTTCAAAATTCTTTACTGATTCATGAATGAATTCATTGAAAGCATGCACATTGTTACTTAGTGTTGCTAGGAACTTAAATGCAAGTTGCAACTTCCAAAACTTTGGTCCATGATTCTAAAATTTTAAAGGAATATGAAGTGGTGAATTGAGATTTTTTTACTCATGGAATTAGATTTGTAAGTCATATTAATTTCCACCAAAGGAATGACTGAGGTTTTTTGAATCATAGATCAGTGGAAGTTTCAATTAACACTATGGTGGGATACATTGGGTCGGGAAATTTCTGTAGCGCGAAGAATTGTGATTCTGGGAAGTCGATCTTAGGACTTCAGTTTTGAATGGCATCTAGAGAGAATGTCTCTGTTGGCTAATCTGATGGCTCACTCCCATTACTTAAATATACATAGGTTAATAAAGAGATTACACTTACTCTAATCTCTTGCGGTTCCATTTCCATTACTGTACTGCGGTGTTTTTGTTTTTCTTTTTCGTCAATCAAAAGAAAAAAAGTAAAGAAATAAAAATCTAAGTATTTTAGTATATAAGAAAAAAAAAGTAAAGAAATAAACGAACCGTTGTTGTGGTAATGGTGATAGCATAAGTATTAAGAATCTTTTTCTCTTTTCCATAAAAGAAAAAGGGAGACCTCACAAGGGAAAATTGAAGAAATAACTGGGTTTGAAACAATTATTGGGTGTACACCAAATACTTAACTGAACGTTAGATACGCCGTCAAATGTAGACAATAGTGCGTCAAAAACTAAATCTAACAAAAATTCTAAATGAGCTTTGCGTGCAGCGGTTATTATCCCAATAAAACTTTCCCCTTCCACCCTAAAAACCATTCTTCTCTGTCGCCCTCCATCTTTCGCCTCTTTCCATCTCTGTAACAATTTACTTTTCATCAGGTACGATTTTTCATCACATGAACTAAGTATATAGTGTTGAATTTTTTGATTTGGGATTCGAGGATTCTGTAGTTGTTGGTGAGGTTAGGTAATTGTGATGTTGTATTGCGGGTGTCAGTGGTTGAGTTGGCTTTGAATGCACGTTGCATTGCTGGAGCTGGAATAGGGAAGAAATGAAGTTGTTGCAGTAGTAGATTGAATCAGGCTATCATGGCGCGACATTGGTTTGGCCCGGCAAGATGATCTAGAGATGGTTATTTTCAATGATGTTGTAGTAAGAAGGGTTGTCGTTCACTTGGTCTTGTAGAGATTGCTTTTAAGGTTTAAAATAGAAAACACTAAAAATAAAGTAAATATATACAAATGATTATAGCAATATCGGGAAAATCTGGGACTCAAGATTTCACTGTTTTTCATATTCAAGTGGTTCATAAATTAATCCTAGGCAATTATAGCTCAAAATAAAAGAAATATTAACTCTATTCTTTGCCAAAGTAGATTTCTTAAAACATTAGTTGTAAGTTGTGAGCATGACGCATCAAAAGTAATTAAAACTAAGCATGCGACATCAAACAAAATAACAAATAATTAATAGAAATCATAAAACAATTAAATTCTATGCAAATAGTTATAAAAGAATTAATTTAATTACCACATAGACGAAAAATAGCTTCCTCCCTTGTCCCAGTGACGGAGTTTAGTTCTTCATTATTGGTGAAAAGAATAAATAAGAAAAACTAATCCTAAACTCTCTCTCCGTACCCCGTCTCAGTATGTGATTGTATATATAGCCTCCAAAGAAATTTAATTTCCTTTTTCATTTTCTATACCACGTACTCAGCCAATTGAGTTGTCCCACGTATTGAAATGTTAAACAAGATCACCCAATGATGTTCTGCCACGTCCTCCTATCCAACGTGCTTTCATTGAAGATTATGGAAAGTCATGATATGATGTCGACATACTTCACAGAACCCAGGAATAATTAATTTGTCCATCTTGCATGCAAAAACAACGTGGATAGTTACAAATATGGAAACATTGGAGTCTTACTCGTGTTATCAGTGTCCCCCTATTTTCGTCTTTTGTTGTTAACATAAGTCAAAAATGCGACAAGCCCATTCCATCTTCATTCCATCACGTGCTTCCACACTCCAAAACCGAGAAGAAATGTGTTACGACCATGTGAGCACTTTTGTAAATTGTACTGGCACACTTCTCTTTAGTTTCTCGACATCCAAGCATTTATGTGAAACTTCTTGGATCCACAAACACCGGCCCAAAATCACCCTACTATTGACTCCTTCCAACTATCATTCGTTCAGTCCTCTATAATGCACGTTTTAGCCCATAAAGCCAGATTTATTATTGTACCTACAAAACACCATAAATACCAAAATTAGTACAAAATCGAGCACTAACGATACATAAAATTGAGAACAAAACAGACACATGAATGCGTCTATCATCTAGGCCTTTGCCACTCAGCTGAGTCGGTTAACGGACTACGACTAGAACTAGATGACTCAGTCTTGACCAAGAACCTGATTCACCTTACTCCCATTTACCTTGACTGAGATAATCCGAGTTGACTCGTTTGACCGGTGACCAGTGGCAGCTTTCCGGCCACCAGAAATAGTAAGAGGAAGGCAAAAAAATAAATAGGTTTATGTATATACAAGAGGAGCTCTATGTAAACTCTTAGAGAATTAATGTAATGATAAGATGTATGCATTAGTATGGTGCTCTTTTTTCTTGGCTAGGTCTATGAAGTGCAACCAAGAACAACCACTGTCCACCCATGTGTGCTCTCGAATCAATTCCATCAAAGAAAGGCAATTCAAGCTGCAAAAAAGATCCTTGCAGAAGCACAGATAGTGGTTGTGTTTTTTCGGAGCGTTGGCTTAGTTACATTCCTAAGACCAGGTTTAGTGTAATGCTTGCTATCATAATTTGCTTTTATCAATCTGTGTAGCGAAGGCATTACAATTAAGATGAACTAGCAAGTCTTACCGTATGGAAGATTTTCATTCGTAACTCTTTGGAAATCCAAGAGCGCACCCAAATGAATGAGAAGACAAATCTACCACATGATAAGTGTTTTTGGAATTAAAAAATCTTTATTTATTTATCACCAAGGAGTGAAAATACAAGTTCTTCAATACAAGGAAACCCTAATCTCACTCTCTAAGCTAAGCTCTTCCCTCTCTCTAAAATCCGATCCCTTATGCCTTGCCCAAGAACCTCTATTTATAGGCCAATCAACCCTAGTGGTGTACAGCTCATTTTTATTTCGCAACGTTCTCGTGGAGGTTCTTTATACTTTTTCCATACCATTTTCCATAAAGTTTCTCACCTTCTTTCGCTGACAACTTTCGTCTGTTGGGACAGCTATCTCTTTCTTGCACGATAATTTACTTACTTCGCAGACTATCTTTCTAGCCAAGTAACCTTACTTCGTCCGTCCTTATTTCGTGTTCGATATATTATTGGGTACTCCAATTGTTTATTCGTAGTTCAGACTCTCCCAGTGAGTTATTTCGTCAGAAGATGTTATCTTGCACACGGTTTTTATTTCGTCAGTTAGTCAATAATGGCGACCCTGACTTGATTTGGTACACTCCCAATGTCCACGTGGTGAATCGTATTTTGGTATCTACACATTCAGAAATACCTCTTTGGCCAAGTACTATAGTTGGGTGTTTCATTTGGTTGTTGCTTAAATGTACCCAAGCAAAATGATAGTGAAAGTTCACTTCACTATGGAGACTTCCATCCATAGCGTATACAGTTTCCATCCAATTCTTTTCCTTTTAGATTTTTATCTGGTTGATATATATAAATATTTATTATGGTTTAAAAGATAATTAAGATAACAAAAATGTAGTAAAGAAAATAAAAATTAGTAAATAAAAAGAGTTAGAGTTAAAAGAGAAAAGTGAAAATTGAATACCGAAACTCAGTCTCGGTCTAAAATGTCACAAAAACTTAGTTTTCGTTTTGATACAAATACAGAAATTGGGTTTCTGTTTCGCTCAACTTAAACGAGGAACAAATTTGTTCCCATTTATAGCAAATTAAAGCCAGACGAATTTACTACATTAAGCTAAGCGAAGGGCCGTAAAAGTTGGATTTTGCTGCAATTAAGCTATAACAAAGCGAAAACACCAACCATAGTGCTTGGCATTATATTTATTTTTCTAGTAGTATAATAGGAGTGAATAGTCACTTCCGGTTTCCCTTGTATAATGTAATATATCAATCTTTTAATTGCAAAATAGGTAGCGGTTAATCAGCCAGTTAAATGTCGTGAGGTTAATTTCTGGATAAAATTTAATATTAATAGTTGTTTCAGACTTTTTTTTTTTTGTTCCTTTTACGGTCGACTAACTTAGAAATATGAGTGTTAGAGCACTGCTCGGTTGAACCCACTATCGTTGGTATGTCAAGTTAGTTGTCCATTTTAGTTGCCAAAATACATTCTTGATTTAGCATACTAAAGATAGTTTTGGACTAGATTAGGTCTAGGAAGAATCGAAGCTATCCTTAAAGGATGAAGATTGAAGACATCAACAAGTACTTCATCAACAAAGGTATGTGATTGATTTCATTTGGATTCTTTTTCAATTCTACCTTTCTAATCTATCGAGATATATGCTCACTCTATGGAACAATTCCTATGACGGTAAATGTACATTTATGTATATATACTCGAGGTTATTTGAGCCACGACTTTTGTGAAAATAACCTTTATCCCTGAAAAGGTTCTCATGTTATAGTGAATGAGCTTATGAATTCAACGAGCCAAGAATCACTCGATTCCGAGTTATAACGATGAAGTTATGAGTGATTTATTAAAGTAACATTTACAAGTGTTGTTGTAACTGTTACAGTTCGTTAGTAGGAAACAATCCATGGACTGCTTGTAAAGGTTCACGGACTTGGGCCCAACTACGTGACTGAAAGGCATTTTTGGTCAAGTTGGTGATGTTTCCTTATCTAGGCATGTTAGCTATTACACCAAACATCTTTGATTACCATATTAAAGTGTTTGTGATTCCTTCCTAATTTATTTTGTGATTTATTCACATAAATACAATATTTGCCTAAATAATTATTTTGGCAACAGTTGTATCTTAGTAAAGACTCCCAAAATTAGGAGAGTCTTGAAAAAGGAAAATATCTATGCTTAGGTTTCAAGCTACCTTTCACTATAAATAAAGGGTTCGTGAGTGTTACACGTTTTTTATCCCCTTTGGAAAATTGGTGTAAGCTCATAAGGTTGTTTTCCATGTCTTCTGTTCTTCTTGAACAAGAGCGAGATAAAAGTCTTTGTATTGGGGATCACAAACCCGAGTTGGATTAATCTTCGTGATTCATTATACAACTTGTAATCTAGGTTTTTCACCTCTTGTCTATTTTAAGGTTTTGTCTTCTGATATAAAACCATTCAAGAGTTGTTGATCATAAACCCTAGGTTTTGATAGATTTCAGTTTCCGATCGTATACCAACACTTGTTAGTCAAAATCGGAAGCTAGAAAGAAAACTTCGATTAAGGTATCTCGTAAAAATCCTTAAGAAGTTTTAAACAAGAAATCTCTAGATTTATTCTAGTAGTTCTTGTTGTAGAATTGTTAGGGTTTTCTTAACCTGGAAATTAATCTTTGGAATTGCCCAAGTTTACTTACGAAAATCAGGTTCACAGACTCCTTGTGTGTACGTATATTGATTGTAAGTTAAAACCCTATTCTACAAGTTTGTTTTGATTTCACTACTTTTTATTTGGTAGTTGGTCAAAACAAACACAAGATTTCCAAAACCTTGATTCACATCTAAAGGAAAATCAAACCGGTGTTTTGTGCAAACAAAATTTCGAATCGTATCAATCGTGTTGTTGTATCTTCTAAAGAGATCCTTGGGTTCTGCTAGAAGATTTACGAGGAGAATTTCTAAAGACAAACGGTGTTGTGATAGGAGTTCTATTTGTACTGAAGCGGTTATTACATCTAGTCCGAATAGGTAGTAGGAATTTGGTGTAACAACTTATAATCAGTGTGTGTTTATTCTGGACTAGGTCCCGGGTTTTTATGCATTTGCAGTTTCTCGTTAATGTAATTTCGGTGTGTCTGTGTTATTTCTTTTCCGCATTATATTGTTTATCTTTATAATTGAAATATCACAGGTTGTGCGTAAGTTCAATCAATTGGGAATCCAACCTTTGGTTTTTGATACCGTCCAAGTTATTTCTTATATTCAATCGGGCTCGCAAATTCCTATTTGTTTGATTGAGGATTGAATTGAGAAATCGAGATATAACTCTTTGATATACTTTTCTCAAGATTTAGTCTGAGTGTCTAGTTGATTCTCTTGAAAGTATATTAGAGTAAGTCCTTTCAGGTTGCCAAACGAATTGTTGGGTGTGGTTGTTGTACCCCCGCTTTTTCAATTGGTGTCATATGAGGCAAACATGCTAATACCTCATAAGTCTGTGTTTGAAGCAATCTGATCGTTATGGACAGAAGTGCTATCTCTATAATCAGTTAACCAAATACCAGTATTATCCTTAATAGATTCAATATTAGTTTTTTTCCTTTTAAAATTAGCTTTAGAGTGGAAATAACTAGTGTTTCTATCCTCAAATTTGAACAAATCATCTTTAGCTCTTTGCTTCCAGTAATCATCTTCAACATTCTGCCAATAGATCAATTGCTTAAGGAGATTAGCAAGAACAGGATCATTAGTATCAACAATACCTTGAGAATATAAATTTTCAATTTGGCCTTTGGTGTCCTTAAGGTTAAATTGATTATTTCCAAAACACCTGTAATTCCAATCCCTTAAAGCAAACCTAACTTGATTTAGAGAGGATTTGTGCTTAAAAGCAGCAGATCCATTATTTATGGCTTTCCAGTTGTCACTAACAATATCCTTACAAGAAGAATCCCTAAGCCAACATTTGTTAAATTTATTAGGCTTCTTAGCGAGAATTTAGATTTTTAGAACTAGTAAGAATAATTGGACTATGATCACTAGTTATAGGGGCTAGATGATAAACATGACAATCGGGGAAGAAATTGAACCAGATTTCATCACCTAGAAATCTATCTAACCTTTCTTGAATCAAATCAACATCATGTCTCCTATTGGTCCAGGTAAATAATTTCCCTAAAAAATTCATATCATGAACACCTAGAGCATTAACAAAGTCATTTGCAATGTTTAACATAGATTGAGAATGGGGATTGCTTCCATATTTCTCTCTATTGTTTAGAATGAAGTTCATGTCACCTAATAAAATCCAAGGATAATAAGTAGAATGTCTATAATCCATGATGAAATCCCATTGTGCTTCTCTATTACCATTGGGGAGGGCACCATACATACAAGAAAAGGCCACCTTAATTCTACCATCAAATTGAAACATGCGCTTTATCACATTGAATTGAGAACTAATAATATCTAAACTAAGACCATCTTTCCAAAGCAAACAAAGACCACCATATAAGCCAATAGAGTATGAAATAGTTTGGATACTTAAGGGGCTTAATGAAGGAAGACATTTTTTATGGCCTGTTTTGGTTTCAGATAAGAAGATAACATCAGGATCATTGCTGTAAATTAGATTTCTCAGATGATTCTTGGTATCTTTATTGCCGTATCCTTGAACATTCCAGGATAAAAACCTCATACTTACTTTAAGATGAACAGCTAGATTTTCACAAATAAGATTAAAGAAACTACAAATATGACGAGAAACCAGATAACAACAAATACAAGAATAAGAACCAGAATTAAGACTAATTGTGAAATTATAAATTTGCAAAAACCAGAGAAAATTAGGGATTCGAAATTGAAATAGAGTTGAGAAAATAACCTGATAATTGGCAGAACTCCCTAGTTGATTATGTGTAACAAAACCTCCAATTTGAGCGGAAAAATCCTCAATTGCTTTCATTACCCCAGTGTTGTGTTGATAATCCATATGAATATCCATGGAAGATCGTTAACATCAGCTCCGGTTCCTTCTATCATCGTATTATCACTCTAGAAAATTGGGCTGGTGTGGGTGAAATGATTTCGGTTAGGGTTTGATTCAGACAAAGAGATATCATCTCTGATTCTCTTATTTTTCCTAGCTTCACCTTCATCGTGAATTTCAATGTCTGGCTTATCCACAACTGAAGAGATACCTTCTGTAGTATCCATATTACTGTTCTCATCCATATTTATGATATAGGCTGCCAATTTTTTTTACCTTCCTCACTCAGACTATATTCAGCGAATTCTGAGTCAATCATTGCTTCTACTTTGTGTTCTTGGGCCAACCTTTTACAATTTTCATCAACATGATCCACCACCCAGCAGTATTTACATATTTTTCTTGGTTGTCTTTCAAAATAGTAGATCACCCAAACTCTGTCACCAGTTGGAGTGTATAACCATCCACCTCTTCGTAATGGTTCATTCAGGTTAAACTCCACAAAAATAGTATTAGTGACATGTCCTCTTGGGATCTTTTTCCTTCCTATCGGAGAAACTTTCTTTCCAATATCCAGGCAAATATCATTCATAAGTTTTTAATTTAGAATAATTTGTTTCAGGTTACGAAGTTGTACGCACCAAACTTGACTTATGAATTTATGATCTTCAAGAGGAATATTGGAGTTATATTCATGCAGACACAGAAGATATCCTAGCATAGACCATGGCGCATTGATTAGAATATTGTCATATGCCTGTTTTCTTTCAAATCTAAAGACAAAAAGATTTGATCCTTTAGAAATGATCTGAAACCTCTCGTAATACCTCCACCTCATATTTACCTCATCCTCAACTTTCTCATGATTCAGTGGGTCTTTAGTGATAAGTTTACCCAACAGACTAAAACTCCATTCATCGGCTGCATCTTTCACTACCTTAGCTGAAGTGATAGTTCTCCTAAGAACTCTTAAAGAGGTAGAACCAATACTTGCACTTTGCATACTTTGAGATAAGTTCTCCATCTCGTTGACACTGGTTTTTCCTCTGAAGATCAGAAGGTTCTCTAGACCAAAGCTGATAAACAAATAATGGTTTAAACTTTTAGGAATTGGAGTTAAAGGAGGATATATTATCGGTTTATAATAGGGGTGAAAATAAACAGGGTAAGTTTGTTTCCTAAGATAATTGAAGGAATAACTGTGAGACTTATAATCCGGGATATGGGCAACAATACGACTTACAGTAGAACTTCGTTAAATTAGTCCGCGATAAATTAATAACTTCGTTAAAATAATATTTTTAGCTAGTCCCAACTTGGGCCAGCATGCTAAATTAATAACCCTGTTAAATTTATAAGATAATAAAAATTTTAAGCTTATAATAGGGCCCAACTAATATATAAATTAATAATCAGCACTATATTATGGTGCTTTATTAAAGAATTTCTAATTGGGGGATAGAAAAACTAATTGGGGGATATGTGCCGGCATAGTTTTCAATGAAAACCGGCATGGTCGATGGACTACCGGTATTGAAAAACCATGCCGGCAGCTACAGTAAAATATCCCCCAATTAGTTTTTGGACCTCATGTCTAATTTTTTGTAGCTCCTTGAGAAGTTCCGCGGTGATTTAGTTGTATTGTTCTTTTTATTGTTTTAATTGTAACATTAAAGTTTATATATTTACACACATAATAAGAAATATATTATCTGGGGTCCGGATCATGCGACGTCTCTATTTGACACAATATATGAACACATGATAAGGGCCCTAGTTTGACAAGGCCCTTATTAAACCGAGTCAATACACTAACTTGTCTTCCCCGAATAAAGAAGATCTCCATTTTTGTACCATTTCAAAAAGAAAGTTTTTGTATGGAAAAAGACATTGTTGGTTGATGGAGTGATTTTGATGTTTAACTTGTTCCTCTAATTACATAAAAAATTATCCCATTAATGAACTTCTTTATATTAGTTTGCAATCATGATGATAACGCGAAAATTGAACATTATTTATATTATTTATTTTAACTGCATGATGTCTTATGCATATTTTAGTTTAGATGCATAAGACATTATGCATTTTTAGTTTTCACTTTTCTGGTTATGCATCATTTCTGTTTAGATGCATAAGACATTATACATTATTTATTTTAACTGCATGATGTCTTATGCATATTTATGTTTCTCTTAGCTGGCGTCATTTTTAGCATAGACCATGGCGCATTGATTAGAATATTGTCATATGCCTGTTTTCTTTCAAATCTAAAGACAAAAAGATTTGATCCTTTAGAAATGATCTGAAACCTTCTGTAATACCTCCACCTCATATTTACCTCATCCTCAACTTTCTCATGATTCAGTGGGTCTTTAGTGATAAGTTTACCCAACAGACTAAAACTCCATTCATCGGCTGCATCTTTCATTACCTTGGCTGAAGTGATAGTTCTCCTAAGAACTCTTAAAGAGGTAGAACCAATACTTGCAGTTTGCATACTTTGAGATAAGTTCTCCATCTCGTTGACACTGGTTTTTCCTCTGAATATCAGAAGGTATCCTAGACCAAAGCTGATAAACAAATAATGGTTTAAACTTTTAGGATTTGGAGTTAAAGGAGGATATATTATCAGTTTATAATAGGGGTGAAAATAAACAGGGTAAGTTTGTTTCCTAAGATAATTGAAGGAATAAATGTGAGACTTATAATCCGGGATATGGGAAACAATACGACTTACAGTAGAACTTCGTTAAATTAATCCGCGATAAATTAAGAACTTCGTTAAAATAATATTTTTAGCTAGTCCCAACTTGGGCCAGCATGCTAAATTAATAACCCCGATAAATTTATAAGATAATAAAAAATTTAAGCTTATAATAGGGCCTAACTAATATATAAATTAATAATCAGCACTATATTATGGTGCTTTATTAAAGAATTTCTAATTGGGGGATAGAAAAACTAACTATGGCATATGTGCCGGCATAGTTTTCAATGAAAACCGGCATGGTCGATGGACTACCGGCGTTGAAAAACCATGCCGGCAACTACAGTAAAATATCCCCCAATTAGTTTTTGGACCTCATATGTAATTTTTTGTAGCTCGTTGAGAAGTTCCGCGGTGATTTAGTTGTATTGTTCTTTTTATTGTTTTAATTGTAACATTAAAGTTTATATATTTACACACATAATAAGCAATATATTATCTGGGTCCGGATAATGCGACGTCTCTATTTGACACAATATATGAACACATGATAAGGGCCCTAGTTTGACAACCATCCAACCGTTATAAATGTTGCTGGCGTGTTTCAAGTTCACCATAATGTTACATTAAATTATGAGATCTCTTTTGTGATAGAATTGGTTGGGATCAAGATTGTCAGTTGGAACATCTTGACACGTCTTTTTGATAGAATTTATACAATTGGTTGAAATTATTTTCTGATTGAGTTTTTCGTCAATAGTTTATAAGCTCCGCAGGTCAATGGAAGTTTCCTAGAACCTACATTTTTTCTACTTATTTTTGTATACTGCAGCGACGACTTAGCAAGAAACGAAAAGAATCAACCCCGCTTAATAAATTGAAGAATCGTTGGCCTGCGATATTATTTATATAATCCACCAAACAGAACAGGATTAATTTCTTTTGACTTCTGAATCGCTGCTCACAAAAACATGTAATTCACCCGTTTCGGCTAAAAGAAAAACATGATTTTACTGAAGAACAACATAATTGATACAAGACGTAATAGAAAGAAATTACAGAAAACATCGCAATTTCATAATTAGAAGAGCCAACAACTTGTTCACGGAACCTATTACAAAGAAACCAGAAATGAAAGATAGATTTAGCCCTTGAGGCCAGGACCATAACAAACTATCATATGTATGCAAACCGCAAAACAAAAACCAAAAAACAACCTGGGGACCCCCTAAGATATGGGAGCCCTAGGCTTTCGCCTAGCTTGCCTATTCACAGATGGAGTTGCAATTGCACTGACCAGCTCCATCACATGTACCACCACAGTTGAAGCCTTGCTCACCACACCAAGGAACACACCAATTTACACAGGGCCCTTGGATGGTTTCACATAAAACGACTTGGATGCATCTGTATGTATAATCAGTTAATCAATCAATCAATAAAATAAAGAATATTAGCATTTACGTGCCTAATGTAGAGATATGCAATTAAAAAGAAGAAAACATGATAAGAGGAATAGAAATAAACTTACGCCAAATCTGAAACAAACAAAACTAAGAGAACCCCGAAGAGAAAAGGAGCGAAACCTAGATGATGAGTTTTTGACATAATTTTAATTTGTTGGATTCAATATTTTTCTTTCGATTTATATAAGTTTCTTAAGCTAGGAGGAAATTTCGTGACACCAACCTTTTTTTCAAATAATTTTTTATTTATTTTTACATATGATCGTGATAAGAAGTTAGGTAGAATCATCTTACTGTATTATTGGAATTATTGGACTAAATTATTATTACAATATAATATTACTCCAAAAAAAAAATCATTGGGTCTTTGATCCTAGGTGTACGAAAAGCTACCGACGTAAAATGAAAAGTGACTTTTCTTTCAGACCAGACAGAGCTAATTCAGTGAAATCTGAGACTAAGGCCAACCACTATGGTGCGTCTTTTTCCTTCCTTTTTTTTTTTTCGGAAAAGAGGCAAGCCTCATATATATTGATAATTTTTCGATCCGGGATCGGTAACGGTTACAGGATAAACTCTGGATTTTACAGCAGATAATTTGTATTCATACAAACAACAAAGATCTTCAACTCTCTCTTCAACAAAGTTACAGGACCTCTCTTCAACAAAGTTACAGGACATGAAATCGATAAAAAATCCCACCATCTCCAACTGATTCACAACTAGCAGTTTAAATGGTTTGGTTTGGATCAAAAGTAACCCATCCAAAACACATAGCAAAACTACAAACAGTAGATATGCTAGGATCCATAGATCCAACCATTTCTCAAGGTTTTTTTTCATAATCATAGTACAACAAGTGACAAAGGAAAACATGGATCCATAAATCCAACCTTCTGTCAATGATTTTTCAAAGTAACAGTAACATAGGTAACATAAGTAACAAGTATGACCTGAATCGGTCATCATAGTGGTGAATCGGACGGAATCGGTCAGGGTTTTCATCGAACTCGGTCTAGAGCTTTTTGTTGCTGGAGTCTTTGGTAACATTGAATCTGCATGTGTCTTTGGTAGAAATCTTGAAGCTGATCTTCTCAAACTCTTTGATGTTGCTGCTAAGAACATGATCTTCTTTCTTAAACTGATTGCAAGATCAGTTGAAGCGAACCTTATCAGATCTATAAGTCAAAAACTAAATAACACTAAATCGAGATTAAAAGACAGATAAAAATCTAGAAGAAAAAGAAGTTAGGGTTTGAAACTGAAATAGCCAGATTCCATACCAAAACTCTAAGAAAAGCTTGAAATCAAAGGTAATAGGGAAGAACAAGAAAAGATTGGAGAAGGGTTGCAATTGTTTTGCTCTAATCCACCCCCGAAGGGGCAGATCTTATTTTTCCTTCCCTATCCCTCATATGTAGGGAAAAACTCAGAAAACCATCTACTATGGTCTCCCATATCCCTACATGTGTAGGGATATTCCTCCCTTTCCCTACTAGGAAGATCACATCTGATCCCCTTGTAGGGAAGGGAAATCACACGGCTACTCAGTTGCCGTATTTTTTTATGTTTTACGGATACTGACTAGCCGTATTACCGTTGATACGGTGTACGTAAAAATATTTGTTTGACCTTTTTTCGTTTACACTTCTGTCACCCCCGATCCTAACCATCCATCATTAATAATGGATCTATCTTCTCCACCGTCGGATCCCAACGGTCATTTTTTTCAAAATCCTCTATAAATACCACTCTAATTCTCACACCAAATCAATTGATTTCTTATTTTTCTTCTTCTTTACATCAATTGATTTCTTATTTCTCTTCTTCTTACTATACTTCTTTGATTTTTATATTTATCGTCTACTACTCAAGTTTTTATATTTTAGTTTGATTTAAAATGGTTAATAATTTTGTTCTACAGGAAGAGATTGATCTTACTGCTGCCTTTATTTATGTTAGTACGTATGAAATTGTGGGTTCGGGACAAAAAACCGCTATGTTTTGGATACGTATTCACCAAATTTTTGTCGAACGCAACGGCAATTCCCAATGGAAGAGATTGGGCAGCCTTAAAAACCAAGATGAAAGCAATAAAAAAAGATGTCAAAGAATTCGTGTCCATTCTTAACGCTATATATCGGCAAACCAAAAGCGGTGCGAGATACGAAGATTTGGTAAGTTCTATTATTGTTGTTGAGTTTTTCCATATAGTTGGTGATGTTTTTAATAAACTAAATTTTTCAGACAAAAGAAGGTCGGGAGCAATTTCAGTTTCAAACAGGACAACCATTCAAGTATGATGTATGTTATGAAATATTTAGAGAAAAGGTCCCTGGATTTAATTATGAACTCACTGTGTCCCAAAACAGTGAGTTGTTTAATAATCATCGTGACTTTGTATCAGTCGAAGATGGTACTGAATTTCTTCCTAATGGAGAGACTCATTGGAATATAAGTACAATGCACGTCCTATAGGAACAAAAAAAGTCAAAATGCAATCTAGACAGAAGAAGGATCGTGAGCAAGGTATATTTAGAGAAGGTGATGAGGGAACATCTTCGGTTAAGATGGAAGATGATAGGATCTATCAACAAAGTGCTATTATTTTGGAGTATCTTAAGGAAACACGATCAAGGAAGGAAGAAATGAGAGTGGAACAAGAATCCCAATACCAAACAATTTGGGAGTATACTCAACAACCGAGTTATGAAATGGAAGAACAACTCGATTTTCAAAAGCTTCAACAACAGTCTAATCAAATGCATTTAGATCAAGACATTGCAATAATGTCTATGGACCTTAGTCGGTTAGCTCCCAACGAAAAAAAATATTACTGACGCAAGCAAAAGGAGATCTTGAAGGGGATGAATATAATCAGCGTTGAAGATTCAGAAGATGATGATGTAATCCATCTCTAGTTGTTTTATCTTTTATTGAGTTTAGTTTTTTAATTTCTAGTCTACGTTTAAATTAAAAGTGTTGTCCTAAATTTCTAGTTAGTATTGTTGTTAACTTAATTTTAAAAGTGTTGTATAAATTAATTTAAATTGTTGTTGGAATTAATCAAAGGTTTGAATGTGTTGTAACGAAACGATTTTCATATTCAAATTAATAACTTCATTATCACTTCATTAAACTAATGTTCATTAATAACTTTAAAAAAAAATTACAACTGATCATTCGATTAAAAGCGTGTATCGCTCTGCCACCGTTTTCTTAACATGGTGCGATGGGTCTGAAAGCATTACATGTTATTATTTTTCTTTGTGTGAGACTCAACGATCAATGCCGCTTCGATATGATAAAAATGTTCTCCTCTCCAGGCTTTATATGCATCTTGTGCAGCGAACCTTTCCATTCTGTACCTATCGAGAAACTCATTGTACTTGATGCATAATTTCCTAACATGATTTGGCCTTGAACAAACGTGGGATGGTTCATAATTAAAGCGTGGTTCATGACTTGCCGTTCTGTTTAACGAAAGGACCCCAACCAACTTGAATCCCAAATATAGTATGATCTTTAGGATCTTCTGGAAAATCATCCATGAGAAGGTAAAAGTTTCTAATCCATTCTGTCTCTTCTTCAACATCCTTTAACCTTGCCCTCTGTTAGAATTGTTCTTGACCTCGTTTATGTGCCTTGAGTTTATCTTCGTATTCTGTCGCAGCCGATGATGAACCTTTGGTTTCTTTTGAGGATTTTCGTTTGCTTAACACTTCATCCATCACATTAGTAAATTTGGTAGGTGATGAAGACGTTGTTGCGTTCGTAGTAGATTGATCTCCTCTTTTGCATCTCTCTTTTTCCATTGCAGCAATTGATTGAGTGGTTCGCTTGCATCTTCTAATAATATCTTCGACTGAGTTGGTAGTTGCTGATTGATTTGCTATTGAATAAATTTTTATCTTTGATTTTCACCTCAAAGATTGATAATGCAAAGAAGAATGGGTAGATTGATGCTGCAAAGAAGAATGGGTATATTGATGCTGCAAATAAGAATGGGTTATCTTCCTTATATAGGAATCGTCCCTAACATCCATATTTATTAGAACTCGTGCCCAACGGCTCTATTTCTTAGAACTCGTTCCCAACAACTATATATTTCTTTCTATAAATATAGAAAATGTTGAGTAATGTAATGTTAAGAGTGTTTTAGGAGTGTCAAATTTATAATTAGTTATGTGTGTTGACTAAATATGTGGGTGTAGGACATCCACACATTTTCCTTATAAGGTCTTTTATAGACCAAGTAGAAGAGGGTGTATTATCCCTTCAACTCAATGAAATTAGAGAGAGTGAGAAGAACCAAATAGGTTCTCACTTCTCCATTATCAAAATCACCCACAAACATCTATGTTTAATCACCCAAACAACCAACAATTGGTATCAGAGCTTAGATCTATATAGATTTGATCTTGTTGAGTGAAAAAAACAATTTCTACCCATTAAATCAAAAAAATCAGCAACATTTAAAATTTTCAAAAATTAGATCTAGAAAAGAAAAAACCCAATTTCTTCAATTAATCATCAACCAAATCAATGGCAAGTAGTAGTAACTCAAGTCTATACATTCAACAACCTTCAATACCACTTTTCCATGGAGAAAATTATGATTTTTGGTCCATCAAAATGAAAACCTTGTTTATGTCTCAAGATGTGTTGGAGATTGTTCAAGATGGGTATGATGAAACTGAAGATACATCAACTCTAGAGCAAGCACAAAAGGATTTACTTAAGGAGAAGAGGAAGAAGAATGCAAAAGCATCCATGTACCAAGGATTTGGAGACACTATTCTACCAAGAGTAATTCATTTTCCTAAAACTAAAGAAGCTTGGGATATTCTTCAACAAGAGTATGGAGGTAATAAGAAGGTAAGAGAATTAAAATTACATTCATATAGAAGAGATTTTGAGAATCTAAAAATGAATGAGAATGAATGTTTGGATGAGTTTTCTTCAAGAGTTGTTGAAGTTGTTAATAATATGTTGATGTGTGGTGAGAAGATGGAAGAAAGAAGAATTTGTGAGAAGATATTGATTTGTTTGCCGGAAAAATTTGAACCCATTGTGGCGGTTTTAGAAGAGACTAAAGATTTCTCTACATTAAAGTCACAAGAATTATGGGCTTCTTTGAAGGTGTATGAACAAAGGGTGTCGAGGCACTCGGAAAAATCAATTGAAAGTGCATTTCAATCAAAATTGAGCTTGAATTCAAAAAATTCAGCAACAAATAAAAATGAGTACAAGGGTGAATCAACATCAAACTTCAAAGGAAAGGGAAAATGGAAGAAAGGAGGACTAACTCCAACAACTACACAAAAAGTGATTCGTCTCAAGTACAAAGATGCAATTTTTGCAACAAGAATGGTCATTTGGAGAAGAATTGTTGGAACAAAGGAAAACCCAAATGTCATCATTGAAAGAAGTATGGACATTTGGAGAAGGATTGTAGGTACAAAGGTGAAGAACAAGCCGGTAGAGCCGAAGAGAAAGGAGAAAAACAAAATTTGTTTTATGCTTGTCAAAGTGCTATGGAGACTTCCAAAAGTGAAGTGTGGTTTGTTGATAGTGGTTGTACAACTCATATGTCCGGTGTGAAGAGCTTGTTTGTTGACATGGATACATCCATAAACTCTCTAGTGAAGATGGGGGATGGAAACATGGTTCAAGCTAACGGAAGAGGTACAATTTGCGTGCAAACTATCAATGGAGCAAAATATATTAGAGATGTGTTATATGTTCCGGATTTGGCACAAAATTTGCTTAGTGTTGGGCAACTTGTGGAGCTTGGGTATGTGGTTTATTTTGAAGATGGATATTGCACCATTTATGACAAGAAGCACAACAACAAGAGACAAGTCATGAAGAGTATCAAGATGGAGAAAAATAAAAGCTTTCCAATTATCTTTGAAAAGGAGAAGAATGTTGCATTGAGGATGGAAACCATTGATGAAACATGGTTATGGCATAAAATACTTGGGCATTTGAATTTCAATGGTCTCAAGGTGCTTTCTAACAAGAACATGGTGCAAGGACTTCCACAACATATCAACCACAAAGATGGAGTATGTGAAGGTTGTGCACTTGGGAAGCAACTTCGCCAACCATTCCCAAAAGGTGTAGCATGGAGAGCAAAAGAAATTCTTGGTTTGGTACATACCGATGTAATAGATACTTTATCTTATTCATTGATGATTTAAGTCGTATGACTTGGGTGTACTTCATGAGACAAAAGTCCGAAGTTTTTAGCATTTTCAAGAAGTTCAAGAGCCTTGTTGAAAAGAAAAGTGGTCACTACATCAAAATTTTGAGAAGTGATAGAGGCAAAGAGTACAACAACAAAGAGTTTGATAAATTTTGTGAAGATGAAGGCTTGGAAAGGCAAATAACCGTGGTTTATACTCCTCAACAAAATGGTGTTTCCGAGAGAAAGAATCAAACCGTTATGGAGATGGCGAAGTCCATGCTTCATGAGAAGGGTATGCCTAAAGTGTTTTGGGCCGAAGACGTCAACACCTCCGTCTACTTGATGAATAGGTGTCCAACAAAATCCGTATGGGATAAAACTCCTTTTGAAGCATGGAGTGGGAGAAAGCCATCGGTAAGACATCTCAAAGTTTTTGGTAGTGTGTGTTATTCTCAAATTCCAAAGGTGAAGAGAACAAAGTTTGATGAATCAAGTGAGAAATGTATATTTCTTGGCTATAGCCTCCAGTCAAAAGGTTATAGGTTGTTTAGCTTGAAGAACAACACAATGATTACAAATCGTGATGTCTTGTTTGATGAATGAGCTTCATGGAATTGGGAATAAGGTAAAATTGAGAAGAGAACCATTATTCTTGACGAAGAGCAAGAAAATTCAGCAACAAATGAAGTTGAAGAAGGTGAAGAAAATGAGGAAGAACTACCTCAAACACCTCCAAATACAAGACAAGGAACATCTCCAAGTATGTCTCCAAGTACTAGTGCATCAACATCACCACCATCGGCACCAAACAAGATGCATAGGTTGAGTGAAGTGTATGAAAGATGCAACTATTGTGTGGTTGAGCCGGAAAATTTTGAAGAAGCATCAAAAGAACCGGTTTGGATAAAAGCTATGGAAGAAGAAGTTTTTGTCATTGACGAGAACGATACATGGGAGAAGGTAGCAAAGCCAAGTGACAAAGAAGTTATTGGCGTGAAGTGGATCTACAAGGTGAAGTACAATGCGGATGGAACGGTTCAAATATACAAAGCAAGGTTGGTGCCAAAGGGCTACTCACAACAACCTTGTATCGACTACAATGAAACGTTTGCACTGGTTGCTCGTCTTGACACCATTAGAGCCGTTATTGCTATGGTGTCTCAAAAAGGTTGGTTACTTTATCAAACTGATGTCAAATCGGCATTTTTGAATGGAGAACTCCATGAAGAGGTCTATGTAGAACAACTACAAGGTTTTGTAGTGGAAGGAGAAGAAGACAAAGTATACAAGTTGAAGAAAGCTTTGTATGGTCTCAAGCAAGCACCAAGAGCTTGTATAGTAACATAGATGGATACTTCAAAAGGCAAAATTTCAACAAAAGCAAGAGTGATCCTACACTATATGTGAAGACAAAAGGTACGTCTATTCTCATTGTTGCCTTGTATGTTGATGATCTTATCTTTACGGGTAATGATGCTCATATGATTGAGCAATTCAAGAGAGAAATGATGATGAAATATGAGATGAGTGACATGGGTTTGCTCAAGTACTTCCTTGGTATAGAAGTTCATCAAAGTGAAGATGGAGTGTTCATTTCTCAAAGCAAGTATGCCGAAAAGGTATTGAAGAAATTTGGTATGCTTGGTTGTAACCCCACATCAACACCACTTGTAGTGAATGAGAAACTCAAGAAAGATGATGGAGGAAGAAAGGTTGATGAGACTTACTATAGAGGTCTTATTGGAAACTTGTTGTATCTTACACATACAAGACCCGATATTATGTTTGCTTCAAGTATGCTTTCTAGGTTCATGAGTTCACCTAGTCATCTACATCTTGGCGCGGCAAAGAGGTTGTTGAGGTACATACAAGGAACAATGAATTTTGGAATCATGTATTCTAGAAATTTGGATGTCAAATTAGTTGGCTATTGTGATAGCGACTTGGGAGGATGTCTTGATGACATGAAGAGTACATCGGGGAATGCTTTTTCTCTTGGTTCGGGTATATTTACATGGGCATCAAAGAAGCAAGAAACCGTATCTCAATCCACGGCGGAAGAGGAGTACATTTCGGCATCAATAGCTACGTCTCATGTTGTATGGCTAAGAAGAATCATGGAAGACATTCAAGAGAAGCAAGAAGAAAGCACCGTAATATTTTGTGACAATAAATCGGCAATTGCTATGTCCAAAAATTCGGTTGAGCATTGTAGAGCAAGGAACATCAAACTCAAGTACCATTTCATTCGAGAAGCGGTTGAAGATGGTGAGATAGAACTCAAGTATTGCGGAAGACCAATTGGCGGACATCTTCACCAAGGCACTTTCCAAAGGAAAATTTCAACACTTCCGTGAACTACTAGGAGTAGAAGAACATCACATTAAGGAGGAGATTGTTGAGTAATGTAATGTTAAGAGTGTATTAGGAGTGTCAACTTTATAATTAGTTATGTGTGTTGACTAAATATGTGGGTGTAGGACATCCACACATTTCCTTGTAATGTCTTTTATAGACCAAGTAGAAGAGGGTGTATTATCCCTTTAACTCAATGAAATTAGAGAGAGTGAGAAGAACCAAATAGGTTCCCACTTATCCATTATCAAAATCATCCACAAACATCTATGTTTAATCGCCCAAACACCAACATAATATTTTTTCTAACCAACAACAATCTCAATTCATTCTCAAATATAAAACTCAATCATGTATTCTAAAAGTTCGAGTAGAAATGGAAAACAAATAGTATGTGTGGATAATCATAGCCTACTTCAATGCCCATGGCTATATACAAATGTCCCCAATGAGGTTGCACCGTCACTAGGAAGGTAAAAGAGTTGATATCGGAGAAGATAAGGTATTTGGAATGTAAGTATGCTAAATGTCCGGGAGAAGCACAATGTTTGGAGGATGCAATGAAAGATGCAATCAAACAAGAAAAAGTTGACGAACTCTGCAAGAACTTCAAACTAAAAGGAAATGTGGAGTTTGAATGCAGCAAGGGGATTCCCTGTGAAACTGAGGGTTGTAATTTCTTTATGGAAATTCACCGGTCAAGTGCAAATAAAACATATGGAAAATGTTACTGTAAATGCCTTTTCTGTGAAACGGTGGCATGGGCTGAATAAATGTTGTTATGTTTTAGTTTAATCAAGAGTTTGAATATCAATTGATGTAATGTGTTTTTTTTATAATTAGTATGTGTTGTTGTAAGAGTTTAAATGTGATGAACATGATTTAATGTGCTTCTACAATAAATAATAATAGTTATTTTCATATTCATATGATTAACGATTACATTCTGCACGTGCAACCAGCCTTTAAACCAATAGGCGACCCTATTGGACGAGTTATGTCTCGTGAGGGTTTACAGATAGATATACCCACAAAACCTATCATTATTTAAATTCTTTACTCTTCATCTGATAATTCAGAGGATGAATCTTCAAAGGGGGAAGGGTTATACTCTGAGAAACTGTTTCTCAAAATTACATAGCAGTTAAAAAATCTAAAAGGTTTCCCCTTCTTTTTTTCGTAACTCTCCAAAGCAAATTGCACCTACAACAAAAGAAAACAATATCAATTTACAATTAAATTATTCTACAATTCAGCACTCATACACAAAAAATTATTGGATAAGTAACTGGTAAGTTTCTTACGATTTCCGAAGGTACTGGTGCCCTCCATAGATATAAGGATCTTTGTGTCGATACATATACTTTCACGTCTGAAGTGATAACATTTAACCTTGTTTTCAGATACTTAATCGTTCTTTCATTAGGATTCCCGTTCTGTATGGTCAACATTTGCAGCAACTGCTCCAAAATATTTGTGTTATTTAGTTGTTCATCTTCTTGTTCATTCTCTAGATGAACATCAACTCATAAACTAACTATCAATTCGTCATCCTCCGGAATAAAACCCACTATAATTAAGAAAGAAAAGTGTTGTAGATAATAACTTAGACAAAAACAAGTGTTTATTTTTGAAGATGGAGAAGAGTAGGGCTGGCAACGGATAGATATCCGGCGGATATTGGCAATTCCGTTAAGGTTAAGGTTAAGGATTATCGGATATCCGGTATCCGATAATATCCCATGGATACCAAAAATTCTAATTCGATAAGGTTAAGGTTAAGCTATCGGATATCGGATTTTTATCCGTTAATATCCGTTAGTATGGGAACGAAGCAAAAGCTAAAATTTGACGAGTTTTAAGTTTAAGCTAAAATTTGTGAGAGAAGAAAAATGCACAAGAAGAAAGAAAAGAAATGTCCCGTGGTTTGATTTAATGGTTTGGTTAATTTGAAATGATGGTGTGGTGATTGATCGCCATGGCGGGCTTGGCTGTATTTGAGAATGGAAGCGGTGGTGAGTATGTGTCATGTCAATCGATGGAAGTGATGTTGTGGTCGATCGATGGAGCTGTTAAACTCAAGTAAGAGCATTGATTGGTATTGAGCCGACTGGCAAACAAACTATGGTCCGTGAAGGTCCGAGACAAGAGTGGATTTTTGGTGGAGTTTCGAGTCATTGAATGAGGAAGTTCGGAGAATGGAGAACGATCATCGGGTCCGGAGAAGAAGTTGTTATAAGGCATAAGAAGAAAATGGTTTTGTCTATGCTTGGCTATTGGTTCGATAAGAACTGAAATTGAGATGGTCAGAGAATGGGAGATATAGATTGGTGCGGTAGTTGCAAGTGTAGCTTGTGGCTTGCATTTGGAAGGATTTGCCGAGCTTGTATAAAAAGTGGTGTCGAGAATTAGAAGAATGAAGACGAACTGGAATGGGTTTGTTTCTTTTGCGAGAGTTGGACGGACATTACTAGTATTGGTAGTATTGAAAATTACTAGTACGCCCTACCTTATCGGATATCGGATATTAACCAATCGGATAGAGCCCAATCCGATTCCGATAGGTTAAGAGAAAATATCCGATAAGTTATCGGATCCGGATATCCGATATCCGATATAACGGATAAAATCCTATAGGATTTCGAATAATCGGAAACGGATCCCGGATATCGGTTATCCATTGCCAGCCCTAGAGAAGAGAGTTGGTCGAACTAATGTGTTCATTGGTAAACGATATGTGAATCCTTTATACATGGTCAGTATACATATCCATACACTGTACAAAGAGATTTCACGGATAAGTATACTAATCCATATGCTGTACAAAGAGATTTCACGGATATGTATACATATCCATATACTATACAAGGAGATTTAAATGATTTAAACCATATGCCATCAAATATAAACGTATTCATTTGCATACATAAATGAAGCCCAAAAATAATTTAAAGTCTGTTATTACATATGCATGTAACATTCGAAATCTTAAAACACAACAGTGAAATACATCCTATGCCTCAACATCATCATCATCATACATACCTGCATCATCGTACGCAACATCATCGTCACCGTCAGAATCCTCATCAGCATCGTCCTCATCATCATCATCATAATCCTCCTCATCGCCAGAATCCTCATCGTCATCTCCATCATGTTCATATTTGATCATTGTAATCTCCGTCATAATCAAATGCTCCATCCTCGTTTTGACCAGGAACTACTTCTTCTTCTAAGTTTGTATAATCATAATATCCTTCTGATAATGGGAGTACCACGTATTCCATATCTGAACCCTCCAAACTAGACAAGTCCGCTGCCTGGCCTCCTCTACCAGGACGCGCAACAATATGCTTGACAAGATCATTTCTTAGTTGTAGGTGCATTTCTATGTTTTTCATAGATGACATAAATACACGACCATTATTGGTAGGTTCCGGAATCGGAACAGGAACAACTCTGCCCCAATCCGTATCCCGACGTTCATGCTCGATAATCATGTTGTGTAAAATAAAACAATAGTTCATAATTAGGTTCAATTCAGATTGTTGCCAATACTTACATGGTGATCGGACAATTCTGAATTTACCCTGAAGCACTCCAAAAGCACGGTCGACATCCTTTCTTTTAGACATTTGATACTTGTTGAATCTCAGATACTCGGGAATTTCCAATGTATGACTAAAAGCTTGTACAATTGTAGTCAACTTTGGATAGATACCATTGGCTAAGAAATAACCCATATGGTATTGGTGACCATTGATGACATAATTGCATGGAGATGCTACACCCTTTAGCATGTTATCAAAAAGGGGTGAGTGTGCCAACACATTCAAGTCGTTGTTTGATCTAGGCATTCCAAAAAAAACATGCCAAAACCACAAATCGTATAATGCCACTGCCTCTGATACCAAACTACTATGTTTGTCTTTACCCAGGTAAGTTCCTTGCCAAGCTACCGGACAATTCTTCCATGGCCATTCCATACAATCAACACTACCAAGCATTCCAGGAAAACCTCGTTCCGCATTCTCAGCTAGCAACCTCTGAACATCTTTAGAAGTGGGTTCATGCAAATATTTCTCCAAAAGTCATGCAAATGGTGTGGCAAAATCTTTTTAGATACATGTATATTGTAGTTGCTGATTCATGATAGTCTTCATCTTCGCTTGATCTCAAACCAAGGCCCAAGGGAACCAAGGCCCAAGGCAACTCTCTGGTCTCATCACTTTCAAGTCAGTTAATATCTCAAACCAAGGCCCAAGCCAACTATTCTGGTCTCATCACTTTTCTGATACAAGTCGTAGTAACACAACTCTCTTCCTGCAGCTTGATCTTAAACCAAGGCCCAAGGGAATCACTGTCAAGCCCAAGAAAAAAAGACTCTTGTTGAGTTCCACTTCCTCATGGGATCATGAATACACCTGGTTATAAACCAGCAATTTTCGTGTCCGGGAGAAAAATGCCCTTGATTCATGAGATCAAGCTACTGACTTGCATATTTTTGAGTCAGTGGTTTGACTTAGAAAACAAATTCATTGAGTCAGTTCCAGATGAGTCGAGTGATTTTAGTCAGTTACAGAACCAAAAAATAATACTCCCTCCGTTTCTGGAAAAGAGATACTTTCACTTTTTCAGTTTGGCCTATTTTTAGGCTAAAATGAAAAAGTGAAAGTATCACTTTCCAAAAACAGAGGGAGTAATAAATAGTAGAACTAGACTGTACTGGTGACCAGTGCCGCAATTATAATCCCCATGATATTAATCCAAATGCTAGTGTCAACACAGATGATGCATTAGAGTTAAGGGATGAAAGATTTTCATTGTGAAGTGTATCTATTATTGTCGGCGAAAATTGGTAATACAATTATACAACTTTTTGGTAAAAACTTCGATATAAGAATTGGCATCAAGATATTATAGAGCTTAGATAGGAAGTAGACAGACACGACATCCCTCTGTATAGACAGACACGACATCTCTAACCAACACAACAGATCCGAAACACTTTGGAGCATAGTGAAAACAACTGCGGAAAATACAGATAAGTTAAGGTACTTTCTTACTCCTTCCTGGAGGTCAGGCACTTTGGCGGCCCTCCCTGTTTTATTTTTATCTTCTATTGGTATAATCCTCCTAGTGATTGTTTAATAAAAAATAAAAACAATTTTTGAAATACCCTATCGACCTTCAATTCTCGTCAAAGTGACATTGTTACTTGAGGAGTTGCCAGGCTTATCTGGAAATGCTGGGACAGTATATGGAGGTTCTTTGGGAGATGGACGATCAGTCTCATAGTTAAGCATGAGATCCACTTCAGCCATGGTCGGCCTATCTACGGCTCTATTCTGACAACATAACAACCCAATATGTATGCATTTCATCACTTCAGATGGAGAATCCAGATCACCCAAATCCTCATCAACAATCTCTGACCATTTGCCTTCATTCCAAAGACCCCAAGCCTGAATAAAATGTCGAAGAATATAAGTTCATTTTAACACATTAGTATAATACAACAAGGAATTCATATAGTTTATATAATACTTACATGAAGAAGTAGGTTTAAAGGTTGTTCGGGATTGAAGAAACTGTTATTTCTCTTACCGCTTACAACTTCAAGCACTAACACTCCAAAACTGAAGACATCAGACTTCTCCGAGAATGTCCCTCCCATTACATACTCCGGAGACATATAACCACTGCATTTGTTTGTGAGGGCATGTTATATAGTAGATGACTAGATGAGTTATCAAAATTTAAGTAAATGATAAAGGGAGAAACATGGTGCTCACAATGTACCAACAACCCTGTTAGTGTTATCGATAGTTTGGTTTCCACCAAATATCCTTGCCATTCCAAAGTCTGAAATTTTCGGGATCATGTCTCCATCCAAGAGAATGTTACTGACTTTGAGATCTCTATGAATAACTCTTAATCGAGAGTCGCGATGAAGATACAGAAGTCCACGAGCAATCCCTCCAATAATATCAAATCTTCTATCCCAATCTAGGCATGACTTTTTCCTTGGATCTGCCATTAGTACAGATATCCTTGAATTAGTTGTTGTTGGAAACAGTTCGAGATGAATGTAAAAAATACAAGAAAGTGGATTAACATGCACGGCCAGCCTTTAAAAAGTATACTTTGTGTTATATTCAAAATGAAAGAATGGTTGATGGTATATCATATGAGAAAAGAAACAAACCAAATAGGAATACATCCAGGCTTTTGTTGGGCATGAACTCATATATTAACATGTTCTCTTCTCCTTCTACACAGCAACCAAGCAGCTTCACAAGGTTACGATGCTGAAGTTTGGAAATCAACACAACCTCATTCTTGAACTCTTCAATACCTTGACCAGAGCTTTTCGAAAGTCTTTTCACGGCAATTTGCTGCCCGTTTTCTAATTTACCCTATAAACCATTATCCAATGCACATGCAGAAAATTTAGTGAATGGAAATGTGTGAAAGTTCATCACAATTATTATAATAATCAAACATACCTTATAAACTGGCCCAAAACCCCCTTCCCCCAATTTATTTTCCATGCAGTAGTCATTTGTAGCAATTGCTAAACAGGCCAGGCTAAACATTTGTAATTCATGTGATTCCCCTTCACTTTTACCATCATGAAACATGTTTCTATTTGGTGTTTCATTATCGGTAGTGTTGGTTTTCAACAACCCCTGTAGTCCTTTAAATCTTCCTGCATATTCATGAACAAGGCAAGTAATTGAAGAAACAGTTAGGCAATGTAATTTATAAATACAACTAGCCTAAATTGGCGACAGTTACTAAAAAATTTCCTTCATTAGTCCATGATAAGATTAGCAGAATTGTTCTGTGGTATGAAATATCCCCAACCAAAACAAAAGCGAAGGTAGTTACCTCTTTCATTAGCCTTATTCCTCTTGCACAGATGCATGTATCCTAATACACCCATGATAATACCCACCAAAGAGATTATTACAGGTACAATGATTTTCCAAATTACCACCTTTCTCCTTCTGACTGACATATTTGTAGACTTAAGCACAGTCAGTTATGTGGTTATGCACTTGCAATGGACATAAATCAGTGATTCTGAGGGAATACCCCTGAATATGGGATACTTTATCATATATTTGGTATCTTATTAATAGAACATATTACTTACCTTCGGTGAGAAAATCGGAATCTGCACGTTTGAGATAGAGATTCCCTGCTCTACCATCCGATTGTTGACTGATATTCATCATATCTCCCTGCCATAATTGACACCCTGTCTTCTCGTACGCATAAGCATTGCAAGAACATGCACTCTGGCAAGCTGATTTACATTCTTCCGCACTATTGACTTGTCGAGACTGGGAATTATCAGGCAATTTCGAGCTTGGAATTGGTGAAAAACCAATATTTTTACTCCCACATTGCAAAGACGTATTCCTAAGACACCCACCACTTGAATCCCGAAGATTCCAATCTGAAGGAGATCGTTCAACAAAACCAGGCAAACACTCACATTTCAACGTGTCCTGGTTACAATTGCCAAAAGCTCCACAGGCTCCATAAACATCACAAAAATGTTTCGGTTGAGTCCAATATAAAATCCATTTTCCTGTTGTGGCTGACCATGTAAATTGTTTCATTTGGCCAGAAACATCCATTACCATTCTCACGACAATTGATTTATTATAAAGATTATAAGTAACATAACTCTCATTTTCATTTGAAGTGTAACTAAAATTGTAAATGTAATTTCCTCTCATCTGGGGAATAAACGTAAAGTATTTATCTCGGTCAATCCATTCCCCACTTGTCCAAACCTGTATGGACTTGTTCCACCTTATAAGATACTGATTAATTCCAGTTGGGTCTAATTCTAAGTTGAAAATTCCGGAACCTGGATCTTCTTGATTTCTCCATGAGGTAAGTAACTTATTTACACTAGTTTTCTTACTGAGCCCAATTTTCCCACCAGGTAACCAAGTATCAGTAGGATAATCGAAACTCTGCCAAATTACGATAGACGGATTACGCTTATCTCTTAAAATAAAATTACCATCACCACCTAAAACTGCTTCAGTAGTATTGGGATTACTTGAAGTTGAATTGGTAGACCAAATTGAGGAATTGGACGGGCCATACAGAACTAGATTACCATTCGCTAAAAGTTTCAGCTCTGAAGATGCTGGATCACTAAGTGGCTTATCTCTATTAGCTACCCAAACTACTGTCTGCACCGACACCCTATCATAGTTATACCAGATACCTATGTAGTAGTTCCGAGACTCACCTGGTGTGAAGAAACCCATCATAAAGTTGCCGTCTCTCGACGTAATTGTTTGATTTCCGCTTAGAGTTTCACCCGCCAAGATGGTATCAGCTGCAATTGAATCAAGAGGCTTATTGAACATGACAAAAACAAAGAGTAGGACAGAAAAATAAGTCTTTTTGGCAGCATCCATATCCAATTTTGAAGAAACAAAATTCCAAAATTCAGGCAAACCCAACAGCAAGTTGATGAAATTTCAACTTGAATGAGCATTTACTGTTTTCTTTACTGTATGTAATTCAATCAATCATTTTAGCTTGTGGTTGTGTTAGAAACAAGTCATTGGGTGCGTAATTGAAAGTCATCAATCAATCAATTCATACAGGTGGCTATAAATTCAATTAATGAAAGGGTACTCTGGTAGATAAAAGATTTAATTTCACAACAATGAATGAAGAAGACCCAAAAATAAATTTAAAGGAAAAAAAAAATTGTTTGGTGGGACAAAGAAATAGACATACCTAGACTTTTTCGTCCAATTGGCTTCTTGATCACTATTCCCTTCCTCCATTTGATTTTCACTTCCTGTTGGGCACAATTACAAACACGTTGGCTGCATTAGAAGAAGGGATCCTAAGATGGATTACAAAAAGTTAGCCTATTTGAAATCGAAATTTCATGAGAATTCATGAAAGGCATGACAAGACAAGCAGCAATAGAAAAAGAGTACTTACTGGGAATCAGATTTACAGTGATCCATCCATGACTGGAGCAATCAAAATGGCAATCAATCCACTGGATGATAACAGTAGTTTGTATGTGGTGGCTACAGGATAGAATGGTGGAGGGGAAAGTGAAATCACCCAAAGCCAGTAATTTATTTAGATCTGGTGATTTTACTGAGTTCACCAAGATTGTAATGGAGGCCAAATTATGAAGAACAGTGTATACAATTATTGATTTGTACATGATATAAATTATCAATAAAAATTCCATTTATTCATATCACAGTACCACTAATGTATTTGAGCGGCACAAACAAATTCTATCAAAAAACTATACAAATTTATGAAAAGTGATTGCAAATCTTCAAATCTATTAAAAAACTATACAAATCTTCAAAGTGATTGCAAATTCTATTAAAAAACTATAGAAATTTATGAAAAGTGATTGCAAATCTACAAATCTGAATGCCACTACACCCTCTAATGTTTCCGCAGAACACTGATTTGATTTTCAATCAGCCAAAATGAGTTCTAATTTAAATCCATTGCTTGCTCATCTTTTCTTTGTTGAACCAGTATGCCGGCGATCATCTTATGATTTGTTTCTTTATGATTTGTTCTTTGGGTTGTATGCAGGAACAAAGGGATCTTAACACATTTTTACCTTCGATTATGAGAGGAGAAATCATCGTGTGATCTAAATTCATTGGGTTTGTTTCCAAGGAATACCTATATCAAAATTCACTTGAAATTCCATTATAGTTTTGTATCTTTCAAGCTAGATCTGAGACCGAAAAGAGAGTGATTGAAAGCAGACAGCGGAAAAATGAGATTTTTAGAGTGTATATATAGGGTCGGCAAGGGGAGTAGAAAAGAGTACGCAAAAACCCTAAAGGGTATATAGCCTGATGGGTTAAGCCCAGAGATAAATTCTTAATGGGTTTTTATTAGTGATCCATACATTAGGAACTATTTTTCAGGGACCATGGTGGTCTTATTAGGCCAACCTCCCTATACTTATAAGGGGTGTCCTAAAGTTAAGTAAATACACATTTACCCTTTACTTTAATTTAAATTAAAATTAACCTAATAACTATATAAATCTAATCTAAACTAAATGAATCTATTAACCAAAATCAAAATCAAAATTAAAAACAAAAACAGGGGGAATCGAAATCAAAATCATAACCAAAAATCAAAATCAAAATAAAAACAAAAAATTATTCTCTTCTTCTTCTCTCTTTCCTTGACGTTCCTCGTTCGATTGAAAAATGAGTATTAACCATCAAAATGAGTTGAAAATGGAAGTTGCAGAGAGAAGTATGGCTAGGAATTATGTGAAAAACTTTTTCGAACTAACCGAACCTAATAGAAATGATGAACATGAAGAACAGTTTGGCTATTTCGCAAAAAAAAAAATTCCCAACCAAACCTTAGTTCGGTTATGTCGCAAAAAACATTTCCCAACCGAACCCTAATAGTTCGGTTATGTCGCAAAAAACATTTCCCAACCGAACCCTAATAGTTCGGTTAGTAGCAAAAAACATTTCCCAACCGAACCCTATAGTTCGGTTAGTTGCAAAAACATTTCCCAACCGAACCTTAGTTCGGTTATTTCGCAAAAATGTTTCCCAACATAATAACAATCCGGTTACGTTGCCAAAAACATTTCCTAACCGAACTAATGTTCAGTAATGTCGCACAAAATATTTCGCAACCGAACCCTAATAGTTCGGTTACGTAGCCAAAAACATTTCCCAACCGAACCTAATAGTTCGGTTAGTTGCAAAAAACATTTCCCAACCGAACCGTAGTTCGGTTGTTACGCAAAATATTTCCCAACCGAACCATAGTTCGGTTACGTCGCAAAAAATATTTCCCAACCGAACCTTTGTTCAATTTTTTAATTTAATCTTCATTTAATCTTGCACTAATCATTTAGTTTAGTTTAATTTTTTTTAGTTTATTTTTTTTTTTTGATTTAATCTTGTACTAATCACTAATTATGTTAATCTAATGATACAACTAATCATTACACTAACTTAATTGAAAAGGGTAATTTTGGTATTAATATAAATATTTAGATAAGGGGTGACCTAGATTTACTTCTAGTGTCTTACCCAAAATAAAACCATGGTTCCCCACAAAAAAACCATGGTCCCCAAAAAACGGGTTCTAGATTAGTGCTTGACTAATCCTGGCTTAAGCCCACTATATGATCATCCTTTCCGATCATTCCTTAGGTACTAATGGCAAATTTAGAACGCGTAATTGGGGATATGGAAACTAATTGGGGGATATAGATAAATGACAAAATAGGGATCCAAATATCCTAGCTGGGTTACCCCTTATATAATTAAATTAGTAATTCCTAATCTAACCCTCCCTAATCATAATTAGTTATTAATCCTGATTAGTAAAATATTAATGATTTGGGGGATATGATTTGTGTATTTATGTTTATTTGAATTTGTGTGGGTTAGTTGAGAGTAGAATGAGGGAAAAAAATTTTGAGTAGAATTTTTTTTTTTGAAAATGGAAGATGATTGTGATGAGAGACTTGCAATTACTTTGAATCTTTAGCTCAATTACAACAACAATCATATCTTCAATCTTCGATTAATGATAACAACTCACAATTGTTGTATGATGAACCAACACCTTTGAATCATTTTTTTCTTGACCATGAAATGTTTTGTGAAGAACCAACTCAAGAAAGTAAACATGTTCAGCATACAAGCAACCCCAACACACAAGTAATGCTTCAAAGAGGTCGAAAATTTGATTATTTTTTTTTTAAACCGCCATTTCGGTCTGAAAAAAGCTTAGTACCGGCATGCTCGTTGTATGAATTCTACGCCGGTATCATTTAACCGGCATTGTATTCATAGATATTTGTATGTCGGGACAAAATATTCCTCACTATTCAAGAACATACCAGCGTGGTATTCAAACCAAGATTGAATGCCGGTACACATTTATACTTTTTACCTACCAAGCGAATATTCTATGGAATATTCAAACCGTAGATGTGAGTACACGACATAGAATGCCGGTTTACGATACCAAGCATAGCAACTTAAATGACGAGGATGCCGGTTTTACATGAAAAACATACAGAAGCTAATGATATTTTGAACTTAAATACCGACATTTGTTTCTTTTAACTTCGTATGCCGGAACCTAATACCGGTATGAAAACTCAAATTCCTTGAATTCAGGTTTTAATACCGGCTTGGAGAGTCGATTACCATTTATGCCGGTTCTTAATCCCGGCAGTTTACTTTTTACTTATCGACAATGCTGGTTTTGAACTAATCCAATTTTATTTTCATTCATTCCTTAGATTGTGACATACAACGATCAACCAAACTCCAAACCGCTCCATCGGGATACGTCGAAGTACTATAAAATGCCTCGGGTATGTTACCAAACAATACTTTCACCTAGTTTTTACAATTTTATGTTGGGATTTGCTTGTAATCTCCATAATGTTGTCCTTATGTAGGGAATAAAATATGAAAAGGAAGCAATTGCTTGGGCAAAAGCGACGGCTCTTAATAATATGTGTGTATTAGTGAGGAATTCCCAACGTTCAGATGTTCGTTTTGAGATGGTTTGCGAGAGAAGTGGAAAATACAATGAGAAAAATAGCCATAAGAGAAAGGGTTATGTATATGAAAAGAAGACTAAAAGGGTATACAAGACAGTTACGAGGAAGGATGACTGCCCCTTTAAGCTTGTATTCTATCTAAGAGGTTCAAAAGAAGAAGAAAAAGAATGGGAATGTAAGGTGTGGTTTGGCCGTCACAACCACCCCGATCCGAAAGATTTTGAAGGTCACTCCCTAGTTGCGAAGCTAAAACCTGATCAATTCGAGGATGTAAAGATGATGACCAAAGCATGTATCAAACCAAGAGTGATTCTCATAACCTTCAAGGAAAAGGATAAAACCAACGTTTCTTCACTCACTACAATTTATAGCGCACAAGCAACCGTTAAAAGGTTGGAATGGGAAGGGAGTAGTGTTATGCAAGAATTTGAGAAGATAGTTTGGGATCACAATTACACGCGTATCATTAAAAGAGGTCCGGACAACAATCCGCTTCAAATATTCATTTCCCATACTTTGCTTTCACAATTGGCTCATACGTGTTGTGATGTTCTTATGATGGACTGCACCTACAAGACAAACAAATACAACATGCCGTTGTTCAACATCGTGGGGCAAACATCGGACAAGGTAACATTCACATTGGCTTGGTGTTTAATGGAAAACGAGAGGGATTACAATTATCATTGGGCATTGCGGCAATTGAAATTATTGTTCCGGAAAATCGTTTTCTGAAGGTCATCATAACCGATCAATTTGACGCACTAATGAATGCCATATCCGACGTATATCCGGATGCACAAAATTTCCTATGTACATATCATATAGGTACATGTCAGTTTCTATACAAGAACCAAATAATGTAACCTGATTGTTCCGACATACAAATTGTTATGCCGGGACTAGGTTCCGCCAGTGTTTTGAGCATTCTGTATATGTCGGTATGTGTACATGTATTTCTAAAACTGACCTCTACTATGCCGGAACATTTTAACTTTCAAACTAGAAATCTTAACATGTTCAACATAAACCAAAGAACTAAAGAGTTAACACACAGTACAAACCAAAACAAGTTTGAAATTGTTTTTGACGTAACCAAAGAACTAAAGAGTTAACCATAACTAATTGTCATCAATTCTCTTCCACTAAATTAGTCTTTTATTTCTTTTGGGTCGGCGCCTTCCTTGTTTCCCCATACATAGCTCTGATAGTAGGGTGGGTTTCTTCAGTTCTATAAAGCTTTTCCTCGAGTTCATTGATTTCTTGAAGAGATAGCACCACTCCGTCCTTATGCTTGCAACCTAACATCTTCGTAACCTTGCCAAGCCGACGTCGCTAGATTAATACATCAAACACATAATCAGTATATATGTTAATATATGATTATGTTTACATTTAATGACTATAAGCAATTAAGAAAACTTACCACCATTCCTAAAGTCGTAAGAAGTTGGGCCATCGTAGGTTATGGAGGTGGAGTAATTTGAACATGAGGGTTTTCTTGGTGTGGAGCTTCGACGGAGGGAGGGCGCACGACATAAGGATGTGACCATTCCAGGTAATCCCTCATGTAGCTGTCATCAACTTCATAACCATTTTCCGCAATCTCCCACTTATTAATATCAACCAAACGACGTGGCTCTCTTTCCCTCCAATGTGTTGGTTCCGGTTCTGGATCATACACTACATGCAATTTGTTGGGAGTTGAATTGCACCGAGAAAAGTAAAGAAGATAATTATCATTAGAGGTTGACCAAAAACGGGATAATTGCTTAAATCCATGTTGGCGCATCACACGGCATGGATCGGCCATGATGTATCCTTTTGGGTGGTACAACGGCCCATGGTAAAATGCAACATCTCTTGGAATTTGAAGGTATCCTCTAATCTCCTTATAAGTGTCGAACACAACGTCTTCCTTCCTCATAACATCCGTGAGCCAATCTCATATCGATGACTCGACCTTTGTTAGGGACCGGATTATCGTTAAACTCAAACCTCCGAGCTCTAGGGTATCGGGTTCGGGAAGGTCTTTGATCTTCAAGAATTGGCAGTCCTTGAATAAGGTTGGGAAGTGTTCATAACACCACACCTAATCCAATGTGAACAATATACATGTGAACATAAGTAAAAAAATACATGTCAACAATAGATTAAAGAAATTTGTACCTGGGTAGAGTGAAATTCCCGACAAATTGGTTTGTTTTAGCCAATGAAGCCCTTCTCATCTCCGCCATCAAATGTGCCATGACCGCGGTGCCCCAAGAATAGCCATAGACACCTTCCAACGGGTCAAGGTACCAGAGAAAGTTTGCACTTACCCTGTTGCCATTAGTGTCAGGGAATGCCCTAGTGCCCAAGATGTATAACAGGTACGCGGCGGCTGTATACCGAATCTGTGCAGGGTCCCATCCATCCACCAAGCTTCTAGCCTTTGTATTTTCAAACATCTTCTTAAGCATCGTCAGCTTGAATGTCTTCGTCTTACTTCCGTTCGATGCTACATAAAAGCTATCCGAAGAAGTTTTGAAGTCCCAACCAAACAGCTTTTTGGTCAAATCGTGCAACTTCAACCAATCTAGGTCCCGAGACTCAACTCCTTCGAAATTGATTTGCCGATAACATTCAAGCCTAGAATGTTATGAACATCTTCAGAATCAAGGTCATCTCTCCAAACGGGAAGTGCATTGTATCGTTTCACCATGATACCTTTCGACGAAGCAATTGACGGTCACAGTATCTGGATTCACGTAATTTTCAACCAAAGAATACAGACCAGAGTTCTTTACTAATGTTTGGACATCTTCATGCTCCAACGACAATTTCCACTCAGCCGCGGCTTGGTTTCAGCAAACACGCACAGCCTTAGTATGATCCTACAAATATGAGATAATACGATTAAGATATGATGTAAAAGATAAAACAATTCACATGCACAAAATAAAAAATGCTTACATAAGTTTGAAAGATAGTACGAGCCCAAGAGTGCTTGTATCCAAAGAGTACTTTCGGTTCCGGAGCTTGACCCCAAATTTTACCATCATCGCGGTCGGGTATCATGTCATCAAGGTGAGGAAGGTGACAACCTTTAACTTTGTGTTTGCCCTTGCCCTTGTCCTTTCCTTGTGTTGTTTGTTGACTAGTCCCACCAACTTCGCTTTGGCTTGCTAATTGACTTGGTGGAACCTCATCATCTTCCTCCTCACTTTCCACTTCATCATGCTCATCGTCCTCAAGTGTTCCAGTACCTTCACGGATTTCAAGTGCACTACGTTCACCACCACTCTCCCAAATTGACCCTCTTGTTTGAAACCCCAAACGTTTCTTGCGACCCGCGTCTTTCCCCGTGGAGGAGGTGGACTGAGGAGTATCAAGACCGTCCTTCCTCATTCTCTTAGTGAGAATAGGACCTTTATTTTTCTTCGCTTCTTTGGCTTTTGACCTATAACATAAGCAAAAAAAACAAGCATTAGAAAAGTCATGGCAGTTTAGGAATCGGCATACCAATTCCTAAACAAACCAATGCCGGTAACATGGACCGGCATAAGACCTTAAATACGATACCGGCATTTTTTTAGAAACTAAATTATGTGCCGGTATTGAGCACCATTTCAGTGATGTTCCTGTATGTTTTAAGTGTACTACCGGCATTTCCGAATTGAACTAACATATGCCGGTTTTTAGATACCGGCATTCACGAAACCTAGATAGAATGCCGGTACAAACAATTAAGTTCCTGTGTGTTTTTAGTTGACTACCGGTATGGTATTCAACCCTAATTATATGCCGGTATAAAAAATTCAGTTTAAGGAATGCAAACCGGTATTGTATTCGACCCAAATTCTATGCCGGTACCTAAACCGGCTTGGTATTCAAACCAAGATCCAATGCCGGTACTCTCTGTAACTCGACAGTTTCAGCTATTGTTGGCGATTCTAACCTAAACCCATGGCTACAAATTGATTAAAACAATCATAAATGAGTTCAAAAATCACTTACCTTCTCAGAGAAGCCATGAGTGTTTGATCATCTGAGTTCGATGCTGCGTCCTCTTCTAGTTGTTGAGCAATGTTCTCGATTCTTTGTTCATGTGTTTGTTGAGTAGTCGATTTGGTTCTCGGTTTTTCTTTCGATTTGGTTCTTCGAGGCATGGTTATGTTAGGTTAATCGACAAAGAAATTTTTGATTCAACGATTAATCGTCGATGAAGAATAAATGATGAGGAAGAAGATGAAGAAAAAATAAAATTTTCAAAACCTAACCTTATGCCGGTATAAATTGGAATTGGCGGATATATGATTTTGGTTATTTGATTTTTATGTTTTAAGGAAAGGGCATTACAGTCTTTTCATAATGATTTTTAATTAAGGAAAGGGTGTTTTGGTATTTTCGCACTCAAAAAACACACCCTTAACAACCACCTTTGGTTGGGGGAAGTAATTCATATCCCCCAATTAGTTTCCATATCCCCAGTTACGCGTTCCAAATTTAGGGGTGAGCAACGAGTGAAATCTGTTAGTGTCATCCGCATCCAATCCATCTAAATAGCGTCACCTAATTTTTCATCCGTAGTCGGTCGATCAAACTTGTAGGTAACCAGATATATGAACTAGATATGGGTAATCCATAGTTTATATTTATTGTTTAATAAAAATGATTGCAGAACCATGAGAAAAACATAATTTAGCATAAAAAGAATATTTTTACATGTATAAATAAATCTTCTCCGCCTCTCTACTAGCTGAAAAATCATGCTAAACCCAACAGGGCATCCATCTGAAGAACACAAGAATACAAGATGGCAACATGATATGAAGCCCATTCAGTCGAAGTGGAGACACTCTTAAATGGTTGTAATTGACATATCCACAGTTCCATAACGTCTGCCATGTGTGGTTCAGTGCAATTGTCAATTACTCAACATTGCCTGCGAAATTTACAATGGTGGAGACAATGATCACTCACACTTCCAAGGAGACCACAGAAATTAATCAAATTCCCATCAGTATACGTGTGGGAGAACAATATGTCAATATATTTGTGGCAAGAGTTCGAACTCACCAACATATGTCAGTAATACGTGTGGGAGAGAAGAATAACCTTTGAATTAGACTCATTTCTTTGGTTCTCATGACTGCATCAACAGGTTTCAATGTATCAGCTTCTTTGCAAAATAATTTTGCCAGCATCATGACCTTCAACAATGCTAGCAACAGTTTTCACCATATAAACTTGTAAAGGTTCAACAGCTATAGTTTACATGTTTACATGTTTGACTTTAAGGTCTAGGGCTGAATCCTGGCGGAGATGAGGCAATGCAGGATCGTTGCCGGGATATCATAACTTTTTTCTTTCATACTTCTTCTACAGACTACACAGAAAGATAGTTACAAGAACCCGAACCAGGGTAAATGTATTTATCAAAACAACCATACAAGCCATGGTATAATTTCATCTTGCAAATTAATCTGAGTTTGATCCTTTACCTTCATCTCGTGTTTATTTTCTTACCGCAGTTTTCAACGTGTTTCTTGTTTGCAAACCCTTCTTTAAGACTTACCCCGCTGTATAGAGTTCCACTCTACATAGAGTGCATCAGACCATCAGTGCATGCACCCTCAAAATAGTTAATAGAGTGCATCAGACCATCAGTGCATGCATCCTCAAAATAGTTGAGACCTAAAAATAGGCTAGTTCAACTTAGTTTTGATTTGTTATTTCATTTCCTTTAAACTTCCTCTATCATCTCAAGAAATCTCGGCACAAGTATAATTTTGAAATCAAGATCCAACAACGTTAAGTTGAAAAAGTCACTACTTCATTACTTACTTCTTCTTCTTTTCCCCTTCTCTCTTACCCCTTTTTATTGTGTAGAGGTCATAGTTGCCATGAGTAAGTGTGTTAAGCTTACACACCGGAGACCTATTTGTCATACATAGCACAGTTTTAGGCATGCATAAGGCCTTTATGCGTGCACCTATGGAATAGTTTGCCAACAACTAGTGATTGAGAATAGCTTTACTTCTGGTTCATCCAAATCTCACGTCCAAAATTTCAGTAATTAATAATGTTCATGGTTCTAGCGGACAGAAAGACTGTGTGCTCCATTATTGTTTCCTCTTCTCATTTTTATTCTTACTGTTTGAGCGGAGTCTTTAAAAGGCCATAAGTTAAAGACCCGCTTTTAACTTTTTCACTATAACATTTAGCACAATTTTTTTTATAATATTGCCTCTGTTTATTAAAAAGAGATAATTTTTTTTTTTAAAGCAAAGAGAGTATTTATTTTTAATTTTTCAAATTTAAATTGTATAGCACACGTTTTGATCTATAGTTGGTGGCCATGGTTCTTCGTACCAGGAATGTATTATTATTGTATTAGTATACGACACGATGATATTGGTAATACTAACCAATAGTGATTGATACCGAGTAAGACTAGAAAACCGATCTAATTTAATTTAGTATAGATTGCAAATGGAAAGGTGCCCGATTCAACAACTTAGTAATTAAGAATATTACTTGATTTCCAATTTCCTACCACGGAGAATCAATCTGTCATAGTTTTTTTTTTTTTTTTTTTTTTTTTTTTTGATCGGTAAATTATGGAACAGAAGACACCACTGTTAGAAATGATTACAACAAAATATGACCGATCAGGAGGACACAAAACCCATCCAAAGAAAAATGAAATACAAAAGACTCTGTGAATAACAAAACATGACCGATCAGGGCAGTGAGTTTAACCATCAAAAAATAAAATAACAAATTTTTAACCAACCAAATTCGTCACACGTGCAGAACAATAGGAAGTGCTCCTGGTAATGAAAAATTTATGTCTTTTCTCGATGTTAACTAACCAAAGAAAAGACATAAATTATGAACTACTCTTTACTTAGCTTTTGAGAGGAAAAATCACAATGCAACTTAGGAATACAAAGATTTTATTTGTTTACAATATAATAAAAGACTCATATTTCATCATAGCAAAAACTTCTTTTTCCTCAGCGAGCACCTCAGAATATGTTTCTGCAGTTTTATCCACTTCTCATTGTCCATTTTGCCGGGGAATATGCTATTGCAAAGCATGCTTTCTTCATATATTGTTATATTACTTTCACCTGATTCATATATTGGATTTGAAGAAAGAAAAATTGAAGCTTGAGCCAGAAACCGATGTTAAGTACTCGGTAATATTGTTAAGATCTCTTCTTTCTCTCCTGAAAGAGATTGCTCAAGAGCAAGACACGGAAAAGCAGATACAAGCTACGTTTCAAGGTACCTTGGGTTCATAAATTATGCTTCGCTGAGTGCTGTATTTACCAGAACTCGTATTAATACATCTGATGACCTCCCTTTTCTTTCGTTCCTCTGGCACTGGTGGCACATGGTGGCAGTTGTTCGATTCAACTTCGTTTCCCTACAGGTGCATCATCAGAACGTTAAATCTATAAGGAAAAAAAAAACAAATAAGGAAAAAAAGAGCTAGGGTAAGAGGAAATTACTTGCATTATTCCAAACCACTTTGTCAGAGGAAGAGAAGAAACAGATCATCAGGTCCTTTTAACTAGCCAAATCAATCAAACATGAAAAACAATATTAATCGATGATTTATCATACAAACAACAACATAAAGAAAAAAAAAATGTGCTCTGGTTCTTAACTTCAGAGATACAAGAGAATAAATCAATCCAAAAACAATTTTTACTTACCATTGAGAGAAGATACCGTCATGTTATGCTATCACACTGCCTCTCCCTCCAAGGTATGTGGAAAGGTTCATAGACTAAATCAAACTTTACTCCAAAATATGAATCAAAAATCATAATGGTTTCTGTTCCTTTGGAACTAAAAAAAAAAGTAAAAGATTTTTGGCTATAAGGTCTTCTGGAACCCTAAAGGATATTAATGTGAAAATGTCAAAATGAGATGAAGACGGCGAGTGAAAATTGGAGAATGGATCAGGATTGAAGACGGCGAGTAGAAAAGAGGTTTTCAGATTTATATAGTTCAGTAAACAAAACCCTAAAGGCTAAAGGGAGTCTCTTAATGGGTGTTGTTTGGGCCACCCATTACCTAATGAACGTTTTATCTCTAAGCGGATATTAATCCAAATCCAGTTTCCCACTAGACTCGTAGCAGAGGCGAGAACTAGAGGAGATTCGGATGGGATGGATACTTGTCAGTTAATGATTGTTAGTCAGTCTGCCTCCATACCTGACTGGGAATGATAATTTTATTTGAGGCATCTACTGGCTGGGGCTGTGGCTGGCGCCTGGCTGGCTGCACCTATTTTCACCAATATATTGATGGGTTTTTCCATTATCTGCACCGCCTTCATTCACTTATAAGAAAACTAAGATGGTGTACAGTGGCCTAGTACACCGCCAATGCCAAATCTTCATTGGCCTGCAAAAAAAAAAAAAAAGCATTGGCCTGCAAGCAAAGGCAATCAAATCTACAGAAATGTATGGCGTATCCTACCCTTTGCAGTCATCTGGGCTTTATGGTTAAAAGAAGAGCTAAGGAGAAGGAGAGACTATCATTAACGAAGTTTAGAGGCTAATATTTTAACGGCAAAATCTCTTCAACCTGTAATTCTTTTAGAGATTTAATTTGGAACTGAGAAGATGTAATGGGATTCTAGTTAAATAAGGTTCCTGTAATTGGTTATGCACGCCTTTGGTTACAGGTTGTTTCCCTTTTCTTTTTATCAATAAAATCCAATCTTTTAAATGATAAAATAAATAGTATAAAATGTGATTTTTTAGATTTATTCATCCATTAGTTTCTGCAATAATCCGATGAGATGGGAATTTGAGATAAATACCATAAACATGCGTCCAGCATTTTAAGTAAATACACCACCAAATAAAACAAATATCTTGCATCACAAATTCAACAAGGCAGATGTTACCAAATAACATCAATAACATCATCCCATGGAGTATGAACCGTGTATCTCTTTGAATCTTCTCCCATAGCTTCCAACGATGCAAAGGTATTTACGTGAGCAATTGCTTCCACAGCTTCAAAATGATCGGTTGGTGCTTCGTTGGAAATCATCTTCAACAGTGTTGTTTTCGTGTCATAACAATATAGCACACGTCTATTGTATAAGAAAATGATTTCTCCGTTCTTTGTAAGTAAAATCGGCCGAAAACTACATTCACTAGAACGTACTATGGCCTTGTAATCTTTTTTTTGCTCGATTACGGCTTTGTAATCTATGCCAAACTCCATACTCCAGGTCTCCTTCGAGTCGCTACTTTTCATTAGAGACCAAATTTCCATACGGCTTTGTGACCCCTTGTCCACGCAGAGACACAAATGCCTTCCGAGTGCTACAAGTTCACATCTATCTCCAGTCTTCTGCATACAAGAAGTGGCAGATAGCAATCGAAACTCCTCGTTAGCCAAGTCAAAGGCCGCAACATTCTTGCCCGAAATCCAGTAAATAGCATCATTTGCATAGGTACCCTTACCCCCGCTTGACATCCCCATCAGGCGATGGGAAATTTTACCTATGGCTCTCCACCCACAACCACTGCCAAGGGTGTATACTTCAACGTTTCCTTCCAGATAGTGGAGGTCGAGGTAAACGATTCTAACAACCTTGTACTCATTGGTTGACCTAACATACCCGAATCCACATCCTGTACGACAAAACATGTTAACCTCTCCATCCCTTATAAGATCAGGATCAACATCTTCTTCCTTTACAACTAGTTCAGGAAGATGAACATATTCTCTGGTAAGGGGATTACAAATATAGATGGGATCCATAATTGAATGGTGGTGTTGAAGTGCACAAACCAAACCATTGCAGGAGCCAACTAAGTGATCAGTAAAAGGATCACTGCGCATAGGAGGATGATAGATCTTTTTCAAATTTTGATTGTATATGTATTTCCTATCAGTTCTAATCCTATCACTTAATTTTTCTCCATGGAAAAGTAAATTAATGTTATCTGGATCGTCAACACTACAAGCAAAAAAAGAGACATGGCTCCACCTTATTAGCAGAAGCTATATTGCCATCGTCGCTACCATACATATGGTTTAGCAGGCGACTGAGGTGCATATTTGCTAAGTTACTTCCGCTGCAACGGATGAGAGTTCCCCAATGTTTACAAACTAATTTGCACTCCAATACAGTTTCGGCTGGAACCCGAGAAACGATATCTAGTAGGATGTCCGAGGGAAGAGACCCCATCGATCCTTGTATTAATGATGACACAAATCAAGAAGTTAGATGAATAAAATCAATGGAATTGCTAACTTGAGGCAATTCCCAGTGCTTGAGTGATCAGGTAAACCTAGTTTCCAGAAAATCTGTGGTGAATGTGCTTATCTACAGTGCTCGACCTTGTTATTTATATGGGCTACAAGAATTCCTAAAGAAACACTGAGACTGAAAAGAAAATCATACTAAACTAGGAATCAAAGATGAAGTAGAAAAGGAAACCATCTAGTTTGTACGTATAGATTTGAGTTTTGTACCTAAAGATTTTTTATACATTATCATTCTCTGCAAAATTAATGCCGCAATGGAAACCAGTAGAACAATGAGTCGAATTTGATGTTATTGATGCTGTTGAAAGGAATTCCGCCCTGCCTCTTTGTGTTTATAAAGAGTAAACTTAGGCTACTGTAGTTGCTAAAAATATAACAACCACACCCAATAAAACCTAACACCTAAGATAAAAGATCTACCAACAAGTGAGAAGCAAAGTGCATCAAAGTAAACATGAACACAAGGGATTTTTACGTGGTTCGGCCGTTAATGAAGCCTACATCCACGGGTTTCACTATGATCGGAAGTGTTACATACTTACATACAAACTCCATTAAAGGGAATAGGGTTCTTGTTAAGCTCTAGGTTGTGGGAAGAAGAAGAAGGCCCCTACAAACATATCTCACTTTCCCTTATAAAGGGTAGGGATGTATATCAAGTTATAGTGCCCTTAGGGCTGACTAGTTAGGATAAGATCTAGAAAAGTGGAACTATTTCCTATACAATATTGTATCTAACCAATGATACTCCTTCTCTAATCTTTGGACACATGTTCCTTGTATATTTTGCTCCTACATTTATGCCCCTTTTCTTGAGGTTTGGTCGAAGAGCAATCCTTAAGAAAATCCTTCGGATAGTGCGCCTACGTTGTTGTTTCTTTTGCTTCAGGCCTTGGCTTACTGATTTTCTGTGTTATCCAAACTGGTTGTCAGTGGACTGTCGACTTGTAGCGACTTGGGTTTTTCGTCGGGCTGTTGGTTGTTGAATATGGGCTTCCTAGTAGCACGCCTCATGGCTAGGCGCTTCACTGTTTTCGGTCCCGATCTTGTTGTACTTCTCGATTGGTTCGTAGGCTTTAACTGTACTCAATGTCGTGTTCTTATCTCCTCTATACTCGGCTCTGACTTTTCTCGACATTACAGGCGGGTTCGAATCGTGCTGTTATAGATGATCGGCTCGGAGTCAAGTGTCTCGTCTTGTAATAATTATTCACTTTCGATTAACTTGAAATTCTTGGGTATATGCCTGGCTCGATTTAGGATTGTATCTCGTCTTGTAACAGTTCTCTTTGGGACAGCTGCTTTAATACTTGTTCAAGATGGTGTGCGGAATGTCTCTTCGGGTTGAATTCGACACAGCTGAATACGGAGGGTCCATGATTCGAAAAGACTATTCAACTGCGTCCAAGTTTGGTGATAAGCTCTCTTGGTGCTGCTGACTATCGCTTCAATGTTGCATTCTTGTTGGGAAATTCTGATGTTGGGTCGCTCTTCTCGGTTTTAATTGGCTTCCTTTTCTGATACAAATCTGGTGGTGTCTGCCTCCGTTGTGGGTCCTTTGTTTGGGTAAGTTGATAACTTCGACTTAGCAATGCATCGGGTGAACGTTGTCGTGGGCTTCATAGCTTTACATTGTTGCTGAAGGAACTGAGCAGAAGAATACAAGTTGCGTCTGCAGTATGCATACTTGCCCCTATTCTTGTGCGAAGTTTCAAAGCGATTCTTGGTTCAATGGTTGTTGATTGTTATCATCATGCCGTAATGTCCCTTGTAACTCTGCTTCCAAAGGATCGTACTGGATCGTCTCTGCTAACAATTGTTGATCACTTCATTTGCCCCGAGCTATCTGTCTCCCTTGGTAATCATCGAAGCCTCATTCGAGATGACTTCCTAGTCTTTTATGTGCAATACTCCCGAATTGATTAGCCCCGAGATAGTCTGGTCATGCATTCTACATGTTCGAAGTTGTTGCGATCACGGCTTGGTGGTCAGTGCTCAAACTTTGCCTGGTTTGGTTGGTATTATCTCTTGGCGACTCGTTGTATTTGAAGTTCTCTAAATGAACACGGGTACCTGCTACTCATGGAAAGAATTGGTAATTGCCGAGATTCTCACAAATATTTCAAATTCAAATACAAGATTCTACCATGTTTTGCAAGTTTAAACATTTCAGAGATTACACGATGCCAATGTAAGATGTTAAAAGACAGCCTTAGGTCTGTAACTTAACCTGAGTGTTATCCGAATTCAATAATCTAGCATGCTTTCACAAAGATAAATCGAAAGAATACATTTAATGCATGACGCGTTTCGAAAAAGGCTATAGTTTTAGCGCCTTGTTAGGGGCTTGCTGGTTTCGGCTATTTTGCATAGAGTTCACGTTATGCCCCTAGAGGTTTACATTTATCCTTAATACGATAGAAAGGGTCTTCTAGATGCAGCATTTCTATGGTCAAGATCGCTATCGTGCAACTGTAGGGATGTAAATTATTATTCCACTTATTGTAATGTCGTTCATTAAGCATGATCATGGTATGTGTCAACAAGACAGTATGTATCCAGAGTAGAAAGGCGTGCATGCACGGCTAATTCAAGTTATCAATATGGCATATCGGGTTTCCGAATATCCAAGTGCCTTAGTCATTGTGATTATGCAAATAAACAGCCACTGAAGTACACGAAATAAGACAGTTTCTCGAGATAGATGAAACTTAGCTGTCTTGTGAACCAGTTGACGATATTTGTATCCTCGATTTGCTCCATCAGATGAGGGCTTTCATGCGCCGCTCCTCCAAAACATTTTTGTAGCGTTGTAACTACCCAATTGTTGTTGAAGAGACTGCGCAAAGGAATACCATCAGCACCTTCCTAGTACGCGTACTTTCCCCTATTTGTTTGCGGAGTCTCGAGACAACGATTTTGCTCCAGATTAGCTCTTTCCCTTAGCTTCCACATCTTTATTCTTACCCGAAGATATGCGTCCCGATATGTACACAAAATACTTAAGCTCCGACATAGCCAGAGGGATTGTTACGACAATATTCAATAGTAAAATGTCACGTTGGCGATGATGCATGTGATAGGGATCTGCCATATGAGCTACCAAGCACACATGTTTGTTTCCACACATGTAGTGGCCGATAATGAACAGATATGTATGGATGATATGCCCCCTTTATCTAAAACAACCTGCAGCCTTGGAGATAAGAGATACTTAGCTTGTTTCTTCTATATTCATTTGTGTAGTCTCGAGACAACAATCTTGCCCCTGCCATGGCTCGTTGTTGACGATGAAGTCCGTATCATTCGCCTTGTAACTTAACTGTGTCATTGCTCGTGACCTTTGTTGCTGCTAGAGATGTCGATACGATACGGTTCGTTCTTTGCTAGAGATGTCGTCTGATGCACGGTTCGTTCTTTGCTGACCTTTAGTATAAACTCAGGGAACTCTGTGACGTCGTTGGCTCCTTAATTCGGTTTCTGATCTTGATCCGTAGCTTTTGTTGTTTCCAATTCCCAACCATAGTCGCAACCAAGATAGTTATTCTTTCTCGTCTAGCTTCTGTGCCCCTATATGTAGCCTTCATGCGATATTTAGCTCAGTTTGTGTTATCCTGGAATAGTTTGGATTTCCATCGGCTATTCCTGTTAGTGCCGCAGCGACTTGCGAACTTTGATGTATGCACGCTATTCAATTTTCACACGCCGATAACCCGGTAGGTCCGTCGTCGCCATTGTGTTGCCCCTGATACCGACATACGTCTCGTTCCCCTGTGGGTGACCTCAATGGTGTTGTTTCCCAATGAACCATTCAAGTACCACCTGCCCTTGACAAGTGAAGTCCACCGCCATAGTTATGCATGACCGTTCATAGTCTTAGCGCATACGTTTTCCTGTCATACTAATCATTTCTAACGTAGGCATTAGTTAATATTCCATATCTGTCGAACACACTCAACAGAGAGGGTCATCGGGCCCAATGCCATGTCCCGATTTAGGTATCTCATCACCGTTATTTTGATATAGTGGTAGGGTACTTGGTCATTCTTAAATTCTATTGGCCCGATACCCCAAGGAGTTATCAATTAACTATCTTGGGCAAGTGATTTCGGCCACTTGCGCGGGGAGCACTATTATATGCTCGACTGTCGAGTACTCATGCCTCGACAATCGACCACTGGTTCCAACCACTAGGGCCCTAAGGCTATCTCGGCACTTGCACACTGCCGTCGCCCCGATTTTGAATAGCCCGTCTTAATGTAAGTCGCCCCGACACTTGCACAATGCCATCACCCGGGGTTCGAAGCGACCATTAGACGCATAGCTCCTGGCTCCGTCCAGGGCTCTTAGATCTCCTCGGATCGTTCCGTTTGACGACCCGAGTACGAAATGACCCGTGTTAATTTACATCTCATTAACAACCCAAGGCGTCCTCCAGGTTATTTAGTCACCAAAGTCTCGTATAGTGGTGACCTCGATTCGACCGCTCTGGTCGGAACCAAAACATTTAGACCATCTTGGGCCATTCCATTGGATGAACCGAGAACGGAAGATCCCAAGGATAAATCATTTCAAAACATTTCATAGAAGCGTTTTCTACAACATGCATAGCATGTTATACGATGAAAAGAATTTGACTTGTGTATGACGGCACAGTATGCTAAGTTGTGGCGTGTGCAACTCTATTAGGCTAAGCATTCAGAAATACAGATTCGAGACTTGAAAAACCATATTTGCATCATCATTCAATTAATTCTGACACACCAGATAAAATATCTGAGATGAGAAACGCTTAGCTCTTTGTTTTCATGGTAAGAGAACTGATTGCAATGCTCAGAACTGAAATTCACTACGCCCGAGATTCCCTGTCGGATTCGCCACGTGGTTTCAACCAGTACCTGGGATGTTCAGCCACAGTTAGAAATTACAAAGAATACTAGACGATAGCCAGGCATCCTGCTTCAATTTTAACAAAGATTAGTATTGTTATGCTGCCGCGAGTGATAACATATTAAAACAAAATGCAATACCGGTATGGCATAAGAAGCCATCTTGTCTAAGTGCCATTATCATGTTAGACATATCGATGAATGCACAGCGGAACAGAAAAATGTATGTGAGAATGGTGTCGGGTTCTAGCAATTTTACTAGACATAGCATGCTACTAGGTATGTCAGCTTGTAACCATTTAAAAACTCGAGGCACATAATCATTTTGTTAGTTCATCTATCACGCTTAATAGGCTAAGGGAACTAAACGTATCATGTTAAAAGCTGGTTGTAATTTCAAAAACAGCATTATGTCTGCATTCATCTGTATTCGCCTCCATTTCCCGAGGGTTTTTTTTCGAATTTTCTCAATATTTTTTGCAGATGTTACTTGAGTTATCAGTAATTGAAGATCCAGAAACAAGAGGGAAAGGATTCTCCCCTTCTTAGGTGTCGCCTGTAAATAGATGAGCCTTGCAAGCTGGGATCAATAATGTGATTAATCTGATATCTCGTTGGTCCTTCGTAATGGGGAAGTGTTCACTGCTAAGACCCGAAATAGATTGGATATATATGCCCCGATACGAACTGACACGAGTAGGCGCATGTACATTGCTTTGTCCCGAGATGACTGATTGTCGTTCATAGTCCGACTGGTATATCCTAGTGAATTTTGCAGACTTAAGCGAACTGGATCATTCTGTCATGCATTCACTGTGTGCATTCTCCAAGCGATTAGAGTCTCCTCATCGACCATCCAAATTTCCTGTGGGGTGAATCTGAGGAAAAGAAGAGTCATGCACTCCGATAATTCACTTTTGTAAAGATGATTACGTATACAGAGCCGATTTTCAAATCTCAATCAAAATGTTTAGGTTTATTCCCATCAAGTAGTTGCCTAAGCCTGCTTGGTCACATACTAAGGTCAATCTAGACATACACCCGATCGTTTAATGTATTAAGAAAATATTGATGGCATCTTGACGTTCAATTCAAACATGGGTATGAGTATCTCAATCGTAACTAGTCTTAGTAGAACTACATCGTTACAGTCTACCTAATAACAACGCAATGACTAAATTGATAAGGAAAATTATGATGAACCCAGGAACTGTGGGTACCATCCTAATGAATGTAATGCACAAAAAGCATCGTGGAGGGATCACGAGATAGCATTTCAAGCGTAAACAAATCATGTTAGGCAGCATTTACGATACTATGCAAGTGTATATTGAAATCCTGTATGCCGCATATCCTTTATCACATCTAAACAAGCATCATGCTAACAGCACTTAAACACTTAACAAGGCACAAAGGCATGTGCGGCAATGACATACTGGGCTAGTTGCTAAATTCCTAAATTTACTTAAATGAATTCCTACGGCCTGGACACATTCATTAGAGCATGTCATGTAAGTAGTAAACGAAGGGAATCAAAAGTTAAGAGGAGAAAGGTGTGACGTCCAGTTTGTTGTTTCAAGACAAGATCATCTAGGGCTGAGGCCAGAGATGGTCTGGGAAATCCTTGACTTGTCATATCTGGAGATGCCCTGAACTTCATTGGTGCCATTCATGAGAGAACTTCTTCATTACTGCGAGCTTTTGTGTGCTGGGATGTGTTAGTTAGGAGAAGTGTTCTCAGTTATTGCCCGGAGAGGATGAATGCCCGATACGTGTTGGTCACAGATGTCTCTGGCTGGAATCCTAGTGGATTGTATGTGCCCCGATGTGATCTGGCACGAATAGGTGCAGATTGAGATACGATTTCGTTGCGTTCCAAGTTGATTAACCTGAACTATTTATTCCAAGATATTCCTTTAAAGCAATGATGTTTCATGAGAAAACTAGTATGGCTAACTCCAAGATGGTTGATCCGAAGTGATTGTTCATAATAGCATTCCTCTGTGGCGATTATGTTGAAGGTTCGATACACAACTAACGAGATTTCACTCCCATCATCATTTTTCTGCATCAACAAGCGAAAACCTAAGCCATATTAATTGCATATTCGACGTCCTAATAACAACAGTACCATTGACGACGTTACCTATTTCCTCCAAAGTCGGGCCGAAAACTTAGTACTTAAGGTTTTCAAAATGTCTTAAGTCAGGCAGGTTTTAACAGTTATGTAAAAAATCTAATTCGGATGATTCACAAGAATTTGGGTGCTATAAATTCGAACGTTATACGCGCTGTATTGAATAAACTAAGTTTTGAAAGAAGTGATGCTTAGCTTTTCGATAGCTGGTGTCGTGCCCTGCACTTTTGCAAGTGACAGCTCTTCTTCGATCCTTACTCTTGCGTCAAAAAAGTACTTGATGTTATTGCGACTCGTAAATACCCATGGTGTTGACATCCTCCATTCGGTAGATGTTTCCTTCCAATTACATGATTCTAGCAGGCTCTCTGATATATCTTCGGCGTTGAGTTGTCATGTATGGCGTTGGTTAGAGATGGAGTCTGGAGCATTCCTGAGGTGATCATGTCCGAGATGGCGATTCAAGGTGGTCCGATGCAAGAAGTGCATTTGAGTCTGAGTTGATCGTGTGTGCAGTTCCTCTCCCAATGATGGGTAGTGACCACAAGCTGGTGATACCCGAGATAAAGATTTTCTGGAGGAGGCCAGAGGGGATTTTGTTCCGAGACGGATGAAACAAAGTGATTATTCATGATGGATTCTTCTCGAGCTGATTTCCCTGGAAGTTCTATACATAATTAAAGAAATTTCACTCTCTCTTCATCATTTTCTATAACAAAAAATCAGGCAAGTGAGCATCCAAGGTAAATTTAGGCCAAATCGTATATTCAGCATCCAAACTGCAACTATGCCGCTGATGACATGATCTGCGTCCTCCAAAACCAAGCTAGAGTTTTATTAATTAATGCCTTTGAAATAACTTTTGGCTGGCGGATTTTAACAATCATTAAACAGAATCTGGTTTGGATTATTCACTAGTATTTGAAAGTTTAAACTATCGTGGCAAATGAATTTGGATGTTATATGCACTGTAATTAGCTAAGTGTTTAAGAGTGATGGTACTTAGCTTTCTTTCCTGATAGTTGAGAATAAATATCAGCTACACATTACGACGCGATTCACACTTCCAAGGAAGCTTGGTCAGAGGGGGTTGTATCGTCTCCATGAGCAGAGTTGCCCCTCCCTGGGAGTCCATGTCATCGCCCGAGGCTCGTGCTCACAATGTCAATATCATTCTGCTTCTTGATTGATGTACCTGCAACTTACAATTAGGATGAGAAAGGTTAGTAAATCTCAAATGACCTCTACAAACGGTATTATTATGGATGCCTTGGTTAGGATATAAAATTAACACTATAGGAATTTCATGACAAGCGATGCGTTCCAGTACATTGACACTATATATAAGAATCAAGCATTTCAATGATTTAAACGGCTATTAGGACAGGTTAAATATAAATGATTACAGTGACAATCCCAACATTTGTACTGGTCTCTTTAAGGATTCAAATGCAATTCCTAATCCGATCACGCCGTAGGGAGAATACATAAATGAAATGTCAGGGTTTATAGTAGATAATCCAGGAACAATAATGGATGGTCTCTTGCTAAACTATATTGTGAGACATCATCTTCTCCTAAAATATCTCTCGTATTTATCATTCAGTACCATTTTGCAATGACCAGATATCATGTCAAGCTTGGAAACTTGTAATTCATAGCTACAGGTGGTAAAGGCAATTCATATTTGCATGCCAAACGTCTCGGATTTACTTTCTCAGATATTGAAGCGAAACTATTCATGCTTTCTTAGGCGGGCTGCACTTGACTAGGCCAATCATTCTTCCACCGGGCTTATATGAGGAAGCCTTTAGATAGCATTTATCAAAATAACTCGCAGAATGAGAATTGAGGAGGTAAGAATGTTCCCTATTATAGATGAATGTCCTGATGAAGTTGTGCTATTCTGGAACGAACCGTCTCGAGCTGAATTCCCGAAGCGATAAGCGAGTTGACCTGAAGTGACTGCTATGTCCGATATGGTTCACCTTCCCCGATATACAATGAACTGACCCAAGCTAAGTGTTGCAGGTGAATGGTCGATACGATCCGTTACTCGAGTACGTACCTGCCCGATATGACCTGGCCCGAGATGATTTTGATCCGAGTAAGTTAACTGATTCGCCCCGATGTGGAATTACATGAAGTTGAGTTGCTGCAATTCCCATTGATGCTATGAACAGACTTGGTTGAATTGGTCATTGAATAGAGATGTGCCGATGAACCCAGAGATGGCCAGACCCGAGATTGATGCTATGAATCAACATGATTAAAACAACCAATATTTGATTGAACTGTAACGTTTGGTCTCGATGAAGTTGAGTGCCGAGACCCGATTAGCTTGATTGTGATTCCACAAATTTTAATCACTTAGAGAACAAAATTCGATAAAGTCCCGAGTTTGACTCTTGTGACCAAGCCCGAGATGTATTCTAGTGAAGTAGCCGAACCCGATGTTGATGGCGGTTTATGCTCGGGAATCATCCGAGGTGAAAATGATGATGATTTGAACAAGCTGATAAAAGCTTTGTTCGATTGTGGCAGTTTGTTCCGTGACGATCCCATTCGAAATTCAGTTGATGAGACCTGATTGAATTGCTGATGACTTCACGAATTTCACCTTCCTGTACCTCTCGATGATTTGTTAAGAGAATCACTGCACCAACAAATCAATTGGGTAAATAGTCGAGAAGAGACAAATCAGAAAATCCCCCAAATCAATTAAAGATTTCGTTAGTCAATATTTTCAAAATAGCTTGATTGGTTTTGCGAAACGAGCTTTGTTGACAGTAAATCTCACATCAAAACAGAAATCGAGTAAAGGGTTTGAAAGAAAATCCAATTTTTGCTCAAGAACAAACCCTAGTTTTCATAGAAAGCTTTTCTTTTTAAAACTTGTACTCAGAACTTTTTGATTCAAGTGTTAACAAACAAGATAAGGGATAGATGGGAAGAAGATTCGTCCTGTTTCAGGTTTGTTTTCCGGAGAAGTATATCTTTTTCCGATTTTGTTGAAGCTTTCTCTCTTTGTATGTAACTCTGGTTCACCCACACAGAACTACTGATGTTTTTTTTTTTTTTCGCCGTTTGCTGTCTGAAGATAGCTTTCTTTAGCCCGAGTTCCACATTTACCCTTCACACTTCAACACTCATTAGTCAATAGATCAGTACCAACTTCACTAGAACTACTTCTAAGTTATAAACTACAGATTTGAGACTCTTGGTCCCCTTAGTCGGCGGCAGAATATAGTTGCTAAAAATATAACAACCACACCCAATAAAACCTAACACCTAAGATAAAGATCTACCAACAAGTGAGAAGCAAAGTGCATCAAAGTAAACATGAACACAAGGAATTTTTACGTGGTTCGGCCATTAATGAAGCCTACATCCATGGGTTTCACTATGATCGGAAGTGTTACATACTTACATACAAACTCCATTAAAGGGAATAGGGTTCTTGTTAAGCTCTAGGTTGTGGGAAGAAGAAGAAGGCCCCTACAAACATATCTCACTTTCCCTTATAAAGGGTAGGGATGTATATCAAGTTACAATAGTGCCCTTAGGGCTGACTAGTTAGGATAAGATCTAGAAAAGTGGAACTATTTCCTATACAATATTGTATCTAACCAATGATACTCCTTCTCTAATCTTTGGACACATGTTCCTTGTATATTTTGCTCCTACAACTACCAAATTAATGTTGAGAATTAGCTTAACCAAGAATGGATCGCTTTGAGACGGTAATCACGAAATTCCATCCCACAGGTCTGAGTAGATCCGTCCTAAAACAAATGAAGTTAATATATAAGCTGCAACAACAACTAGAAAATGATAAATCAGCACCAACCCAAAAAATGGATCTTAACCAAAGAGGAACGTGGGAAATAAAATTAGTTTTTCTTAAAGAAGAAAATTTTAAATTTTTTTAAAACTACAAAATTTAGATTTTTTTTTTTTTTTTTTTAAATTTTAGAAGAAAAACTAAATTAAAAAAAAAATTAAGAAAAGTAATTTAAAATTGCTTTTACCACCTTACGTGGAAAATATTTAGAAAAATGCTAAATGCTACTCCCTCCGTCTCTAAAAGATAGGCAAGTTTGTGTGTAAATATTTAGAAAAATGCACGTCTCGCAAGAATGCTAAATATTTAGAAAAATGCACGTCTCATGGTTATGGTTTTGGGACACTTGCTTTTACCACCTTAGGTGAGTTGGGTGATGGTACCATAGACTTTCTGAAATGCTTGTGCAACTATATTGCTAACCATGATGCCAATGTTCGAGTCAGAGAATTTCTTTATCATAGGTTAGGTGTAGTTATTCAAAAAGGTGTAGGAGCTCAGCTTGTTGCTAGGCTTCCGACCAATTTCTTACCAGAAGATAATCTTTCTGACTTGTAATTTGTTACTTTTCCATAATAAAAGAAGAAAGAAAAAAAAAAAAAAAACCCACCAAAAAAAAATTAAAAAAATTTGAAAAAGAAAAATGGTGACTTTTTTTTCTTTTCAAATTTTTTTTTGAAACAAACTACATTGAAGTAGTAGGCAAGCGAGCAACAAGCTGCGCCGCTAACCCTTTTTTAATTGCAAATTATCCTGTTAAAAACGAACTCTGTCGAACCAGGAGTCGTGACATTACTGTGCATGTTGCTCGCTTGGTGATTGTTTTCGAAAAAAAATCATATCCGCTAACGGTGACTGTTTTCGGAAAAAAAATTTAAATTTTAAAATAAAATAAAATATGGTAGTCTTTTCAAAAAAGATAAATAAATAAATTAGTCATGGTCTAGCTTGATTGGGTATACCCAAACTAATTGGGGTATACCCTATGAGACAAAATATGGTCATTTTGAAGTAAAAGAGGTCACCCCTTAACCAAATATTTTCAAAATGGCAAAATTGCCCTCGTTTAATTAACACTAAAATTTTGATTAGATTAATTAATTAAGTTTAAAATGATTGAATAGATTAAAACTTATGAATTTTAAGTTATGAAATTTTGTTTTTGATTGAACTTTTGTGGGATGATTTTTGATGATTTTTTTTTTTTTTTTTTTTTTTGAGAATATCTCTTGCAACGAAAATGAAACACACAACCGAAATACTTCTAAAAAGGGGATTGCAATTACATTATATGAAATCATACTCAAAATCAAAGAATAAATCAACACTTTCGATTTCGAAAGTATGAAAAGTCCAAGCAAGGTCTTCATCGTCGACCTCACCGGACAAAAGTGGCCGGCATGATCTTCATCGTCGACCTTGCCGACTTTTGTTTTTGACATACAGGAGATGACATAAAAAATTTATTGGCCGACAAGGTATTCAAAAATACCCTTCCGGTTGTTTTTGGCGGCAAGGTATTCAAAAAATACCTATAGGTTGTTGAAAAATTACTGATCGCCGCCATGGTCATTATGAAAAAGTCGGCAAGATATGCATGTTACGACCTTGCCGACCAAAAACACACAAATCATAATTTTCGATTTCTAACCTAATATAACAATCAAATCACACAACACAATGATGGGTTTGAGTTTAAACATCATTTATAGTCTTCTTTTCGCTGGTAGAGTCAACAATTTTTTTGGAAAATCAAAGTTGAAGATTTTTATATGGCTTTGGTATATGTTAGCTTTATTTTGGTTTAGCAACAAATTCTTTATGAATTTGAAAACATTTAAGAGAAAACTTGGATTAGATAGCGTTAAAGAATGTAGGCGGCCACCTATTGAATTTTTTAAAAAATACAATCCCAATCAGTGAAGTAAGATTATGAAGACCCTTATCCTTAATTCAAATAGCATGCTAAAAATCGACTATATTGTATTGCATGTGTTAAAGGAAAACTTGTTAAAACCAGAAAGAAGACGGCACTGCGTAGTAAAGACTTGCTTGAAATCGTGCATACAGATATATGTGGTCCTTTTACTATTGTTTCTAGAGGCGGACAGAGATACTTCATTACTTTCATAGATGACTTTCGCGCTATGGGTATGTGTATCTTATTCAGCAAAGATCTGATGCTCTTGAGGTGTTTCAAAATTATAAGGCAGAAGTTGAAAATCAACTTGACAAGAAGATAAAAGTGCTGAGATGTGATAGGGGAGGTGAATACTATGGCAAGTCGGATTCTTTTGGTGAAAATCATAGGAAAATGATGGATTTTCTGCAAGAGCATGGAATTGTACCTCAATTCACTACTCCTGGATCACCGGAGCAAAATGGAGTGGCAGAAAGACGAAACAGAACTTACAAGGACATGGTTCGTACTATGTTATGCAATTCTACCCTCGCTGAGTCGTTTTGGGGAGAAGCCTTGAAGACAGCAGCATACATACTGAACCAAGTTCCAAGCAAAGCAGTACCTATGACTCCTTTCGAGATGTGGACAGGTAGAAAGCCTAGTCTAAATCATTTTCATGTATGGGGTTGTCCAGCTGAAGCAAGAGTTCATAATCCATTTGAAAAGGCACTTGATTCTCGCACTACAAGCTTTTTCTTTGTTGGTTATCCAAATAGATCGAAGGGTTACAGGTTTTACTGTCCATCTAAGCCTTTCGAAATTGTTGAAACTAACAATGCCAGATTTCTAGAACATGATGAAACTAGTGGGAGTTCAGAATCAAGAATAGTAGTATTTGAAGAAGAAGAAGTAGAAGGTGCTCCTACTGAACAGAATGAAACTTCAGTGCACAAGCAATTTGAAGTTGGTATTCCAGAATCTTCTAAAGATGTTGAAGAAGATGAACCAGTTCTGCGAAGATCATCAAGACCGCGGAAAACTGTTGTGAAACCGGGTTTCAGTACGTTCATGATTGAATCAGACCGTACAGCTGATGAGGAAGATGAACCTTTAACATATTCGCAGGCAGTAAATGGCAAGAATGCTCATTGTTGGCTTCCTGCCATAGATGAGGAGCTGCAATCAATGGACAAGAATGGAGTATGGGATATGGCAGATCTTCCCGAAGGTGCGACAACAGTTGGTTGTAAATGGATTTTTAAAATCAAAAGGAATGCTGATGGGAGGATCGAAAGATACAAGGCCAGACTTGTAGCCAAGGGTTATACACAAGAAGAAGGTGTCGATTATGAAGAAACCTTCTCTCCAGTTTCTAAGAAGGATTCTTTAAGAGTAATAATGGCCCTGGTAGCTCATTTTGATCTAGAATTGTTTCAAATGGATGTCAAGACAGCATTTTTAAATGGTGAACTCGATAAGAAGATTTATATGCTGCCACCGGAAGGTTTGACGTCTCAGAAACAAGAAGGAAAAGTCTGTTGTTTAAAGAAATCTTTGTACGGGCTGAAACAAGCTTCTAGGCAATGGTATCTGAAATTTGATCAAGTGATAACCTCGTTTGGTTTTTTTGAAAACGCGCTTGATAGGTGCATATATCTGAAAACTAGTGGGAGCAAGTTTATCTTTTTGATTTTATACGTTGATGATATCTTGCTGGCTACTAATAATATTCATATGCTACATGATACTAGGAATTTCCTCTCAACTAATTTTGAGATGAAAGACTTAGGAGAAGCTTCCTATGTCCTAGGTATTAAGATAAGTCGCGATATAAAGAGAGGTTTATTAGGCTTATCCCAAGAAGCTTATATGAAGAAGATTCTGAAAAGGTTTGAAATGCATAACTGCGCAGCAGGTGAAGCACCTATTGTTAAAGGTGACATCATCAATAAACTGCAGTGTCCTAAATCAGATCTGGAGAGGAGTCGAATTGACTCAAAACGGTATGCATCGGCAGTCGGAAGCTTAATGTATGCCATGATTTGCACTCGTCCAGATTTGAGTTTTGTTGTTGGTATGTTAGGACGTTATCAGCACAATCCAGGTGAATCTCATTGGAAGGCAGTGAAGAAAGTATTTCGATACTTGCAGCGAACAAAGCATTTTCAGCTTGTTTACAGAAGACCGAAAGAGTTAGAAGTTGTATGTTATTCTGATTCTGATTTTATGGGCTCGGATAGTTTGAAATCTACTTCAGGCTATGTTTTCATGTTCGCTAATGGTGCTGTTTCATGGAGAAGTGTTAAACAACCAATACAAGCTCAGTCTACTATGGAGGCAGAGTATATTGCTTGTTATGAGGCGACTACTCATGCTGTTTGGTTGAAAAAATTTATGAGGGGTTTACAAGTTATAGATTCAGTATCCAGACCTATGAAGTTTTACTGTGATAACCAAGCCGCAATATGTTTTGCAAAAGACAATCAAGGAACAGGAAGAGTAAAACATATAGATGTTAAGTATTTCCTGGTAAAGCGCAAAATAAAGGAACGAGAAATAGATATTTCTCATATTTCGACTGATCGTATGATTGCAGATCCAATGACGAAAGGTTTGAGTCCTAAAGTGTTTAAAGAGCATGTGTTTTCTATGGGTGTTGTTGATATCTTTTGAGTTTTACTGAAGTTTGTATGCTGTGGTTATATGTTATATAATCAACTACTTCAGTTTGTATATCAACATGTTGTTTTTTGTGCTCTCTCTATATGCTTCTGTTTAGTCTCTTAATTGAGACAATAAGGTTCTGTTTTGCAGATGACAACACTAAAGGTATATGCCAGCTAAAATTTTTAACTGAAAACAATGAAATCTGTAGAACCAGGGAACTTTCCTTGCTTAGTAAACAACCAATTCTATCTCCTCTTACTTTTAATGATGGTATAACTTTAGTTATATAAGAGGCTAGAATGGAGTCCACCTCATGCTTCACAGGAACAAGTGTCTTTCAACCTGCCATCATCAGTTGAAGAACAATCCCATAACAACACACACAACCTTGTATGCCACCTGTAATAGTCAAGAGATTTCTTGGCCATAACAGATAACTTTCATACATAAACTATACTTTAAACTGTCTGATTAGGATTACACTAATCCAACTTAGTTAAACCAAAACTTAATTTGTTGCTAAACCAAAATAAAGCTAACATTCTCCCACTTTTGGTCAGCAACAAATTCTTTATGAATTTGAAAACATTTAAGAGAAAACTTGGATTAGATAGCGTTAAAGAATGTAGGCGGCCACCTATTGAATTTTTAAAAAAATACAATCCCAATCAGTGAAGTAAGATTATGAAGACCCTTATCCTTAATTCAAATAGCACGCTAAAAATCGACTATAGAGACTTAAGCACCACTTAAACGATACGTAGGCCATTTCCATAATCAGAAATCTAGACGGTCCATTGGAAGATGAAGATGAAGAAGAAGAGAAGATTAAGAGTTGGTTAGTTTTTTAATTTTAGGGTTAATGAAATTAAGAAATGGGTTTGTTTTTAAGATTTAATTAGTTCAAGGGTATTAAAGTAAACTCACACTTTTTAATAATGACACACCATGTCCCCTTGAAATTGGGTATACCCCAATCTCGCAAGGTTTTCAAAGAAGATAATTAGTCAAGGTTATCTAAGTAAGTTATCTAACCTTCGAACACCCCTTATCAACTGACACTAGTTAGAGTAATAACTTTGTATGCCTAAAAAAACAATTGGGTATGCCTCAAAACAGCCTTCAAAATGAACAGTATTACTAGACTAGTGCTGACATTTTAATCTCCAGGGTTCCACTTGGTTACTCATTGAATTTGGCAAGTCTATTTGTAGCTCTTATTCTTTTTGGTTTTTTCTCATCCGTGCACACGGAAAATATATGCTATTGGGACATGCTATTAGACTTGGGTATTCAACGAATGGTTGGCCCTTGCAGGCAACAAGGCCAGAATTGTTCAACTCAAATCTGATGGTACACGCTGGTAATGTGTTGATAAACATTTCAACACTGTTGGACCCTTAACACTGGCATGTGGTGGCGCATCACTTTTTGACAGAAGGTGCTAGCTTCAAACATGGACACAAAATATACATTACATTATCATTACATTATTTTTGTAACTAAAATATACATTACATTATTTTTGTTCTCTTTAGTATAATCCTCCTAGAGTCCTAGTGAGTTTGTTCAGGAAAAAAAAACTTCTAAAATACCCTATCGACCTTCAATTCTGGTCAAAGTGAAATTATTGCTCGAGGAGTGACCAGGCTTATCTGAAAATGCTGGGACAGTATATGGAGGTTCTTTGGGAGATGGACGATCAGTCTCATAGTTAAGCATGAGATCCACTTCAGCCATGGTCGGCCTATTTACAGCTCTATTCTCACAACATAGCAGACCAATATGTATGCATTTCATCACTTCAAATGGTGAATCCAGATCACCCAAATCCTCATCGACAATCTCTGACCATTTGCCTTCATTCCAAAGACCCCAAGCCTGAAAATAAAATGCCGAAGCATATAAGTTTCATTTGACACATTTATATAATACAACAATGAATTCATACAGTTGTATAATACTTACATGAAGTAGAAGGTTTAAAGGTTGTTCGTGACTGTAGAAGCTGTTATTTCTCGTACCACTCACAACTTCTAGTACTAAGATTCCAAAACTGAAGACATCAGACTTCTCCGAAAATGTCCCTCCCATTACGTACTCCGGAGACATATAACCACTGCATTTGATTTCCAGGGCACGTTATATAGTAGATCACTAGATGAGTTATCAAAATTAAAGTACATGATAAAGGGAGAAACATGGTGCTCACAATGTACCAACGACCCGTTTAGTGTTATCGATAGTTTGGTTCCCACCAAATATCCTTGCCATTCCAAAGTCTGAAATTTTTGGGATCATGTCTCCATCCAAGAGAATGTTACTGACTTTGAGATCTCTATGAATAACTTTTAATCGAGAGTCGCGATGAAGATAAAGAAGACCACGAGCAATCCCTCCAATAATATGAAACCTTATATCCCAATCTAGGCATGATTTTTTCCTTGGATCTGCCATTAGTACAGACATCCTTAAATTAGTTGTTGTGGGAAATAGATTCGGAGATGAACCCAAAAAGTATAAGAAAGTTGTTTAACATATATTAACATATGAGAAAAGAAACAAACCAAATAGGAATACATCCAGGCTTTTGTTGGGCATGAACTCATATATTAACATGTTCTCTTCTCCTTCTACGCAGCAACCAAGCAGCTTCACAAGATTACGGTGCTGAAGATTGGAAATCAACACAATCTCATTCTTGAATTCTTCAATACCCTGTCCAGAGCTTTTCGAAAGCCTTTTCACTGCTATTTCCTGCCCGTTTTGCAATTTACCCTATACACCATACCCCAATGCACATACAGAAATTTTAGTAAATAAAAATGTGCAAAAGTTCATCACAATTATTATAATAATCAAACATATGCAAACATACCTTATAAACTGGCCCAAAACCCCCTTCTCCCAATTTATTTTCCATGCAGTAGTCATTTGTAGCAATTGCTAAACAGGCCAGGCTAAACATTTGTAATTCATGTGATTCCCCTTCACTTTTACCATCATTAAACATGTTTCTATTTGGTGTTTCGTTATCCATAGTGTTGGTTTTCCACACCCCATGGAGTCCTTTTAATATTCCTGCGTATTCATGAACAGGGTAGGGAAGTGAAGAAACAGTTAGGGGAATATATAAATACAACTAGCCTGAATTGGTGACAAGTTTCTAAAAAATTTCTCCTTTCATTGTTCCGTGGTGATGCTATATCCCCAGCCAAAATAAAGGAGAAGGTAGTTACCTCTTTCATTAGCCTTATTCCTCTTGCACAGATACATGTATCCTAAAAAATTTCTCCTTTCATTAGTCCATGATATATGATTAGCAGAATTGTTCTGTGGTGATGCAATATCCCCAGCCAAAATAAAGGAGAAGGTAGTTACCTCTCCAATTAGCCTTATTCCTCTTGCACAGATACATGTATACACCCATGATAATTGCTACCAAAGAGCCTATTACAGGTACAATGATCTTCCAAATTATCAACTTCATCCTTCTGACTGAAATATTTGTAGACTTAAGCCCAGTCAGTTATGTGGTTATGCACTTGCGTTAGACATAAATCTGTGATTCTGAGGATACTTAATCTTATATTTGGTATCTTATTAATAGAACATATTACTTACGTTCGGTGAGAAACTCGGAGTCTGCACGTTTGAGATAAAGATTCCCTGCTCTACCATCTGAGTGTTGACTGAAATTCATCATATCTCCCTGCCATAATTGACACTCTTTGTTCTCATACGCATAAGCATTGCAAGCACATGAACTCTGGCAAGCTGATTTGCATTCTTCCGCACTATTGACTTGTCGAGACCGGGAATCATCAGGCAATTTCGAGCTTGGGAATGGTGAAAAGCCAATATCTTTACTCCCACACTGCAAAGATGTATTCCTATGACACCCACCACTGGAATCCCGAAGATTCCAATCTGAAGGAGATCGTTCAACGAAACCAGGCAAACACTCACATGTCAATGTGTCCTGGTTACAATTGCCAAAAGGTCCACAGACACCATAAACATCACAAAAATGTTTCGGTTGAGTCCAACATAAAATCCATTTTCCCGCTGTATCTGACCATGTAAATTGTTTCATTTGGCCAGAAACATCCATTACCATTCTCACAACAATTGATTTATTATAAAGATTGTAACTAATGTAATTCTCATTTTCATTTGAAGTGTAACTAAAATTGTAAATGTAATTTCCTCTCATCTGGGGAATTAAAGTAAAGTATTTTTCTCGTTCAATCCATTCCCCACTTGTCCAAACCTGTATGGACTTGTTCCATCTTATAAGATACTGATTGATTCCAGTTGGGTCTAATTCTAGGTTGAATATTCCGGCAGCTGGATCTTCTTGATTTCTCCATGAGGTAAGTAACTTAATTACGCTAGTTTTCTTATTGAGCCCAATTGTCCCACCAGGTAACCAAGTATCAGTAGGAAAATCGAAACTCTGCCAAATTACGATAGACGGATTACCCTTATCTCTTAAAACAAAATTACCATCACCACCTAAAACTGCTTCAGTAGTATTAGAAGTACTTGAAGTTGAATTGGTAGACCAAATTGAGGAATTGGACAGGTCATAAAGAACTAGATTACCATTTGCTAAAAGTTTCAGCTCCGAAGATACTGGATCTATGAGGGGCTTATCTCTATTAGCCACCCAAACTACTGTCTGCACCGACACCCTATCATAGTTATACCAGATACCTATGTAGTAGTTCCGAGACTCACCTGGTGTGAAGAAACCCATCATAAAGTTGCCGTCTCTCGACGTAATTGTTTGATTACCGCTTAGAGTTTCATCCGCCCAGATGGTATCAGCTGCAATTGAATCAAGGGGTTTATTGAACAGGACAAAAACAACGAGCAGGAGAGAAAAACAAGTCTTTTTGGCAGTATCCATATCCAATTTTGAAGAAACAAAATTCAGGCAAACCCAACTGCAAGTTGATGACATTTCAACTTGAATGAGCATTAATTTTTTCCTTCACTGTTTGTAATTCATATCTATCATTTTAGTTTGTGGTTGTGGTTGTGTCAGAAACAAGTCATTGAGTGTGTAATTGTAACTAGTGATGTAGGTAGCTATAAATTCAGTCGATGGAAAGGTACTCTGGTAGTAGATAAAAGATTAAATTTCATAATAATGAATGAAGAAGACCCAATACATAATAAATTAAAGGAAAGAAATTTTTTTAGAACAAGTTTTTGGTGGGACAAAGATATAGACATACCTAGGCTTTTAGTTCTTGATTAACCCCTTCCTCCATTTGTTTTCACTTCCTCTTGGCTATAATTACAAACACGTTGGCTGCATTAGAAGAAGGACCAAAAAGTTAGCCTATTTGACAAGACAAGCAACTGGAATACAAGACAAGGCAGCTGGAATAGGAAAGAGTACTTACTGGGAGACAGATTTACAGTTATCCATTCATTTTGATGGTCTACAATTATTGATTGATTTTGTACATAAATGCTTTGTAAAATATCACTGTTTGTAACGAATAAAAATTCCATGTATTCATATCACTAATGTATTTGGGTGCCACAAACAATTTCTATAAAAATCAAAAATCAATCAATACAATCTAGATTTGCACTCACTCACTCCAAAAATTTAATGCATTTTTAAGAATATACTTAGGGTTGGGTGTCCAGTCCACCTACCAAATTGTGAGTGGATTGAGTCAGATAAACCATCCTTGCTCACTCTTAGATGACATAAGTCGGCACATATTTGATTCTAGATTATCTTTTTTCCCCTATATGTACATCTTTGAAGTCAATAGGAATAAATAACATAAAACAACACAACGATATAGCTTTTGTACAAAAAGAGAGTCGAAATTAATGTCCGAAATTAAATTTACTTACATAATTTTAAACCATTTTATTAGCTTGGAAAAAGAAAATCATCGAGTCTTTTTACCTAACCAAATTAAGCACTGAAAACTAGAAATCAACCAAACGAAAAAATAAATTATTTTGGGTCTTAAACCCGGAGGTACAAGAAAATTAATAAATTAAAAGCATTTTAACTTATTTTTGCCTTTGAAAGGAAATATCATAATGTTATTTAAGATTATTATACATCACTCTCCCTTTTCTTTTTGGGTATAATAAAGATTCCCACATATAGTCGAAGTTCAATTTAAAACTTAAATAAAATATTATAATGTTTACTCGGTTTCTTTCCAACTAGGAATAAGTAAAATTCACAAAATTATACTTCCTCTGTCCTTATATAAAGGAGGAGAAGTGATAGTTAGATTAAGAATATCTTTTGTTTTTACAAATCTCTTATGTTTACCTAATTATGGTTAGTTTCTTAACAATTCTAATACAATTAGGTACATTTATCTAGGAAATATGAAAAACATCAATATATTATTATCACACTAAAGTATTATTGGAGTAGTATAATAGTTTTTAATTTTTTTCGCTAAGATAAAATCTCATTCCAAAATGAGATTACGGATCTATGAGTAAGTAGGTTTATCACCCATATCCATTTAGGCATCACATTGTTCCTCCTACAATGTTTAGCCGCTTTATCATCAAGGGAGATAAATACTCCATTAACATGATCTACTCTTGAGAAAGAAAAATTGTTCAAAGGAAATTGATAATCATCTAAAACAGTTTGACTAAACCAACACAATTGGTGATTATATTATTATTCAAATATGTGAATACAAAATCTATTAATGCTTTTCCATCCAATTGATTCATTCTAGCACGACAATGTATTGTGCCTCTTATACTCATCTTGTTTCTCCTTTCATGAGTTTGCAACCTTCGAAAATCCTTGATGTATCAAATAACACAAGACCAATACATGGTTTATTAGTGTTTGTGTCATAGCTAGCATCACAACAACGAAAAACTACACGTGTCATAAAGGGCACAATTGTCCAAAGTCTGAATAAGTGTGGGAGATTTGATTGGTTGAGCATTTGATGTAGGAATAGAGTGATCTATGTCGGCGATAAGTTTCAAAACATAATTGGTAGTATTCATTTGTGATACATTTTGTTTTTAAATATTCTGAAACACTTCTCTCTCCATGTACTCCATGATGTAACAAATATTGATTGCATGGTATAGCTAGGTGTTTGTGGGTGAAAACTGTTTCTGCTGATTTTGGTAATTTCGGGTGTGTGGATGAGAAACGAATCTAAACCAAGAAATGGTCGTTCTAGGCTTGCTTCGGTCACAAAGTGAAGGAGAAGGGTTGGTCTTAGGGAGGGAAGCGAAGAGAGTGTTGAGACTAGAATCGTTGATTCTGATGGTGTGGTTGTTTATGACTTGTATCTGAAAGTAGAACTTGTTAGCAGAATGGAAAGCTACCAAGTGATTTCTAGATACTGTGTTGTTGCCGACCAAAACTTGTTGTTTGGTGGAAATAGGTGAAGCCTATTTATACAAGTCATATTGAAACGTACCCTGGTCTCGTAGGAAGTGGAAACAATTGAGTGGTGGAAGAATGGAGTAACGTATAACCGCCAGAAACCCATGCTTCAATGATGAAGGAAGTGGATCCGTTTACACCCGTTACTTCTTGCCGCCATTAATTGTCCTACTTCATGACACTTTCCTATAACGGGCATATTGCATGCCGCACGCTGTAAACCGCCAGACCAATACCCTAATGAGTATCCCCCAGTTTGTGACATATTTGATGTCTCGAGTGTTTTCGTGGAAAACATGTAGCATTTTTCTACGTGTGGAAAGTTAAAATCAAGAGGCTTGCCGTAGGAAAATAACATGTGATGCTATTAGGCTCGTGTATCCGGTCACCTAAAACTTACTACAAGTCTGTTAGTTCGGTGGCGAACTGCGATGGCTGAGATCGCATTTCATGAGGAAGGGTAGCCGTTGATTATGGATACCTTGTGTTGGCGCCTGATAATGGCGCAGTGACGTTTGGTGTACGCCAGTGGCAATGTGGCATGGATCGTGCATGCCAGTGTCACGGTGGTGTAAGTGGCGCCTGTCGTATCCATGGCCATTAGATTTAGGCAGTTGGTCGCCTAAAACTTGCCACAAGTCTGTCAGCTCGGTGGCGAACTTGGATGGATGAGATTGCATCTCATGAGGAGGGTAGCCGTTGATTATGGCCACATTCTGTTGGCACCTGTTAACGGCATAGCCGCGGCGTAGTGGCATGCGCCTACGGCATGGTGGCATATCCACGTCTGTGGCGTTGTGGCATGGCCACGCCTGTGGCTTGGCGGCGTGGCCAAGGCTAGGATTTGGCACCGTGGCCAAAATTAGAGCTTGGCGGCGTGTGCAAGGCTAGGATTTGGCGTCGTGGCCAAAGTTAGGGCTTGGCGGCGTGACCAAGGCTAGGATTTGGCGCCATGGCCAAAGTTAGGGCTTGGCGGCGTGGCCAAGGCTAGGATTTGGCGTCGTGGCCAAAGTTAGGGCTTGGCGGCATGGCCAAGACTAAAGTGGCTCGTGGCATGTTGTGGACTATGACCAAAAATTAGGGTTTCGGCTAAAAAGTCTTTGTTTCGATCACGAAATCCTAATTGGAGTCCGTCATGGCATTGGCCACGAATAGAAAGTGGATTAGCACGTAGTGGCGTCATTTGTGGCACATTGGCATGCTACTGCGGCAAAGTGGCATGTTGGTATGTTACTGCGGCAGAGTGGCATGTTGGTATGCCAATTAATATGTTGTTGCGACAGGGCGTGTTTGGCTTGCCAGTTAGTATGGTGGCGTGGCAGGGTGCGTTTGGCCTATAATATGGTGGCGAGTTCAAAGCGACTTGATTGGTCAAGAAAAGGGGCCGGACAAACATAAGGCGTGGCCACACCTCTAGTGCTCGTGGCGTATTTTAAAGTGACCTGATTGGTTGGTAGGAATGAGAGGGGCCGGGCAATCATGGGCGTGGCTACAATTCTGGTGTGAGTGTGGCGGATTTAGAGCGACCTGATTGGTCGATGGAAACTGGGGCAGACAGGTATGGGACCAACCACAACTCATGGGAGTGCGGCAGGTTTAAAGCGACCATATTGGTCGACGAAGGAGTAAGGGCCGGTTGGGTAGCATGGGGCGTGGCCAAGTGGCGCCGGTTACCCTATGGCATGGCCACGCTCCCCTCATTGTTGCTCCTACTCCGCGGATCTGTTTATTCTTTGCTTTCTGACTGAGTATTTTGTGCAAGGGCCTTAACCTTGGTACTTGGAGGTCCGTGCTACTCTGCTGCGAGTGAACACAAATCCTTCATGCCATACCAATATTAAGGGTTGTGCTAGGGAACATAAGCACAAAAAAAGTACTCAGCAGGCTCCGACATTTATGAGTAATGCAGCTGGGAGCTTATAAACTCATTAGGCTCTATACTAGTGAACAGTTCATCCAGGAGCTTGAGTTTCGATATAATACGAAGAGAGACATAGGTAATCGTCAGATTTTGATATATTCTCCAAATTCCTTGCGGAATATAGACATATCAATGTCTACTACATTTGATGCCGGGTCAGGTAGATAGACTTTTACAAATTTAGCCATGAGCTAAAAACCACCATCAACACTAGGCTATTCTTAGTCTTCAACCATCAACCAAATCATATTCTAATAGACATATCAGAGTCATATTAGGAAGTAAGAAAGCGACCGAAGGGAGTGCTTGCCCAAAAAGTTTTCGCATATGCTAATGTAGCAAGAGATGTTCATCTATTTTAATTGAGTTGGTGTCGCACAAACATCACAAATCAGTTTGGTTTCGATACTGCAAGAGTCTGGCACCGGTAGGTAGGATATCTTTTATGCATTTCCATATGAAAGGTTGTATTTTAGGTAGGGTGGGAAAACTCCAAATGGTTTTGTAAGAAAGTCTTTCCTTGCCTCCCCCTGGACACTGATTTCACTGAAACACTTTCCATCACTTCACCAAATCGATAGTTTTGAGACATATGTAAATGTTGCCAAGATTTTTTGAGACACATACAAGTGTCTCAATTTTGGCGTATGGAATGCTTTGAGACGAATTTAAAGATGCTTATAAACGTCTCTTAATTAAATTTTGAGACGTTTGTATGTGTCTCATAAATGTTTACCCACAGTTAAATACGTGAACCAAATTTCCATTTTAAGCGACGGAAAAACAAATTGAACGACTCTTATATACGTCTCAAATAAAAATCCAATTTAAAAAAAAAAAAATCAAAATTTCCGCACCTGCACATTTGGTTTCCTGCGCCAGAATACATGTATCTAGCCACTCCATTCCAAATCATCTATGAAACGTCACTATTCAATCCATTCTATTATATGACATATGGAATTGGAGCATTACATATGGATCCATCCATACAATCAGTCGATACAATTACAGATGTAAGATGACTGAAATTTAACAAAATAAACTATGATAACAAGTCTGTCTCTACAATTTGGGATCAAAATTGAGCATGTTTTGGGTTTCTTGTTCAATCAATGTCACTGGACCTCATCATGCGCGCATAGGCAATGGATACATTTTTACAAGAACTTGAGAAATAAGAAATTACCTACAACTTTTTCACTCAAATCATATTATGCTTATACAATTGTCTTCTTGATTTCCTTATAATGGCACCTGATGTAAATGGAACATCTCTAGGAGTTAGTTACATACCAAAGGACCATAACTAAAATAGGAAAAGATCAAATGGGCACACTTTGCATACATATAACTTTACTGGAGCATCTTGTTCCGATCTTTCCACTTTTATTTAGTCCAACACCACCTAACATAAAGCTTCCCTTTTCTTCTTCTGAATATTTGCCAAGTCAGTCTGCAAAGAGAGACAACAGGATTCATGAAAAATGTTAGGTACACTGTACTATACGATTTTGATTGTGAAACATACAGAAAGCTATACCCAATGATGTGAAATAGGTATGTTAAAACGGATTCATATTCAAATATTTCGAATTTCAGTGGTTGAAGCGCATCGAATGGATTAGTTATATGTGAATGGGTTGCTTAATGGTAAGTGGTAAAAGAATGCTCAAGCTTTTAAAAAAATTATTGTACTTAAAACAATTACTGTACTAACTTCAAGACGAAGAAAGTATATAGTTATACCTATCATACACTTTTTGTTGTGCCTTGGGTTGCTTCAAAGGCTTAGCTGATACACCTACAAACAAAGAAATTTCCAAATCAGGATCCTTATCAAGAACATCATAGATGAATAACTGATTTCAAGAATTTTACCTGGCTTGAAAGACCGAAGAATGAGATACAAAAATCGGATTTTTGTTACACAAATTTCAAATAAGATGTTCTTGAGTAAAACACACAATTTTAATTGTTTGGAAGTAAAATTACCAATTAAGATGCTAGAAAACAAATTCTCCGGCTCTATACCCACCAATATTTCAGGATTGCATCTACTTGTTCTTTTTCTTTGGCCTCAACTGCAGTTCAAACAAGCAAATCAAAACAGAAGTTTGAGAATCATCATAATGAATATCAGAAACCCTACAGACCACAAATGGATATAAGTGGCAAAATATGTTGAAAAGATACAAAAAGCCATACCCAGTAGCTATGTCCACACTTCTTCTTGCAGTTACAGCAATACCCAATCACATAAATGCACATAATGGTGGTCCCAAGTCATTCAGTCTTATAATGTTATACCTACTATTTAAACCAATTCTCATGTCTATTTCCCGCCTCTATCATATATGGTCTACCTCTCAAATGATCATGAATTCATTTACAGGGTAGTAAGTGTGAAAAATTCGACTTACTTGTGGGAAATCATTATGTCCTAGTTGTCCACTTTTATATGATAGAATTGGACCTGAAAATTCCTATGTATGGGTAGCTCTCCTTCATGTCCACCAACCAGCTGAAGATAAAAAAGGATACAGGATTAGTAGTTGATACTTAGAGTATAAATCAATCATTCTCCCTCCTCCTTTATCCGGGCTTGGGACCGGCATCGCAAGCATTAGCGGAGTTAAAAAGGTTTTGGTGAACGCCAAATTAATAAGATCATTATATTAAGTAAATATAGGCATTTACAGACTCCAAAAAAAAAACCTAAGCTCACTGTGCTAGACAACACTACTATGGCTGGAATAACAAAAAAGGAAACTAACAAGCAAATTCTTAGATGCAACAAGTTGAATTTGCCATGTCCTAGTGTCGAACCTGTCCTTGCTGCGCAAAAGATCTCAGCTAAGGATGAAATAACAAAAAAAGACCAAAAAACAAGAATATACTAATGCTCAATGCCAACTGGTTCATTTTCATTAAAAATTGCTTATAAAATCAAACAACATACATCTATGATTTTTGCTACTTAATTCCATTTAAAAGGGTCAAGGTTTAGAAGAATGCATTCATAAAAAACTACTTCTCCTAACAATGCTACTACACACACATTGAACTGCAGCCCAGAACATGGATACATATTTTGATGCTCCCTTTGCAACCACTACTCTCATTGTTGGCATATTAACTTCTGCAGGCAAGCACTGAAGCACTACAAACAATAACTAAGGATAGCAAGAAGGCAGAATAAGAAACTTTATTATAAGAAATATGTAAGGTACATACCTTTCAAATGGATACATCCATCGGTATTGAACTGGTCCACAAGTAAGCGCTTCATCCGCCAGATGCACCACAAGGTGGATGCTAATATCGAAAAAGGAAGGAGGGAAGTACTTTTCTCTCACATATAATGCCTCAGCAGCCATGAATTTGGCCTGTTGAAGTTCAGTTTTGATTAGAACTTTCACGCACAAGATTCTGAAGAATAAGCTCATCTGGTGAAGCGCCTTATGAAGGTCTGGGTACCTCAGGAAAGCATGTTGAAGCAGCACTGGTAGTAAGTATTCCATAATCACATGATAGTCATGTGACTTCAAATAACTCAGACGTGGAGGCTTAACTATCACATTGTTTCCGAGATTAGATGAAAATCCAGAAGGAAACTTCATATTCTTCAAAGTCTGTAAGAAATCATCTCGTTCTTCTTTGCTCAAACGGAAATCAACAATCGATAAAATTTCCTTTCCTGTTACAGAGTCTATAGTGATCTACTGCCCACTATGAATGTTCATCTTCCTCATATCTTCTCGTTCTTTGACACTATCTTTGGACTTCCCATTTATGTCAATAACTGTATCTATCAAATGCTCAGTAAAGTTCTTCTCGACATGCATTACATCTACATAGTGCCGATAAGGATTATACTTCCATGTCAGGATTTCAAACAACCGGGCCCTCTTATAAAAAGCTTTACTTGAAGAATCAACAACATCACAACCAACTTCCTCATAACAAACTCTTTTTTTTTCCAGCTTTGGAAAGCTTCCCGGGTAAATACTCAATATTCGAAGTCTTTAAAAATACAACTTCTCCACTTAATCGAGGTGGTGGAAGTTTTCTCTATGCGGTCTTTAGTCCAAGATACTTTCCAGACCTGAACGGATGTTGTATCTTAAGAAATCTGCGATAGTTTAGGTACACTATCTTTCGGCGGTGACCCAACCATATACTTTCTGTCTCATCATCACACAAAGGAAATGCTTTATAGCCATGTGTTGTACACCCTGACACATTTCCATTTGCTGGTAAATCATGTATACTCCACATGAGAATAGCTCTGCAAATAAAAGTTTCCTTTCGATACATATCAAAAGTAGCGAAGCCATCAATCCAAAGTCTAATCAGTTCATATATCAAGGGTTGAAGAAACACACAAATGTCTTGACCCGGTGCCTTCTGTCCTGGTATTAAGAGCGACATTATCTGAAATTATTCTTTCATGCACAAAGAGGTTGGTAGATTATACATCTCCAAAATTACCGGCCAACAACTGTAACTAGTGCAATGAATTCCCTATGGATTGAATCCATCAGTGGAAATACCAAGCCACACATTTCGCGCTTCAGCTGAAAAGTCAGGCCACCTTGTCTTCATATTATGCCATTGGAGTGAGTCTACTGGATGACGCATATACTCCGAAGAAGTCTGTGCTTCATCATTCCATGTCATATACTGTGTTATCCATGATATAGTATAGATTCTCTTAAGGCTCGAAGCAAGCTTAAAATGTCTCAATACTTTGCAAGGAGCTTTTGTAGTTATTGGTCCATCTTTACCCTATTTCACTACATACCTAGATGCTCCACAGTTGGGACACACAACTTCCTTCTCATTTTCTTTTCGGTACAAAATACAATGATTAGTACACACATGAATGGACTCATAGATCTATCAGCATAGATTTCATTGTTGGGTATTTTTCAGGAAATGTGTTGCCTTTCGGGACCCAATTTTTTAGTCGTCCCAAGAGGTATGTAACACTATTTCCTGACCAACCAAACATCTTTTTCATATGTTGTAGTTCTACAGTTACACTAAGTGTTGTTTCATCACCTTCATAACCCGGATAAATCTTTTCCTTCGCTAACATTTCCATATTTTTCATGTTAAATAAGGTAACATCGTAACTGAATGAAAACCACTACTCATAACTGGTTTTGTTTTCCTTCTGCACAACACTAAGTGTTGTGCAGTCCTAATTCATCGTAATGGAAATTAATTGGCATCATAGAAAATCAGTGTTCCTCAAACCATGTTCAGATCAATAGACCAGACTTGCATCTATCTCTGTATTTCCATTTGTGTGATTGTGTCTAATCTTGTGGATAAACAAAAATCTAATCTCATTCAAAGATCTAACTCTTGCCAATTGTTCTCTTTAAGATCCTCATCTAAGATCTTTATTCATAAAGAATAATTCTCCAAGCCTAAGAAACAAACCCGAAAAGTGATTATCTTCTTCTAGTATGAAAGGACAAACAACCCATGGTTATGTAATGAACAAATTTGTATCAATAACAGAGTCGAAATCTTGAGCCAAACAGCAGAGAGGGTAAGAATCAAGGAGTGGTTTTCATTCTGTTACCTTATTTAACAGAATGAAAATACAGAAAGAATATTTACAGTTAGTAAATGTTAATAAGGCTAGATACATGTCAAGATTCCATTCGCGGGTGCAGAGGGTACACCACAGTTTGGGGAGTCCAAATTTGTTCACACTCCTCTAACGAGTGTATATTTCACATATTCTTCTGATTGGTTGATTATTTAACTGATGGCCCCATTACTCTCCATGTTTAGAATCACGGCCCTCGTTACATAACTCACTAAATTAAATCAAGGGTAGAAATTGAAATGTGAAATGTACACTCGTTAAGGAGTGTGCACGAATTCCATTTGGCACAGAGGATCTCGACCCACTAACAAAGGATAGTCCAGTGCAAAGTTTTTATCACCGTTACACGTGGTTTTCCATTTGGTCGGTTTTCCATTATCCATTTGGTCAATACGTAACATTCTCGTTTTGCAACATCATTTACACCTGCATCTTACAATTTGAATGCTAGTAATGCAAATTTGAATTAAAACAAGCAGAAACAACCAAAAAAAAAAAACATATACTCTCGTCTCTCGATATATGCTTAGTTTTTGAGAGGAAAAATCAAAATGTGGTCCTCATGGCTTATATGTGGAGTTTAATATAGTCATAGAAGGTGAAGATAAATCTACCAACCGTGTTAGAATTATCCGAATTGGTTGAACTGTACTGATCCAAGATAGTTTGCGCGATGGTTGAAGTAATAGCCGTATGCATTCTGGATTCAAATGTAAACGGACACGAGTCCATTTGTATTTGGGTTAGAAAAATATAATCTTGAACAAGGTGCTCCTGCTCTTGTGAAGAAGGCGTTGTTCTTCTGGTGCCTCCTTGATGCTATGTTGTAAAAGGCGCTAGGCAAGGCGAGGCGCCAAGCCCAGTGCCTAGCGCCTAGAGCGTCCGAGATTTAGAAAACAACAGGTGAAGGTATACTTTGGCGCCGTGGCGCCTTTTTTGGCTAGGCGTTAGACCTGCGCTTAGTGCTCCTTTGGCGCTTAAGCGCCAAAGGCACTCGCCTTTTACAACATAGCCTTGACGTGTCTGTTCAATTTATTTATGGACATTCGACTTTGTGTAAAGGACACCGTATGCCAGAAAGTTTAACGTCCAGTTACTGACTAATGATCTGAATGAGATCTAAACTATGGCCAAGGGCTTGGGGTTTACATTTTGCTTAGACCTCATACTAACAAAAAGTGTTGCAGTTAGTGGCTATTAAGATCTTCTTCATTTTTGGACGAGACAGATTGAAAATCCACTTGTACAACACAGTAAGAATTCAATCTTCGCTTGGGTTTAAGAATTATTAATTCAAGTTTGATGGCGCAGACTTGGGATGTATCCTCTCGGGAATGAAAGTATGGTTTTACTGTTTCTCGGACCGTCGGTACATACTAAAATGTCAAGTACTGCTGTTAAGGAGAAGCCTATTAGTACAATATCTCCTAATTGTGGGGTTTTGACTTTAGATCAAACCACTGGTTAAAATGGGGCCGAAGGGACTCTCCACTAAGGGATGTGACTTTTCATAAAAGGATTTCACCAAGAGTCACTTCTAACCTATATAAACCTCACACATTCTCCATTGCAAAAAGAAATAAGAGTTTTTAGAGTAATAAAACTATTACTAGAAATTTTAGAGTCTGCATGTTTTCTTCAAGAGTTAAAAGAAGAGTTTGTGCTACATCTATTCGCGTTCGCTGTTTGGTGTTATCGAAGTGCTGCGAAAAACATCGAGGTATTGTTGAATGTTGGAGACATATACCGCTAAACCTGTAACAGCATTATATACGGGGCATCAAATGTCTTAAGCAAAGAGATTACTTGCCTCAATACACCCAAGTAAGTTTGTTTAAGTTTTGTGATTGATCATTTTTTTCTATCCTTTTTTTTTCTTGTTTTGTTGTTGGTATTACGAAACGTAATACATATGAAAACCGTGTTACAAAGAGTTATAACGGATCGGTGGATAATACACGAATTGTATTATTGGAGAATCGGTAACGAAGGTATTTATCCAACAGGTCATCCAAAGTAAATGTCACCAAGGATATTCAAAAATGGAAAAAAAAACCCTTATGGGTATTCCTCGAGCATTAAAGCGCGTAGGCATTTGAAAAACAACACTTTCTGTGATGTAATATGAGTTCTTAATACGCTTGAACACACAAGTCTTTTTATTCCCGAAAATGAGTTTTGATAAATCATCTATTGCAACCACTGTTGCTAGTATTTTGTGATCAAAACCAATAATGTATTTATATAAATTATATTCATGCAATTACAACCTCCAAGCGATCACACAATTACCTTATAAAGTAAAACACGCAAAGAAAAAATCATACAAAATGATCAAGAGCATTTGAACGATCAAGTACTAGAAACGGTTGCAATTGACCATGTCGTATTGGCTAATCAATACGACAACAGCTAAATGATCTTATTAGTGAATCAAAACAAAGATACACAAGGAATACTTAAAACAAATATTGATCACAATGTTATCTAAAACCAGCATATAGTGTCTTAGAGTCCTATGCACCATGGTTCCTTACATTCGTTACAAGTCCCTGACCAGAGACTGCTGCAAAGATTACTCATACCGCAGCATATACTGAGCTCGCTCCAACCACAAGGTTGGCCGAGACCGACACATGCATTAGCGGAAGTTATAAAGACCATAAAAGTCATAACTGCCAATACAAAGAACAAACTCATGACATTTTTGTTCTTCATGTATTGCTATGAAACTTGTAGGTTGATGTGTATTTTTTTTGTATTTGATATGATCTGAGTTGAGTATAATGTTTGCTCAGATTGTTCTCTTATTTATACAACAACTGTTTGGGAAGTCAACCCTTTCATCCAGCCTTTACTAAATGCATGTGGCATATAATACTTCATCAGATGGCACCTAATAAGTTGAATAAATTAAGAAACATTGACTGTTTTTATGATTACATGGATCCATCAGAATTGACTAGTTCAAATTGCAGATTGCAGCTATCCGCAATTAACCATTTGCATTTTAGTTTTGACCACCAAAACTACTACAGTATAAATACACTGGCGGGACAACTAAAAGTAAAACAAGAATGATTATATGGTTCAACCTCTATATATTGTAGGTACAGAAATTTTGGTACGAAAAATTGTTCCCACGGAAAAATCATTCTTTTAGGGAAATTTACATAGGAAATGGAAACATGATGTTAAGATTCTTAATTTCAAATACAGTTTCGAGTAAGTTAACAGTTTTTTAATCAAGTTAATAACATCTTATGTTTCACGGCTTCTAAATAAATTGGTAAGACTTCCGAATTTCCATTGAGTACGGTAATCTAGCTTTACCGTAACGATAGTATCATTGAGGAGTTACATCGCATTAGCCAGAACTATACTGGATCGATCAACTGCGATGGATACATGAACTTATGGTCAAATGTACAGACGTACAGTATGGTCAATATTTTCTTGATAATTTACGATGGGTACCGTACATGAACTTATGTTTATTGAATGATTAAGTTTCATTAACATGTTACTTCACGTTAAAGAGTGGACTTTCGATGTAATTATCACCTAGCTAGTATACTTTAATTAAGCCTTGGCTCTAACTAATATTCTTATAATTTTAGTTTTTTATTAAAGAGAGTGGACCTAGTAGTAGTATACTTAATGTATTGGGGTTTTATTTTTAAGTTTTAATATTTATTTAGTAATGGCGGACTCCCGCCACATGGTCACGAGGATGCCAGTTCTAAGACATAATTCAGTACCCTTATCAACTGGACTTGTAGCAGAGGCGATATATACGCTGTCAAGAGCAAGTCCAAGGTAAAACTGAACATGGGCATTATTTTGGATGGTAAGAATAATTTAAAGAGCAGTAGTCCCCGGTTCTGCACAAACACCTAATTAAGGGGAGCCAGCCAAGGTAACATCACCTCAGATTGCAGATCCATGCGACAACACTAAGATGTCCGTTGATATATTTAGCTCTATTCAGTTATATGGTTCTGCACTTGTTATATAACTTTGCAAGTCTTTTATACCCAGAACCAGAGGTGTAAATTGGGACGTGCCAGCACGTTTATGGCACAACACAGCACGTTAAAATTCGAGCACAGCACGACACATCACGTGACCGGCCCAGCACGGGCACAACACGTTTGTTTAATGTGCTTTGTTGTGCCAGACAAAATAGGCACACGACCCAGCACAGCACACGACACGTGTTAGCACGGCCCAGCACAGCACAACACACGAAGAAAGCACGCCACGTCATGCGTAAAATACTACACAATACATCACATTTGATGCATATTTCACAAAAAAGCATTGTTTTAGCCAATTTCTGACATTTTATCTTCGGTCTGCTAATTTATTTCTATAATATACATGTACTAACTAAAATATCTCAAAAATATTTATTTTGGAGAACATAAAATAAGTGTTCTAGCACAGCACAGCACATCACAACACGTTTATTTTTCTGGCACAACACAGCACGGCACGCCATTTAGCACAGAGACAAAGACAAAGACACGTCTGAATCTCCTAAGACAGCCAGCCAAAGACACGCAAAGACGCTAAGCATGTGACTTCGTGGTTACCGTGTCTGGCCAGGTACGCTTTACACATCTACCCAGAACACTAGTAAATGCTAGTAATGAAAATTTGAATTGAAATAAGCAGCAACAACCAAAAAAACACATACTCTCATCTCAACCAAGAAAATACAAGAAAAATGCTTTACTTAGTATTTGAGAGGAAAAATCACAATGCAATTTAAGAATACAAAATTTGATAGTTGTGATTGCGGCAATGCAATAAAATGACCGACCCTAGATATTTCATAGGCTTCTTTTTCCTCAGCGAGCAGCTCGGACTATGTTTCTGCAGTTTCATCTTCTATTTCATCATAGGCTTGGCAAAAACTTCTTTTTCCTCAGCGAGCAGCTCGGAATATATTTTTGCAGTTTCATCTGCTTCTCCTTCCGCTCATGTCGAGATGAGCACTGACTAGAAAATAAGGTTTTCTAGGGAAAAACCGTATGTCATGAAGCCTGTGCACCTGAAGTGTTTCAGGTTTGGAGCAGATCATGAGTCTCATTGAGTCTCCCTCCAAGATATACACAAAGTCACGGACTTATGCTGGCTCAAGCACATCTCATTACCTCCCCTTTCTGTCATTCCTTTGGCATTGATGGCAGATGATAGCAATTGTTAGATTCAACTTCTTTGCCCTGCAGGTGCATCCGCAAAACGTTACATATAAAAGAAAAAAAGAGAAAAATTTAGAAGAAAACAAAAAGAGGGACGGAATGCCTGAAATTTGAATTTACTTACATGAAATGGGTCATATAGCCAAAAAGGCTCTTTTACTGGACCAAATAGACAGTTAGAAGTTGGCCTGGGTCAAATAGCCAATGAAATCTTTTTAAAGGGAGAGACTAAATTACCCTGCCAAAACCGTATCATGTCTTGTTCTCTCTTCAACGTCTTCATCTTCTCACAGACATCGACACCACCACCACCATCTCTACTACCAGAAAACACCAACGCCGTCGACAACATCGTGTTTATCCAACATCGTCACTGACGCCTCCACCACCACCACCATCCATAAAGAAAATTCTGATGCCCTAATTGAAAATCCAATAAAGGCTTTTCTGTTAATTGAAATACATGCTCAAATTGGTAAGCTTCAGACCTTAATTTTCTCTGATTACATCCAAAACAGTTTAATTCATCGTGTTCATATGTTTATCTTGATTGGTATTGGAAATGGGTTCATCGTGTACTCAATTGGAATTGAGGGGGATAGGATTTTATCTAGCTTTAAACTGGGGTGAACTTGGTTTCACCCTATCTTAATTGATTGAATTTGGTTAGATGAAAGTGGTTAGAGCTAGATTTAAGCTCTGTAAAATCTAGTTTGAAGGAATTTGGTTTGGATGAAATGGGTTTCATCTAGGTTTAACTTTTGTAAAATCTAGTGTGAAATTGATTGAATTTCGTTTGGATGAAATTGGTTTACACATTGATATACCTCAAATTTCATCAGAATACCATTGGTGAAACCAGTTTCATCTAGTTGTGGATTGTAATATATTTGTGTTTTTGTCAAAATATGCAAGATGAAACCCAGTTTCATATAACTTACATATTGATACCTTAATTTCGTAAGAACACTCAGGATGAAACCAATTTCATCTAGTTGTAATTTGTAATATAATTTTATTTTCGTTAAATTGTGCAAGATGAAAACTAGTTTCATATAGTTTATTCATTGATATACCTCAATTTTCATCAGAATACCCTTGGTGAAACCAGTTTCATCTAGTTGTGGACTGTAATATATTTGTTTTTTTGTCAAAATATGCAGGATGAAACCCAGTTTCATATAACTTACATATTATACCTTAATTACGTAAGAATACTAGGGATGAAACCAATTTCATCTAGTTGTAATCTGTAATATAATTTTATTTTCGTTACAATATGCAGTATGAAAACTAGTTTCATATAGTTATAGAATATGATATAATTGTATTTTCATCGGAATATGCTGGATGAAATCAGTTTCATCTCGTTTTGAAGCGTGGTATACCTGGATTTTCATTACTAGATTACTTACTACTACTTACTACTATTTTCATCGGAATATGCTGGATGAAATGAGTTTCATCTCGTTTTGAAGCGTGGTATACCGGGATTTTCATTACTATACCTGGTAAACATTTGTAATTCTAACTCGATGTGTGCTTTGTTATGCATAAATTGTTTCTAACTTGAGCGTCGGAGTTTTTTTTTTTTTTTTTTTGCAGGTCTTACCTTTTTTTTTTTTATCTTTGGTGCCTTTGGAGAATGTTATACGTTGAGAGGCTTTTGATCGGCTTTTTTGCTTCTAGGGTATGTCTGGATTCCTAGCTTGATTGGGGTATACCCAAACTAATTAGGGTATACCCAATTTTAAGTGGACATGTGACCTTACTAAGGGGAGGCCAAAATGTGGTAAAGTTACTTTAATACCCCTACACTAATTAACCTAAAACTAAACCCTAAACTTAAAAATTAAAAACTGATTAATCTTCCACTAATCCTTCTTCTCTAAACCCTCTCCTCTTCTCTTTCATTCTTCTTCTCTAAACACTCTCCTCTTCTATTTCATTCCAAAAACCTAAAATCAACCAAAATTTTCAATTTTGCTTTTCTACAAAAAATGGTTGATTCTAAACGATCCAGCAACAAAAAGAGATTCAACTGGTAACATGAAAAGATCCAAATCAGAGGGAAAAGGTAAGGGAAAGGTTGGAACGAGTAAACCCAAGAATGCAATCCTTGAAGATGCTGAAAAGAAACCTCTAAAGGCGAAAAGAAGATTGTAAGTGATTTATAAACTCAAACCCATTATTGTTTTGTTGTATATGATTGTTAGATTAGGTTAGAAATCGAAAATTTTGATCTTCAGATTTTTGGCCGGCAAGGTCGATAGTTGAACAACACGCCGACCATTGGTATTTTGAAAGAGTCGGCATGGTCTCAGGATGAATAACCGCCGACTTTTCATCGAGCCATGGCGATTGTTGGACAATAACCAGTGGCCGGCAGGTATAATAACCAACCATGCTTAGGGTTATATTTGGTCGGCGTGATTTTAGACTTGTACCATGCCGACGTTAGGCATCAGAAACCTTAATTTCCTAAGTTATTAGTCGGCATCTTTCATAAATAGGACCATTCCGACATTTTATTCGTCGGCAGGGTAGTTGGTTAACACCTTCCCGACTCTACTGTAGTCGGCAGTGTTTAGTTTATCGGACTTGCCGGCCAGTGTTGTGTTGTTTGTTTTCATATATCTTATTTGTGCATTGTTTAGGTTCCCAGAGGAAACAAAAGAAGAACTACCTTGTCTTGTTAACAATACAAAAGAGCTATTTGAATATCTGGACACAATTTATCCCAATTTAGAAGATCCTAAAGATGAAACTGAAGAGAATTGCCCGTTTAGAAAGTTATGTTTGATGGGTAAGGAAAATCCAGAAGAATTTCTAAGGTTTATGAACAGTCCTAGCAATCCCCTCAATGGTAGGCCCGAAAAGGTATATAAATTTATGACCTACATGTTATAATCCGCAAGTGCACGGCGTCTATCGGAGACGCGGCAAGTACGGGTCGATCCCACAAGGACGAGGTGCTCGATATGATCTAAGGCTTTCTTCGATTGAATTCTAAGTGACAATGTGACAACGGGGGGTTTATGTGCCGAAACAATTGAGTAGTAGTGTGGTGACTCTAAACTAAGGAAAGCGGTGATAGAATGGTGGTACTAGGGTCTTTGAATCCACCTTAACCTACACTATGTTCTCACTCACAATATTCTTCTTGTCTTTATGACAAATGGAGGAGAGGTGTCAACTCTCCGCTCTATGTCTAAGATGTTTCTCCACTTGATAAATTTGATCACAAAATGAAGTATTCACCTAAGTATTAAATGTCCGACTAAAGTACAATTAATCGAGGCTAAACAATAGTCCAATTAAGCTCAAGTTGCAGCATAATCAACTCAGAGGTGTTCTAACTACAGTGCATCCATGGCGTTGGTATGCACTGTGAGAGCTAAGGGTTGATAAGCAAAGATCAAATTTCATCTTGAAAATAGTTAAGCATTCAAGAAATCATATGGAGTATGAAACACACAGTGAGAGGTTAGGGTTTCATCTCAAACCCTAGCAACTAAATTAAAATAACAAATTTAACTCTAATTGACAGCACTGGCTAATCCAGGCGTGTCTTCTACACTCACCCTTCACTGATATTTATACATGCACAACAAACCCTAAAACTACCAAACCCTAATTCAATTAAAAATAGAAATTAAATCATACCCATACCCTCTACTCTCTGAACCGCCTCTGAATCGTGCTATTCTCCTGTCAAATTGGCTCTGAGAACGCCATGCATCGACTGAGTTGATGTATGAGAAACCCTAGTCCCCAATTATCTTTAGTTTAGCTTCTAGGGTTGATAGAAGCTATAAGAAAGATAACTAGACCTAGAGAGGGAGCTGAGGTGGTTGATGGTGCGGTTGTTGAGGTGAAAGAAGATGGGGATGGTGATGAAAGAGACAGGAGACGAGAGGAGGTATGGAGCAGAAGAGCCTGCATGCATCGGGTGAAGAGGTATGGGGAGGAGAAGAGAATAGGGTTAGGTTTCTGTGTTAGGGGCTTATATAGGGGCTATGGTGTTGAGCAGGTACATCGAAGATCGATGGGAACGCTGCACCGAGCGTAGGATCTTGCGGAAGAGATCTGAACGGCCGAGGTTGGTCAGCGGTTTTGGAGCGATCTCGTGTTGCACGGAGCATCAAGAGATGATGTATAGTGAGGGCAGCGACCGTTGGATGTAGAAGATCGAAATCTCGACGGCTTGGAGTGTACGGGCTCGGATCCGGTCGCGGGTAGCTTTAGCCCATGTCTTCCTTGTTGGGTTGCAACTCGATTCGCAAGCGGGGCTTTGGCCATCTACTCCATAGATGCTCGACTCCAATTCTTTGCTCTTTTGCTCCTCGATTCTCCGAGCTTTATTTATTACCTAAAAACACAAAATTAATTAATACAAATATTTATTCTTGAAAACAAGGAAAACACGTAACTGGGATAATATCCGAGTTATAAGCGCAAAGATGAGTAAAATGCCAATAAAAAGGTGTATAAATATGCACTATTTGGCACTCATCAAATACCCCCAAACCTGAATTTTACTTGTCCTCAAGTAAAACAAAAATAAGAAATCCTAACTATACCCCCGTCGCAGTCTCTCGAATGCATTTAGCGTATGCACTAAGCCTTTAAACCCCTAGGTGTCCCTAGTGGACGAGTTGTAGTCTCGTGAGGGTTTACAAGAGGTGTACCCACAAAACCTTCTCCAACTTCGAGTGTAAAAGAGTCTCAAGCCTCCAAGAAGCTATGAGGACATAGAGTTTCGCATGCTAGTAACAGAAGTTAGAACTATCGAAGAACGCATTCTCATCCTTAAGTGTTGAGCGAGAAGTAACCATACCATATGAAAGAATTCGGATTCGATTGTGATCATAAGTCTCAACTTCCGCCTCACCATTAGGGTTTTATGATAATTGCACTCAAAAAGATCGCTTTTAGTCTCTCATGTGTGCAAGCGGGAATAAAGAGAGAAATCCTGCACACGTTGTAGGTAAGAAGGATAACCTTCCGAAATAAAATCTGGAGACTCCACAGAAGTGTGGACAAAAAGAATCTTTTTCTAATGATCTCTAAGAAAGGAAATCAACCATTAGCAAGGGTGGGAGTACTCACTCATCTTCTCACCCGATCGGCAATTAGTATCACTCTCTCATAAGAAACCATAGAAACGTCTTCAATCTTCGGTCTTCGGTCTTCAATTGTTGATGACGAACTTCTAAACTTCACAAAACTTGACAATTTTTAACTTTTCTACTCAAATTCCTTGTTGTTTGGATTTTTCTTTTAAACTCTTCTTTACCATGGTGGTAGCAAAAATAAGAAAATAAACTACAATATATTTTTTTGATTTTGATTTTTGATATATTTTATTTTTTTTTTTTTTTTTTTTTTTTTTTTTTTTTTTATAAGTGAAAAATAAAAATACAAATACAAATAATGAAACAACTAACTCCATGGACAAAGGACTTTATCACTCAATTTTTCCACAACTTGTATTGTCTTGATTTTATAAATTTTATTAATTCTCATCCTATTTTCTTTTCTTTGTTGCACATAAACCTTGGACTATATCAATTTTTCTTTCAATATTCGATTCCCGCTCAGGTTCTTGTGATGATGTGTTTCTATGGGTCTTGGCTGATTGAGAGAGAATGGTGCTAACGGCAAATCGGTATTTAGAAGGAGTTTTCATCTTTAGACGTCACCCTCATGATTGACAAAAACTAGCACTCAAGAGATCAAAAGTAGTGCTGAAAATGGTGCGAAGTTGGGTAGCTCACCATTCCTACCCGAATTTACGTGCGGTGACACACACTCTAACAGACTTTTCTAGAAAGTTGCAAAAATTGAAGGTTGGTGCCTCACTTGATGTAAATTGGGTAGTCTCCACTATGGGTGATCACAATTCTACTACCGAATATCTAAAAAGACCTAATTCGCCCTCATTGTATGGTTAAATCCAACTTTAACGCTCTAATCAACTAAGAAACCCGATTGCGTTCTCCAGTACTTCCAAGTTACATTATTTTGGTCGAGAATCTCTATGTAAACATAGCTAGAAGCATGCTAGTGACTCTAAAATCTCTAAAAGTTGGAGGTTTTTTACAAAAAGAGTTTTGATGATTTTTTTTTTTTTTTTTTTTTTGAAATAAAATATAAAATAAAAGACTAAAAAATCTAAATTCAAATGCACCCCCAAACCTAAATTAAACATTGTCCTCAATGTGTCATGAGATAGGAAAAATTTGAACAGTCAAGTACCATGAGAACTATCTGAAAATAGAAAAGGAAGAGATTAGGTATGTCGGCGGGAGCAAGGTTGAGCTTCATTCGTCAAAGCTAGAATCCAATATTCTCAACTGGAGATCATATCGATTAGCATAATAAAATGCACAAGAAGACTCAACCGATTCAAGAAAGAAAAATTTAACAAGTCCTAAAAAATTTACTAACAATCTAAAAAGGTGAGGGTTAACCCAAAAAATAATGTACAGAAACATAGAACATGAAAATGGGATTTGGTTTATGTGGGAATTTGGTTTATTGGGCTTTGGATTCAATGGGATTCATTTGGTTTTGTTGGGAGCTTTGGTTTATGTGGGAAGCTTTGGTTTTGTGGGGAAAGCACAGCCCAGGATATGCCGAGCCAGGTGTTGGACAGAAAATTTATGTGAGCTTTGTACATGTGTAGAGCCAGTTGCTTTGTGGGCTCAATTTGGTTTAAGCCGGAGTTTTGTGCAAAACCTAGTTGTGGTGCAAGGCAGGAGATATGTGCAGCCCAAGAAAAGGCACAGCTTAGTGGTTTGATTGTGAGCAGAGCCCATGTGATGTTAAACAGCCCAACAGTGTGGGTTCGAGTTGATGTGGGCTTAGCTATTTGCACAATGATGAGGTTCTAGCCTAGATGGTCCGGCCAGAAATGAATTGAGTTGGGCTGAGTTTAGAGTGCTAGGCCTAGTAAGTGGGTTTCAGAGCTTAGCATAGCTTAGTGCTTTTTGCTGGTAGTTGCTGGCCTTCACAGCACAGGCCAAGTGCAGTGCAGTGCAGCTTATGCTTTGGTCAGGCCAAGCACAGGTTGGCTATGTGCAGAGTTACAAGTTACAAATGATCACCACACAGTTCACACAAAATAATACAGCCAAGCTTATGCAGGTCAAACTAGTTCAGCAGGCATTTTTAGACAAGGCAGAGCAACACTCAATCCTGGTTCAGATAACCAACCAATTCACACCACAGGGAGCAATACATGTGAAATTTCAAGGTCAGAAATTATGCACACAGATTCAAACATTTCCGGTGAACTGTTTGTGACTCATCAGACAACAGGGGAATGATGTTCTTGGTTTTTCACAGGTTATGCTCAAGACTTGGTTGACCTAATATAACATGCTCAAGGTACAGGGCTGATGGTGTCAATACACACAGCTGATGTCAACAGGTAAGCTCAGGGTTTAACACAAATTCTCAGGCATTGACATATTTGGCTTAGCTCTAATTTAGCAGCATGCACATATAATTGGTTCTCACAGGTTATGCAGGGGAGCAGATGGCTCACAGGGCCTGTGGCATCAACAAGCTTGCCTGAGTTGATGTCAACTGGGATTTCTCACAGGTTAAGCTCAGGGGTTTGTCAACTGGGCCTGTAACAAACTTGGAAGCCTCAAGTGGAGCTCAACTCACAGCTTCAGGGAGCTGGAGATTGGCAGCTCAGATGGTCTATGTACCTCAAGTTTTCAGGGCTCAAGCACAAGTATATTTATAGATCAAAAGGTACATCTCAGAGTGGCAGGGCAGATTTAAGCTACAGCTACTTGGGTTTCCAAGTTGTGACCCAACACTTGCAGCTTCAGGGGGCTAGCAAGGTGGCTAAATTATCATGCAAGGCACCCACACAATTCAACACAAAATCAGAGCATCATTAACTAGCAGGGCATGCTCACAGGTTTATGCTCAGGGTTGCCTCAAAATAACATGTGACAAATTCAAACAGGGGATGTTTAGTGAGCATTCATGGCATATCACAGCATCATAGTTATGAGGATCAAGACCTAATCATACAGCACTAGGTGGATGGCTCACAAGGCTCACAGGGCATACACTATTCAATTACACATGGGTTGTAGGGCATACAATGCGGAGCCACTCACCTGAAGTGCAGGGGTTGCTTAAGGTTGTTGCAAAACTCCAGTTTTTTCGCCTTCCTCTTGGGTTGGCTCAGCAGCTGAGCCGCTCAAGAGCTCACCCGCGCAGTAAGCACAGCAAGTTCCTCCATTCATGCACCTTGGGTTGGCTCAGAGTTACCATTTGCACAGCAGCACAGTTGGGTGCCTGAATTGCACTAAGAACAACAGCTCACAGGTGCCTTTCATCTCAAAGGAGGGTTCAGTTCTCAATAATGCACAGCTCAAGACACAAAAAGGTGCACAAATGCACAGCTGCACTGAGTTAAATGGACTGACAGGGAATGAGAATTACTACAATGCAAGGCTATATGCACTAGATGCAAAGATGCAAATGACAGGTGAAATTAGACTATAATGCAGATCATGTATTGACAATAAAAATCAAAGGTGAAGCTCAACTAAACTATACTAATACAGGGTTTTCAATGCAAGGAAAAGACTAAGAAGGGAAAGATGAAAATAACAGCTAACTCTAAAATGCAGATATGCAGGGTTTGACAAAAGATAAATGCAAGAATGCAATAACAAAAAGCTATAAAAGATGCAGAATTAGGCAAGTTACAGCTAAGTTAAACAAGAAAAAGAAGACTAAGTTACAAATACAGATGAAAATGCAATGATAAGATGCAATGCTACACTAACACAGGGCTAATAATAATGCAAGGTGAGTATGTACAGGGGATAGAATGAAACTCAGTAAAGCAAAGCACAAAAATCACACAGGGCACACACCAAGTCCCCGGCAACGGCGCCAAAAACTTGGTAGGCCCGAAAAGGTATATAAATTTATGACCTACATGTTATAATCCGCAAGTGCACGGCGTCTATCGGAGACGCGGCAAGTACGGGTCGATCCCACAAGGACGAGGGGTGCTCTGATATGATCTAAGGCTTTCTTCGACTGAATTCTAAGTGACAATGTGACAACAGGGGGTTTATGTGCCGAAACGGCTGAGTAGTAGTGTGGTGACTCTAAACTAAGGAAAGCAGTGATAGAATGGTGGTACTAGGGTCTTTGAATCCACCTTAACCTACACTATGTTCTCAGCTCACAATATTCTTCTTGTCTTTATGACAAATGGAGGAGAGGTGTCAACTCTGCTCTATGTCTAAGATGTTTCTCCACTTGATAAATTTGATCACAACAGAAGTATTCACCCTAAGTATTAAATGTCTGACTAAAGTACAATTAATCTGAGGCTAAACAATAGTCCAATTAAGCTCAAGTTGCAGCATAATCAACTAGAGAGGTGTTCTAACTACGGTGCATCCATGGCGTTGGTATGCACTTTGTGAGAGCTAAGGGTTGATAAGCAAAGATCAAATTTCATCTTGAAAATAGTTAAGCATTCAAGAAATCATATGGAGTATGAAACACACAGTGAGAGGTTAGGGTTTCATCTCAAACCCTAGCAACTAAATTAAAATAACAAATTTAACTCTAATTGACAGCACTGGCTAATCCAGGCGTGTCTTCTACACTCACCCTTCACTGATATTTATACATGCACAACAAACCCTAAAACTACCAAACCCTAATTCAATTAAAAATAGAAATTAAATCATACCCATACCCTCTACTCTCTGAACCGCCTCTGAATCGTGCTATTCTCCTGTCAAATTGGCTCGAGAACGCCATGCATCGACTGAGTTGATGTATGAGAAACCCTAGTCCCCAATTATCTTTAGTTTAGCTTCTAGGGTTGATAGAAGCTATAAGAAAGATAACTAGACCTAGAGAGGGAGCTGAGGTGGTTGATGGTGCGGTTGTTGAGGTGAAAGAAGATGGGGATGGTGATGAAAGAGACAGGAGACGGAGAGGGAGGTATGGAGCAGAGCAGAGCTCTGTCTGTCGGGTGAAGAGGTATGGGGGAGGAGAAGAGAATAGGGTTAGGTTTCTGTGTTAGGGGCTTATATAGGGGCTATGGTGTTGAGCAGGTACATCGAAGATCGATGGGAACGCTGCACCGAGCGTAGGATCTTGCGGAAGAGATCTGAACGGTCGAGGTTGGTAGCCGGTTTTGGAGCGATCTCGTGTTGCACGGAGCATCAAGAGATGATGTATAGTGAGGGCAGCGACCGTTGGATGTAGAAGATCGAAATCTCGACGGCTTGGAGTGTACGGCTCGGATCCGGGGTCGCGGGTAGCTTTAGCCCATGTCTTCCTTGTTGGGTTGCAACCGATTCGCGGCGGGCTTTTGGCCATCTACTCCATAGATGCTCGACTCCAATTCTTTGCTCTTTTGCTCCTCGATTCTCCGAGCTTTATTTATTACCTAAAACACAAAATTAATTAATACAAATATTTATTCTGAAAACAAGGAAAACACAGAACTGGGATAATATCTGAGTTATAAGCGCAAAAGATGAGTAAAATGCCAATAAAAAGGTGTATAAATATGCACTATTTGGCACTCATCACTCAACTATGAAGAATGGACATCATCAGAGGAGGAAGAAAAGGAGGTTGATCCAAGAACTTTTTTCAGGGAATGTGACTTTTCTGGAGTGAACCCCTATTACAATGAGGATGGTGACTACATAGGTCCAGTGAAGGGGAAGGGAAAAGCAAAAGCCGATGCCGGTGAAAAAGCTAGTGATGGGGAGGAAGATAACAACAATGAGAAGGATCCTTGAAATTCTTAAAGTTTATTATGTTTACTTGCTTTAGAAACTTTATTGTGGTTTGAACTATTACATTATGTTTTGAACTCTTAGATTGTGGTTTTAGACTTGTTAAACTTATTTTAATTTTTCAGTTTTAGTTGCTTTAGAAGTTATTATTTTGTTTATGCAGTTTTAAACAAAGTACTTGAGGTCGGCATGGTAGGAAATCTATACCTTGCCGACCTAAATGTTAGTTGCACCTTTTAGGTACAAAGTACAATCCATTGAATGCTCAACGGCTAGAAATTTCAAAATCAAGATATTAGGTATGTTGTTATTATAAAAGCATTCCCAACTTCATCTTCAAACTTGCATAAAGAATGGAAGTTTCACCACCAAATATTTGTAGTCTTTGTACACTAAGTTGTCATTTTGCAAGCGATTTTCCCTTTGAAGGAAACAAATGCACTATTGAAGGTTGTAAGGGATTCTTATTTCTCATGAAAGCTGCAATAGGAGGTGTATATCAGCCGTATGCTTCAAAATGCACTTGTTGTGGGTTTTTCTATTGGATAGATGAGCGTGTAGCTCAGTATGAAGATGAAGTTGCTAAAATCAACCTTCTACCATGCACAAATCCATGTTGCGACGGTAAGATGAAGCTAATTACCTCTCCTAAGAAATTGTGTACCGGAAAAAGATATTATCTATGTCCCAAATGTGTTAGGGTAAAGTTTTTAACGTTTGTATGCTTTAATTAAGGTTTGTATCCGATATATAGTCGGCATTTTCCTAAATTAGAAGCATGCCAGCACCATCATAGTCGGCATTATCATATATTAAAACCTTTCCGACGGTTGTTTTGTCGGCATGGATATTATAATACACCTTACCGGCTTTATAGAAAATAACATTCATGAACAATTTTTGAGGGAGTTCTTAGCCGGCATGGTTCTCCTCAATAACAATGTCGGCGCAATAAAATCCGGCAACCTAGCAAAACCAGGACCCTGCTGGCTTAATAGAAAAAAAACATCCATGAACAATCTTTTTAATGGAGTTCTTAGCAGGCATGGTAAATTTCATAAACACTGCCGGCGTAGAAAGCGCCGGAAGATTGCCAAAAGTCGGACCTTGCCGGCCATATCAGGCAGCTTTTTCCAGTACTGTCATGCATTGCGGCCGGCAGTCTGACGAAATAATACCGTGCCGACCCTGGGAGAGTCGGAAGGGTTTGGCAATAAATATGATGCCGACCAAATGAGAATACACCCAAAAAAAAACATCCATTTCATTCATTTGTAGCACTCCAAAGTACATTACACAAAACACGCATGCGATTACCAAAGTACTCCAAAAAGTACGAATGTTTTGTCTAGTACTCCATTGTACACTACACAAAAAGCTGCTTTATTCCCTAATCATAATCACTCCTCACTCAAATCTATTGGAGGAGTTCATTCAAACCTATTGAACCTCCTTTAGTCAAATCTATGGGACATTCCCTAGACTCATCTATAACATTCCAAAGGGCCATGTTGTCCTCATAAATTTTCATCCATTCCTTTGTTCTTGTTGTTTGTGAACTTCTCCCACAAACTAAACCTACATAGAGGAGGTAATGGACATTCCTTATTGAGTTGTAGACCAATAAAATGATTTTTATCCACCAAAGCCATGACAATTCTTCTATGCTTGAGTTGGTCCACGCAAACCGCATGTTTCGGTGCAAATGCTATAGATAGTCCCTCACTAAAAAAATATACCACGTAATTCCAAGTATCTCGCAATTGATGGCCACACTCAAGCATTCTCAACCAATGCTCCCATTTGATCGGTGCGTTTCCTCCGGGCCTTAACACTAGTTAGCAAACCTTTGAAAGTTGCTTCTTTATCCTCCATGGAACCTTCTAGAATCATTGAGATATGGAACTCCTTGTCGTTTTCTAGTCGAGCGGCCATCTTCTTTCCAATGTATTGGCATTGGGTGAGATTCTCTTCAACCGCTCCACTTAGGTGTCCCAATTGTTGCGAGATAACGTGAAACCCACAATTTCCATCTTTCGGAACATCGTCGGTACCAATCACGAAATCTTGAATAATTGGAGGGATTTGAGTGAGATACTTTTGCAACACCGGTTGTACTACCTTCTTTGAACGACCTTTTTTCTTCGCAACATCTCCTTGTCTTGCTTGGCTCTCAAGAGGTAGAGTTCCATTTGTATTCAAGTTAGAGACGGTTGGTGTAGTTAAATCCTTCTTTGGCCGACCCCTTTTCTTTCCAACAAATTCCACGCTTGCTTGACTCTCAAGAGGTAGAGTGCCATTTGTATTCAAGTTAGAGACCGTTGGCGTAGTTGAATCCTTCCTTGGACGACCTCTTTTCTTTTTAGCGGGCTCCTCCTTGTATTGCGCCTCGGTATAAACATGTCCGGATGGATCGCACTTTGTACTCAAATGCTCTTTAATGTTTTCCTTTTTGGATTGATCACTATTTCTACTTAAAAACTCTTTGATTTGTTCTCCTTCGGATTGATCTTGATCGCAATTTATACTCAAAAACTCATTGATTTGTTCTCTTTCTTCCGCCGTCGTCATTTTGGTAGTTGGTCTACCATTAGGATCTTGTTTCGCCGGTTCTTCAAGTTCTTCCATAAAAGGGTAAACTATCGGCATCAACTTGTGCTTCATAGTTTGTTTGTCCTACCTATTCAACTTGGGGTACTTTTCGAGGATTATTCTCCCAAGTTCCATGTCGCCAAACTCTTCATCGAAATCTTCTCTTGGAGCCGGTTTGAAAGATAATTGCTTCCAATAGGGATCGATATCATCAAGAGGAATGGGAGTTTTATACCTACCAAGCATATGACGTCATGGAAGTCCGATAGCCTTCATTATCCTACACTTACAAGGAGTGTTCGGGTCATCATACTTTTTATACTTTTTAAACAATGCGAGATGTTTCATCATGAAACGTATTTCCCAATGCGAGACGTTTCTATGTATACCAAAAAGAAACCAATCATCCTCCTTAAACTCCTTCAACTTCCGGAAGCTACTTTCTTGGAATTGTTTTTTTATCTTGTCGATATCATTATTAGTGTACTCATGGATAGCATGTTGCACCGTCACAATCCCATTTTGACTCGTGAAAAGTAGACCTTTTAGTCTCCCATGAGCTTGATCTACCATACTTGTGGATTCAAGTTTGAAATGTTTATAGTCGTAAGTATAAGCATACACAAACCTCTCTTTGTGTGGCCTCAACCATTGTTTCTTGCAATATTCCACTACTTTGGGGTAATTAGTCCCCAAATCATCCTCGAAATCCTTCAAGTTTAACTCATATCTTCCCACACTCATCGACCAAACCACCTTATCCCATGCTTTCATGAATAACCCAATCTCACCTTTTTTCCATTCTTCGTCTTCTTTCTCTTTCTCCTTCTCTCGCTCCTCTTTAGTTAGTTTGCTAAGACGTTCATCTTCCTCTTTTTCACGTTTAGTTCCTTTCTTTGCTTTCGGTTTTTGGATATGACTTCTACAATTCTTTCTAAGATTGCATTGTATATGCCAAGTGCAAAGGAAATTTTGTGCATTGGGAAAGACTATCTTCACGGCGTTCATTATTGCTTTATCATTGTCGGTGACTATAACCCCCGGAGTTTCGTCTTCGTGGTAGAGAAGCTTCAACGTTTCCAGTTCCCAAATATAACTATCATCCTTCTCACGATCCATAAAACACCATGCCACCGTGAACGATTGCTTATCCGAGGTTTGTCCTACAATGTTCAACAAAGGCATGTTGTACCTATTCGTCTTATAAGTACAATCCATGAACAAAACTTGGTAAAAGCAATGCGCCAATTGAATCATATCGGGATGCGCAAGAAAAATACGATCCACCTTCCCCTCCGATGACTCATGGTGTCTCACCGTGTAGTTGTATTTGTGTATTAACCATTGTGATTCTTCCATCACCTTTCTTCCATCCCATTCAATTCTTTTAATAGTTGCCTTGGACGCATAAATTGTAGACAATGAAGAGAGGTTATGCGGGTCGTCCCTCTTGAACTTACTTAAGATCTTACTTGGTTTAACTCCCCAACTTGTTCTTACTTGTTCGAACTCGTGCGGTTTCAACTTGGCAACTTGACAATGCCCAACAAGAGTGTCCGGATCTTTATGGTTATGCCAACCAACATCAACTCTACTCATTCTCCACACGTTGTCGGTATCTTTGTTCCTCCCAAAATTAATCTTGAATGGGCATCCACACTTCTTTGACTTCGTCTTGTACACCCTAGTCGTCTTCTTATCATACACATAACCCTTTCTCTTGTGACTTTCCTCCGGCGATCCATAACACTCGCATACCATTTCAAACCGCGTAGATCTTTGTTGGGTGTTTTTCACTAGAACGCACATCTTCTCTTTGGCTTTCTCAACAATCCAATTGACCGCGTCGTCTTTTTCCTTCCATTCCAAATCATTAGCATAATGTGAGGAAGTATCGGGACCCCTAATTTTCTGAGCTTGAGGCTGATCCGCCATAGGTACCAATGCCACAATCTACAAAACATCAAAAGTTTAGTTGATGTGTATTACATTTGGTCGGCATGGTCGACATATAAAACAATGCTGGCTAGAAAAGACCGGAACGTAATAGAATATAAACATTGCCGACATGGAAACAGCCGGCAAGTTATGAAAACATGACAATGCCGGCGTAAGCATTTTCAAGTAAAAGGCTCCTGTGTTTCAAAAATGGAAGTCCCCAAGGTTCAAATTTTCTACACTGCCGGCGTGGTACTGCTCATGAAAAGTCGGCACGTTGTTCAAAGTAAAACCACGCCGGCTTTTATGGCCGGCGTGATCGACAAGCGTCGACCTTGCCGACCCTGTACAGCATAACTTAAAATAAAAAAGCAAAATCGATCATTTGCATGGAAAAATCACAATCTTCACCACGTAGGTTGTCTACCTGATTACTTTCAGCTCCATTCTCTTCTTCTTGGTCATTGGATTCTTCGTTTGGATCAATATATTCATCACTTCCATACCCATCATGAGTTTGAGGAAAATAAAAGTGAGGGTCATGCATGTAATCCATTCGATCATGGTATGGTACATCATCATACAAGTACTCATCTGTAGGAGGAAAGTTAGAAGACTCCCCCACTTCAAAATCAGGATTAGAATCACTCATCTCACTCATATCACAAATTTCACAAAAACCCTAACTTCCTCCCCCCCCCCCCCCCCCAAATCTCCTCTACTCCTTCATACTAATTCTCTCTCTAAATGATTTCTAAAACTCAACTTATAACTAACTAATCTAACTAATTTAACTAATCTAATCATTTTAGTTAAATTAAAATTAATCATTGTGGGGGCATTTTAGCCATTTACAAAAATATAGGTTAAGGGGTAGCTTGACTTTACTTCAAAATGACCCTATTTTGTCTTATTGGGTATACCCCAATTAGTTTGGGTATACCCCAATCAAGCCAGGTCTGGATTAGAAAAGGTGTAAATTGTTGCCAGATTTCAAATCAGAAGCTATATATATGTAATTCTTGTGTAAAATTCATTCTTACTTAAGCTTCAAAATATCTTTTTCTATTTCTGGTCTTGCCAGCTTATTCTGCTGCCACTCATTAGGGAGGATTTCTAATGTGTAATGTCGGTGCTTGGTAGAGAATGCTTGCCTGCTTGTTGTCTGGGTATGTTCAGACCAAAGCAACTCATGTTTAGCTTTTACTTTGTTTCTTTTATTTTATGAGAAAATGGGTCATTTGTCCAAAAAAAATTAAAACACGGTTCAAATGGACGAGTAAAAAAAAGTACGGGTGAAAAAGCCAAAAAAAAAATAGCAAGGATGAAACTGGATTCATCCTGGCTTATACTTCAAAAAATAGCAAGGATGAAACTGGATTCATCCTGTGTAAAATAAAAATAAAAAAAATATTTGAAAATGGACAGGATGAAACTGGTTACATCCTGCCTATTTTTAACTTTTTGTCCATTTAAACAGTATCTTTTTAATTTGGGGTTTTTAATAAAGTGCCACACTTGCAATTTCATGTTTAAGAAAGTGCCACCGTTTTTTTCAGAATTTATTTTATGCCACACATTTGACCTTTTCCGTCCAAAAAGATTCTTGACATCAGTTAGTGCATAGTTAGCAGTTATACAACTTAGTAAAATACATTTACGCCCTTGAATCGTCTCAATATTACTGAGTTAAATCAAGTCATCATAGCGAGTCATTACCGATTTAAGTCGGGAGTACGAGCTAAATCAATACAACTCGAAAGATGATTACTAACACTTCGTTTCCAATCTATTGCAAGAGGGTTACTTCGATCTGACTGAAACAAACTCCCACCGGTGCCGGGGAAGAGATGCAAAATGCTAACATGAAAAGAGAACATATGAATCTCGACCAACAACCCCCAAAAATTCAATCTGATTCCTAAACTGAAGTGAACTCCAACTTATGTATACATTGGATAAAAATTCATTTCAAACTAGAACCCATCACTTCCTTAATTATGAAATCGGAGGACATCAAAACAACACCATCAATTGACGCCACAAATGGGTCAAACCAATCTCAGACACCACCAATCCAGACCAGCTCAACCTCCACTCGTTTCTATTGATAAATTGAAAAATTGCATTGAATCTCAACCCCAAACATTTCCTTCTTCAGCCTTCAATTCCAGTTTTCACCCATCGATACACAACTGAAGCTTCACTCCTTCTCCATTTACGTCTCATAATCGCAACTTTGTTGTTTACTCCACCCTAGATTTAGAAGATAAAGTTAATTCCATCTGTTCACGGCCTTAATAATCGATCAAAACCCTTGATTGATCGATCCCCTTTAATCTTCTTACAAGCTCCAAACTGCTTCTCGATCTTCAAAATCTATTACAAATATTCGGTGAATACCCATACGAGTTCATGGCTTGCTTGCAGCAGAGAGCTTGGGCATAGGTCTTTGTGTTGTTGAGAAGAGGAAGGCTAATTGAACTCGACCTAGATAGTGAATCCGTGATAATTATCATGGGTAAACATGTAAAACGATACATATCTTTTAGACCAGTCAACGAAAAGACCAAACTTGTGAGTCCTGACGGATAAGTTAACGGTAGTGGCATAAAATAAATTCTGAAAAAAACGGTGGCACTTTCTTAAACATGAAATTGAAAGTGTGGCACTTTATTAAAAACCCCTTTTAATTTTTGGTTATTTAAACAGTATCAAAACCTAAGTGTCTTTTTTACCCAGGAATTGTTGATTTTGGTCTTTTTGACCAATTTTGTGTTATTAAATGTAGAAATGTGGGCATCCACACTACAAGAAAATGGGTGTTTAGTGTAAAAAAAATTTGTCGGGAAATCCCCTTTTTTTGTCTCGAAATATTTTCTGAGATAGATTTTTTTTTGTCACGGAGTTGTCTCAAATACCCCGTCTGGGAAAGTATATCGCGACAAAATTACGAACGGCCACGAGAAATATTAATTAACAACTAAAAATTTATTGTCAACAAAAGCCTCTTTCACCAACGAAATAACATTGTTTGTGAAAGTTATTTTAGTGAGGAAAAAATTCGACACCAAAATGCATTTTTTTAGGAGCAAGATTTTTGTCGCAAAAATGTAAATTTCATGACAAACTAATTTGTCTTTAATGATAATTATTTAAGACCAATAAAATTGTCTCAAAAACGAAAATTTTGTGTCAATTTAATTTGTCTTTAATAATAACTATTTAAGACCAAAAAAATTGTCTCAAAAGCGAAAGTTTTGTGTCAAGTTACATTGTCTTTAATAGTAATTATCTGAAACGAATTGTTTTTTGTCTCTAATTAATTTAATCAGAGACAAAATCAATAGCCTTGGAATACCAAATTTTGAAGACCAATTTGTTCGCCTCTAAATATTTTATTAGTGACCAAATTTATTGCCTTAGAAAGAATTTTCAAAGACAAACTTCCTCTTTTCCAAAAGATTTATTTTTGTCACTAAATTTTTTATCAAAGACAATTCATTTTGCCTTTAAAAAAGATTTTCAAAGACAATTTTTTTCATCCGCAAAAAGCAACATATTTTGTCCCTAAATATTCTATAACGGACACCTCATTTTGCCTCGAAATGGTTTTTTCGAAGACAAATACTTCCCTCTTAATTTTGCCTTAGAAAACAAATTTCAAAGACAAAATTATTCCTCACTACAAGCTTTAATGGCAAAGGAAAATAATAACAAAAATTCATTCAATAAAATCATAATACTGAGAACAAAAGATTTAAGTTCTATTCAATCAAATGTATTACCATTACTATGGCAAACAACCTAAGAAAATATAACTACCAGAAATTGAAATTCATTTAGAAATGAAATATCTTGACCTATTATTCTAAACACTGAAAACAGGAAACACTATTTACATATTCCATATAGAGGTAATTACTGCTACTGCTACCTGCTATGCTTGTACCATCTCGACTGTCATCATGACTATTGTTTAATATGCACGTCTTCACAGATATTAAAGAAGTGCCACTCAAGTAGTCATCCCAAATTATCTTCAAAGCTATTCAGTCAGGTCCATTTGGTCAAACGTTTGAATCAATCTCTCTTTTCGGAATAATGCATTGCCTGCTCGCATCTTCGAGATTCCATAAGGCATAATATATCTTTGCTCTCCTTCAATGATGCTTTGTTGTTGGAACTGAGTCATCTTATCCTATACAATAATTACATAATGTAAGTTTACAGGTTGATGAAATTAGGAAAAAAAAATTATTAGACAAAAATCAAGCTAATATTTATATTTAGATAAAAATCAAGCTAATAATTAGACAATAAGCTCCACACTGCAATTTCCACAAATTACTACTTATACTTGGATGAATGTAGGACTTCCAGTCTTTAGAGTCCCAATTTAATATCTCCCCTTGTCTCTTATTCTCTCAGCAGCCCCAGCAACAGAATGAGTACTATTCTTCAGGGTGCCACTCAAGATCATAACATCAACCCCACCACAAAATGCAGGCAATATAAGAGAGTCAAAAACTTCTCACTTACACAGGAATACACCAAACACCATTCCTCATAAGCTAACGCAATTTCATCTGCCTGAATTGAAATATAAAGTTTGTCTATGAATATACAAGAAGACCAGTACCGTGGTTAAGGAGACTGCAAGGGACAAGCTTACCGAAAAAGCATTGAAATGCCTATGGATTGCAGTGGTCCAGAATTGGAAGTAAAATGCAGATGGGCATGAAATCCAAATAATTGATAATAATAAGAAAGTAAGGTCCATATGTTATCCATGTAGATGTAGTTTGTCTGGAGATAGATTTAACAAGTAATAAGCAAATGAAACAAGTTTTGCCACAACTTAAATTAGTAGGAAGTGAAAATCAAGTGATGATAAGTAAAAACCAACTATGCTGTACATCTTTATCCATGTTCACGTATTCTCTCTAAACATTTCTCTAACACTCCTGTGAGCTAGAAGTGTTAGAGAAAGGAGAGAGAGATGGAGACAGACATGTGTCACATGTAGGATGAGTTAGTGTTGAAGATAAATGCATAATTTGTCTTACCATCAAGCCATACAAATAGGGTTGGTTTATATTACTGTTTCTGCTCTGTTTAGTACACTCATACAATTAATCTCATCAGAAATAATTTGTTTTATTAGGGGTCTGTAATCTAAGCAACGTCTAAATTAGGACCCATAGTTCAAGCAAAGATTTAAGTGTTGGTAACTTGGTATATATCTTGGCATCTTGCCATACAAATACAATTATTGAACACCTTGCTAATTTGCATCCTGCTATGGATGCTATGGAGTGTCGGTGTGCATCAGTTTTGGAATACCAATAATTGGTTCAAGCAGCGCGCGGCAGGCGCATCGCACTTGCGGTTTCACTAGTGAAGCATAAATTTTAGACATAATAAACCAATTTCCACAAATGAGTAACATGATTAGGTAAAAGCAGAACAAACCTTAGAGTGCAAATAGTATTTGACTGGGAACAGTGAAAGGAAGCCTTTTATGGTCCTCCAGTCAGTATATGCCTCTTCACAGTTATATGAATGAAACCCACCACCAGATTTAGCTGACTTTGAAGAGGTCGAGGAGCTTTCTCCTTCTTTGGTGCCTGAATTAAAAAAACAAAATACACAAAATCAGTAAAACAAAGTGAAAAGATGAACAAACGCATCGAATTGCAGTGATGAATTCCTGTACTCTGAAAACCTAACCATGAGGATGAAATCAAAACCCTTATTAGAAATCGTCATCCTAATTAGAAATCAAAACCCTAATTAGAAATCAAATCCCTAAGGAAGAAATCTACAGAAGATGAGACAAAAGGTACAAATCAAAACCCTAATTAGAGTTCAATACAGAGTAAAAACTGAGATCTGACGAGATTTGTAGAAAATTCACCATTGATTAAGAAACTTGAACACGTTAAGCATCTGATGAAGGAGACTATAGTTGTAGGATTTGCTATTGGTGTTGCTCTACTAGAATTTTTTTTTTTTTCTATTTTTTTTTTTTTTTTTGTTACGAGTGATGAAGAGATACCAGACGAGAGAGAGGAAAAGTTGAAATGAGAGGAAGAAAATGGTTTTCATAGAAGTTATCGACAGCCGATCTCAGTCAAAGATGTCGTCATACGGATTCTGATATTTATAAAAATGCCATTTTTATAAAAATAAAGATAAATATTTTAAAACTTTGTATCTTCTAAATGGTACGTCGGATTTTCGTGAAATTTATATATTTGGAAAGCTCTTTCAATCACCTACATATTTTTAATTTTTAATTTTTAAATAAAGTATAAACAACCATATCAAATTTTTACTTTTTAATATATTTATAGTTCTCCGAAAAGATAGTTATAATTTAAAGGTAAAAATTGAAAGAGTTTATGTACTTTTTATATGTTGCATATATAAGGCTCAAATACTTCACTTGATATACTATAAAATTACTTAGAAAAGTCTATAGATTTTAGTTTCGATACGAAAGATTACCTCCGTTTCATTAAAAGTGATATTTTAAAAAAAAAATTTCTTTCCATTTTTACCTAATATTAGGCTAAATTAAAAAGTAAAATGAAGGTACCACATTTCATTAATAGAATGAAAAATTAATGTTGCCGACGTGCATCGCACGTGCTCACTACTTGTTGGATGTAAGCCGAATAGTCGGGACGACAAATGTTCGAGTATTACACGGTGAGGCGGCAAACATTAAACCCCAAATTCCGTCAAATATTCGGTCAACCGTTTGTGATTCGGCGGTAATCCTGCAGGACTTATATATATGTATAATTAGTTTCAGAAGTATGAATTCGGAAAGATAAATACGAGGTTATCAAAATGGAATGTTTTATAGAAGAAGCATCCGTCAACTATTCGGTCAACTGTTCGTGATTCGGCGGTATTCCGACCTCTATATGTGTATAATTCGTTTCGGGAGTATGAATTCGGAAAGATAAATACGAGGTTGCCAAAATGGAATGTTTTATAGAAGAAGCATCAAAGTTGATTTTTAGCCAGAGCAATTAGAGGTTTCCAAAATGAAATATTATTATCACTATTATCATTTTGAGTAGGTATAACACATTCACATTCAGATATAGACTGTTTCACAAATAAAATGAAATGATCTAGTCTAAATTGTGCAGCGTCAAAAAAATTAAACATCTATGCTTCCGGATGAACTAAACAACACAACAAAATGAAGACACGAAGGTATCCATATCCAAAATTTACTTATCCATATGTTCAAACCTACAAAAGTGCGTATCAAATAGCTTATTTTTATTTATTTTTATATTTATTTAATATTTTTTATAGTATCTTCATCCTAGCCTAATTAGTTATTACTTATGTAACTCATCAACTCCGATTCGAAGTCCAAACGCATAAACTTCATTAAAACCGCCAAGATACTTCAACACCGCAGTGAGGACTTTCTTGGAATAAGAGTTGAGATTGGAAAGTATGAACAATAAGCCGTAAAAACCATGTACATCATGATTTTCACCCACAAACTCTCAACTTTCTGTTGAATCCAATCTGGTGGAACGACTTTAAGTTTTCGCCATAACTAGAACATTCTCAGACCCTTTCGGCATCAGGGAACAAGAACATGCTTCAAAAAACACTCTTTTATCAGAGGGAGGCATGAAACTCTCTAAACCGGGATTTTTTTTTTTATCGCGCTGCGCAGGCGAATATTTAACTAGCATGTGTACCAGTGTTAGATTAGTGAGATGTGACATCATCAACTTTTTAACTTAACTCGAGTTACTTTTCGGATTTAAAGTTTGCTCATGGATTTTTCTAAAATAAGATCGCTAAAATACCTTTTACGACACAAAGATGAGAAAATCGCTGAAAAGAATAACATCGAAGAGGATAATAAGCTCACTAAAATAACAAACACAATAACTACTGTACTTGACCCGATCTGATGGTTAATAGATGTCTTTAACTATGATGCTTATGCTCTCTTTAATTAGGAGAGTTTTTTATTTATTATTTTCTTTAGGATATGAATGCTCATTTATAAAAGAAGCATCGAAGTTACTTAAAATATGTCACTATGTATTGTGGTTCAAAATTTGTTACCGTAACCCAAAAAATGTCTAGAGGGTGAAAATTTGTTATGCTTGAAAAAAAAATGAAATCGTTAATGGCATTTTTTCCCCTTTAAATGGGTAGGTCTAGAAAAGAGCCCGCAATAAAATTAAATGGATCGTGCCATACACTTGGTTTTTGATATCTTCATCTAAACGGCTAAACCAAAATAATCTTCGCGTAGTCCGTCATAATTGATATATAGTTCACAAAGTGTTTAACGGCTATCACAATTCTATAACGTAAATTTCAAATTACATCAGTTAATTAGATGAAAAAAGAAAAAAACTTTAAATGAACATGTATTCATCATTTATCGGTATACAAATAAATAATCTGGTTAAACGAATAATTTTTATGTCCCGAAGCTATTCTTTTATTGAAAATCGACTGAAGATTTTTATTTCTTTTTTCTTAATGAATAGGTATTAGATAGTTTATTGTATTAAGTCCCCTAGCCATAGAACATTTCAATCCTATGCAGCACTCCATGTTCAATTTGAACAGCCCCAATTATACAAGTCTCTTAAATAATATAGCATAGGAATATTCACTCTTCTTTTGAAAAATTTTAAACCGAAATTTTTAAACCATAAATAAAAACAAAAAAAAAAAAGGAAAGGAAATTGACATTTTAGTTGAGGCGGAGGATAAGCGATAATTCTACATCTACCGCCGCCTAAATCCCGTGAAACCAACCGCACCTCACAAAAAAAAAATGTGGGACCCACAGTGCGACCCATAACCCTCCCCTACAAGCTCTAACGGGTTCTAAGGGCTATGAGACGCGGTGCTTTTCACGGTGAGGTGCGGCGGTAGCTGTAGCATCACTCGAGGATAAGTGCATATCACTTGCACTTCTTTTGTTTTCCAGAAACTATGATGTAGATAGTTGACACGTGTTGTACCATCTCCATTCTCGAAAAACACGTGATGGAAAGGCTTACGATCCTCTCTTGTTACTCCCCCAATTTAGGAATTCATACTTATCTTCCTCCACCTAAAGATTAAGGAAAGTTCAAAAAAAAATCCATATAGATCGCACAGCAAAAAAAAAAATCCATCTAAAATTGAGCAATGTTTTTTCCTTTTCCGGCTTATTTTCTTTTCTTGTTTACAAACTCCCTCCAAATTAGATTTAGACGAAGATTCTCTCCTAAATCAAGCAACTAATTTTGAAATAAAATCGGAAAAGACTGTTTCTTTTGGCGGGATTTTTCGCGCTAATTTGTTTTGGCATTCAAAATACATCCAAAATCCAGTAGGCTATATAAACCCTATGTCATCACCTCAACCCTTTCATATTTCAATTAAAACTTAAACAATCCGGTTCATAGAAATTAGGTATTCTTTCCATAGTTCAATTTTTTTATGTGTATGAATACTACATCTTTTTTGTTTTTTTTCTCTGCGTGTTTAATATTTTGAGATTTTTTTGATTGAGATAGAATCATAGGATTCTTGTTGTCTCTAAATTTTTTTTATATTTTGATTGAAGTATGGTTGTTGATAGTTTATACTGTTACATCTATATGTCTTTATGAAGACTATGTACATTGTTTGAATTGTTAAATTTTGTGACTTAAAATCTTCCTAATTTTTTTTTTTGAACGGAGGAGTATGGTTGTTGATGGTTCCTCTTCGATGGGATCAAAGAAAGGCCGATTACTTTCTGAAAATATTTTGATTGATTGAACTTTAAAGTGGGCGAATGATGTATAAAACCCATTTCATTGTTTCCTTATGTTCGATTGAGTCTCTTCCCCTCTCCCTCAAATTCTTCTAAGTAAGTTCTCTTTTTTGATTGCAGATTGAAAATGATTATATAACTATCCATAAAGCTTACGGGATGCTGCTAAATCTTACGGGTCTATGAAGCAGCATTGATAGCAAGTGATTCTAATGAAATTGAGCTTGGTGATAACTTACAGGTGTAACACTTTATCGTGCCATGTCTTTAAATGTTCTGATGTTAAAAATCAATACTTGCATTCTATCCCCAAATTATCAAACTTGGATTGGTTTTTTTCTTAATCATTTTAGTAATGATTTTTTATTACAAAAGCTTGGTGTTTTTGACGGATATTCTCATTTGATCATCTAATAATACATCAAAAACATGTGGGAGGTTCATGAAAGAATTTTGTTTGGGATGATGTTGTCGACCTATGTGTTGGTTTTGATTGATTATAAGTTTTTTCTGCACAATTATGCCTAGCCTAAAACAATATAAAGAACTTAGTACCTGATCTCTATTTATGTTTATCCTGGTGACTCTGTCTAGAGACCTTGGGAGTCATTAAGATTTAGAATGGTGCCGCAATTGGCTAGCGACTGTCAGTAGACTCTGTCCGTACACCAATATGTGGCTGGTGAATGATGACTTCTCAACATCAACGTGTTAGTATAGCATTTTCCTCATAACATAAGCCTGAGTCTGCAACATTCACACTATCAACCTCCCTCACTCCTGAGGTTTGTACCTACCTTGATCAATTATCAAATGCTAGCACGACTATGGGTCTATAATTCAGCCAGATGGTGGTGATAAAATTGACCATAGTTTCTCAAGTTTTAGCAGCATAGTGGAGAGTTTAGGTTCATGATGGAAAATTATGTTTACTTAATGACTTTAAGGTTTTGAGATGTGGTTCTTAAACGTTTCCTTTTGTTGTGGGGTGAAGCATATACCCAAGGAAATACATGAGTATGTTATATTGGAGACTCTTGTTTAATGATTTAATTTCGTGTCTGGTATGTATCTTTCTGTGTATGCTGCTACCGTTGACATCCATGAGGCATATCACATTGATTTTAAATGCTTTCTTATTTGGTTACAGGAAGATGACCATGTCATGGAAGTTAATGCTGCAACATCTGCAACGCACAACCCTTTTAAACACTCTCCAGAACTTGAAATTTACGCATACCTGCTTGTTATGATTTATTTCTGATTGAGCAAAAGAAATACCCCGAGGTGACGCTTACCAACTATAAGTTTTAGGTTCCAGAAATTTTATATATTTTACTCTAGGCTTAATGTTCTATTGGTTGATTTGCTTTTGTGTTTAATGTCTTTAGGCTAAAGCTTGTGGGAAAGGAAGGTAGTGCTCGCTTAAGGAATATGAACCAGAAAACCATTGATGTTCTAGCATCGAGATTCGAGAATGTGTCACTTTTACTCTTACTGCTATGAGATGAGCTTGCTGAAATCAGAGGGTGAGTCATTGTTAGCACAATTGAAGTACATATGAATTATTTATCTCATTTTTATTGGAATTGCAATCTTACTGGTATTTTCTTATAAGAGACCTCTTGAAATGCAGGAGGCACATAACATTGAATGCAGGAGGCCCAAGTAAATTAGACGCTCTTTATGTTATGCTAAGTGCTTTGGATTTGAGTCTAATTAAGACATGACATTGAAATGCAGGAGGCACTGCTCAACTTGCTACTTCGTTACAACACTTCATAATTGTGTACGTGTACCTGCATTCCAAGTTTGAGCCATACAAGCATGACCTCTGGGTGTCCTTTTAGGTAATTCTTGTGACTCTGTTTTGTTCTTCGTATTTCTCTAGAATCGCAACAGGCTTATAATGATCAGTGGGACTAGGAAGTTGCATCTTAATATAGTATCAAGCAACTCCTCCAGAAATTTTTGACTTATTTGCAGGTGTCAATGTCAAGAAAGGTGGTGCCAGTTGGGTATCAAGCAACTCCTTTTCGCAATGGGTGAAAGACCCTGCAAGTAGAAGCGGGGAGACGATCAAATATCCATGTCAGGTTCATGCAATTCAGTTTTCGTAGGAAGTTAACAAACCTACTCTTTATGCTATGTGGTGATTATTTTGTAGATGTATAGACCATCTGTTGATTTTTTTCTTCGTTGACACTTTTTAGTCTGTAATGTAGAATGTCAATAGTGGTCGAGCATTATCTTGAGTGTTAAGTTTTTATATTTTGAACTTGGGGTGATTTTAAGTTGTTGAAGTTGTAAATTGGATCCATATTCCAATACAAGTGTCGGTTTAGCATCATCACCGGATATTTGGGTTTGCAGACTACAATGTTTCGCCGTTAACAATGTTTTAATGGCAAAATTTCAGATTTGCTTCGGTTTAGCATCATTTTTTGTCAGCATAAATAGATATTAGGACAAAAGTTATACGTTGTTACCGATAATAATTCTAGGGACCAATTTTTTTTCTGTCATTAGAAATCAATCATTTTGTGACTACAATTTGCTCGGATACTAATAGTTCTAAAGGCAAAATCCTCATTTTACATGCAACCATTTCGGCAGCAAACTAGTTTTGTCAGCATAAATTACATTCAGGGACCAAAGTTTCGAATTGTTGGCAATAAGATATTTGGAGACTGTATTTTACCTTTGTCGCTAGAAACCAATTCTGCGACCGAAATAATTCGTCACAAAGAAATATTTAGAGACGGAGACAGGATTGGTCTCAATATTTAGTCACAAAAAAAGAATTTAGAGACGGAGACATAATTGGTCACTATATTTGGTCACAAAAAATTTCTGTGACAACTTTAAAGACAAGCTTTACCATTTGTCGCGAAAAAAATATATATGGTGACCAAAAAAATATTCCTCCCTAAACACTAGATTTGTAGACAAAATTTTATTGGTCACGTAAAATTTTGTCACTAAACGTGTGTTTTGTTGTAGTGCCAGTAACGGTGGAAGGAGTGCACTAGAAGTTCTATGGTATACAGTGGCTTGCCTTGTCTTATATGTTATTGACCTTGTATTTGAGATGAATAGGCCTGTTGGCAAGTGTGGTAGGTAGGGTGAAATTGAAGGCAAGAGCCCTGGTCATTTACCTCCCATAGTTGTCACAAGATGTGTAGAGAGGGTATTGCTTGGTGTGCTAGTTGTTTTTTAGGAACGAACTTGTTGGCCAAACCCTTGTCGTTTCTGAGATGCATTATTGATCGATTGCAGTTCCTATTTATCTAATTCCATTGTATATATTTTTATTGAAAACATTTGTTCATGTACTATGTTGTGATCTTTGTTGCAGAGTTTCATGGATTCAGATACCCCGAGCCATCAGTCTCCCAATACCACATTTGTTGGTGCATACGTCTGGATACAGGACGAGAGATACTGATTAGAAGACTAAAAGATTGGTAGAGTACAGAGCTCTCACAAATTCACTGTGATTACGAGGTTTTTTGTCTTCTCTAGCTTTTACCCGTTCAAGAAATGGTGCGATTATTACTTTGTTATTAAGCTATCCTAGCTTTTTGTAACTACGGATATTCTTAGAAAACATGTTACGAAGAGTTGACGCTGTTGGTTATAAGATTCTGGTAAGATCAAAAGCCACCCACGGTGCACTTGACCTTAGGATTTCTTTAGAGGCATTTCACCCTTTGTTGTTTAAAGGGAGACTTGATAGAGAAATAATTTCTCTTTGAAAAGAAGGGTTTAAAAGGTTTGGGGATATTTTTGGTAAGACACACTTTTTTATTTTCATTTTCCTGGGCCAAATATCCAAATGGCTATATAAACATAAGTTTTCTGATTTTTGGCTATATGAACAGTATCAAAAGCTAAGAATCTATTAATTTTTGGATATTTGTGTTTTGGTCTTTTTGACCAATTTTGCGTATTCCAAACCACTTTGTCAAGGAAACAAGAAGAAAGAGATCATCATCAGGTCCTTTTAACTAGCCAAATTAATCAAACATGAAAAACAATATTAATTATTCGTGATGATTTCTCAAACAAACACCATAAAGAAAAATATATGAACGTTTTATCTCTAAGAGGATATTAATCCAAATCCAGTTTCCCAACTTAGACTCATGTTGTATGTGGTTCTGTACTGTCATCGATTAGAGTCGTAGCAGAGGCGAGAAACAGATGCGGTAAAGAAGAAACCATTATGGAATGAATAATGGAAAAGCAACCCTTATAATCATCCGTCAAGCATTATCATTCTCTGCCAGCCTGCCTTCATACCTTGCTGGGGATGACAAATTTATTTGAGGCATATACTGGCTGCACCTATTTTCACCAATATATTGATGGTTTTTTCCATTACCTGCACCACCTTCATTAGTACTAAATCTCATTGCTAGAATGACGTCTACGTATATGTGATTCGTCAAGATTCAGTGAAAGAAAAACTACAGAATTGGCCTGCGCTGGAAGCAAAGGCAATCAAATCTCCCAAATGTATATATGGCCTAAATAAATATCCTACCCAAATTTATTTATTTTATTTATTATTATCAATTGTGAAAAGTGTTGCTAAATTGTTTTATCACACTTATTTTAGTTGTTTTTTGTTGTTGCTAAATATTTTTCACATGATAATAATACCCCCATTAACTAAGCTTTTAGTTAATATTTGTATATTTACAGGAATGCTATTGTTTTTAAAAATAAATCAAAAAAATTAAAACTTAAATATCTTTAAAAATACACATTGGATTTTTACAAAATTAATATATTTGGAAAGCTCTTTTAAATTATCTACGTAATGAGTACAAACAAGCATGCAAAAAGGATATTAAATTTTTATTTTAAGATTTTTTTCCATTATTATCAAATTTGATGTTGTTAAAAAAACTACAGAATTGGCCTGCGCTGGAAGCAAAGGCAATCAAATAGTCAGAAAGAAATAAAAGGGTCATTAATGAAGAGAACCAGAGTATCATTAATCAAGTTAAGACGATAATATTTCAATGGCGAAATCTCTTTAGCTGGTTTCACCGCTTTAAATCAAAAAAAAAAAAAAAAAAAAAAAGAAAAGAAATAGTTATACCATAAAATACTAATGTAATTAAGTGACGAGAGAACACCAACAACCAGGGTTTTAATTAATTAAACCACCAAATAATCAAATGTCTTGCATCACAAATTTAAAAAGGTAGGGATTATCAGAATGTTGATCACCTGAATCTGAAACGCGTCCTATCAATTTTCTCACCCAGTGAAACCCCATCATCCAATGGGGTTCGAACCGTGTATCTGTTTGACCTCTCTCCCATAGCTTCCAATGATGCAAAGGTATTTACGTGAGCAATTGGTTCGACAACTACCAAATGATCGATTGATGCTTTGTTGGAAATCTTCTTCAAAGTTGTTTTTTTCGTGTCATAACAATATAACACCGATCTAGAATATAAGAATATGATTTCTCCTTTCTTTGTAAGTAAGATAGGAGGAAATCTTTCTTCAAAATAACCTAGAACGGCTTTGTAATCTATGTCAAACTCCATACACCAGGTTTCCTTCCAGTCGCTACTTTTCATGAGGGACCAGATTTCCATACGGCTTTGTGACTTCTTATCCATGTAAAAACACAAATGACTTCCCAGTGCTACAACTCCAAATCTATCGTCTGGCTCACGGTTTTGCATACAAGAAGGGACAGATAGCAATTGAAACTTCTCTTCAGCCAAGTCAAAGGAAAAAACATTGTCGTAACAAGTCCAGTAAATCGCATCATTTGCATAGGTACCCTTACCGGCGCTTGACATCCCCAACAGTTTATAGGGAACTTTACCAGTCGCTCTCCACCCACAACCACTGCCAAGTGTATATACTTCAACGTTTCCTTCCGTATAGTGGAGGTCGAGGTAATAGATTCTAACAACCTTGTACTCATTGGTTGATCTAACATACCCAAATCCACATGCCGTACGACAAACCATGCTAACCTCTCCATCCCTTATAAGATCAGGATGAACATCTTCTTTCTTCACAAGTAGTTCAGGAAGATGAACATATTCTCTGGTAAGGGGATTGCAAATATAGATGGGATCCATAATTGTATGGTGGTGTTGAAATGCACAAACCAAACCATTGCAGGAGCCAACTAAGCGATCAGTTAAAAAATCATTGTGCATAGGAGGATGATAGATTCTTTTTAGATTTTGATTGTAAATGTATTTCTTATCAAAATCTTGCATCTTTGTTCTTTGTTCTCTTTTTTGGGTGATCGATTCCAAACTCTGTCTTTTTGTTTTGTATCGGTTGTATTTATTGGGTTGAGGTACCCTCTTTACGTGCCCCTTTTTCAATGAATCTTTTCCTATTGACGGATCAATTTTCTTTTTCTCATCAATGCTAATCCTGTCACTTATTTTTCCTCCATGGAATAGTAAACTTATATATTCATGGGGATCGTCAATGCAACAAGCAAAAAAGATGCATGGCTCCACCTTAGCAGAAACTATATTATCATTGCCATCCTCGCTACCATACATATGGTTAAGCTGGCGACTCAGGTGCATATTTGCAAAGTTACTTTCGGTGCAACGGATGAGAGTCCCCCAATGTTTACAAACTAATCTGCACTCTAATACAGTTTCGGCTGGAACCCGAGAAACGATATCTAGTAGGATATCCGAGGGAAGAGACCCCATAGATCCTCGTACTAATTACACAAATCAGAAAACCAAAAAGTTAGATGAATAAAAAATCAATGGAATTGCTAAGTTGAGGCAATTCCCAGTGCTTGAGTGATCAGGAAAACCTAGTTTCGGGCAAAAAGGTGGTGGATACAGTGCTAGACCTTGTTATTTATATGGGCTACAAGAACAATTCCTAAAGCAATACTGAGACTAAGAAAAGAAATCATATAATCTAGGAAACAAAGCTGAACTAGAAAAGGAAACCATCTAGTGTGTACGTATAGATTTTGTTTCTTACATTTTTGATGGCCTAAGGCCTATACCCTATATAATGAGTTTTGTACATAATCATTCTCTGCAACAAAGAGAGTAATCAATTAAAATTCCATTTTTTTATAAAAATTGAATGTTTCTTTATTTTGAGCTTGTGATTGGTCCCCATGAACCCTGAAACTTGGACTAGAGGATTTTTCCCCATCAAAAATCCTTTCACATCCCCGTTGGAGAAGTTTTTTTATAAAAAGTGTAAGAGGAATTTAAGTAAGAGCTTCTCCAATGGTGGAACACAAACAAGACATCCTCATACCATTTTCTCCTTAAATTCATAGGAACAAAATAGTTATCTCCAATGGTGTTGTTTGTGATTTTTTATAGATTAATTGCATTTTTTATTTTCAGAAACTTTTAGATTTTATTATAGCTAAAAAGGGTTATTTAATATATTTGAATTAAATTTAGTAAGCAAAAGCTTACTATGATAGCCTCACATTGTCAAGGTGAATCTTGACATTCACCTTAACAATGTCTAACAAAAATTAAGCCATGTCATCATCACATTGATTTAAAAAGTTGGGTTGGAGAAGAATTTTAGAGAAAATGAATGTCTATCCTATGTGGACTTAGACATTTATCTTCACATACAATGAATGTCTATCCTAAGTGGACTAAGACATTTACCTTCACATACAATCCATTGGAGAAGCTCTAAACCCTAAAAGGGCATCAATAGCAAAATCTGGATTCTGGACTGACTTTGGCTCTGTTTTCTTGAAAATTTTAGACTAATCTAGGGCGTCAATCTAAATAAGTTTAGTGTGGATGCTTCCTGTCCCTTCATTGACATCAAGGTTTACTAAAACACTCCATTTTATCATGTGGCAGTTCTTGATTAATGAAACAACGTGAGAAATGTAGGTAATGAATTTTACCGTGTTATCAAATTACTCTCCATAATATCAATCGTCTTGCTACTGAAATTCTTGCGTTGCAGTTATGTTGGGTTGAACGATTCATTGTTTGCCGTTGCATTTCCATTTTTGGGAATCCGTAGTTGACACTCTATTGGTATATTATAGCAGAGATTTCTGAATTTTTGAATGTTCAAATTGCAAAACCTGTTAAAAACAGTGATAAACTGTCAAAAAAAAAAAGTTTAAAGCTTCTTAAAATCGGACCCATCCATGTGGCCAACTAAGTTTAACTCTGTTGAAATTGCGTTGGTATTGGGATCAATTTTTATTTTATCTTAGCGCAAAAAGCAAGAGATATATGTTAGGATTGAACTAAAAGACAGCAACATTTGAAAGTTTGTCCCAAAGCAGAAACTTTCTCCATAGAAGTTGTAGGTGATTGAGCCATGCTAACCATACTGACGAATGCGAAGAGACTGCAATACAGAAGAAGACCATTCCAGACCTCACCCTTGGCGCTCTAGACAATAAAGCGCCCAAGGCCGCAAAGTGTGGGTAAATTTTGGGTTTCCTAATTTTTCCTCTAGGCGGTAGGCGCCTAATACAAATGTAGAGAAGAAGAATTGGTTTCTACGGATATGTAAAACCTAGATGGATATCCATAGTTGTAGAATTTTTTGGTAGGTGAAGTGAAGGTGATCAGAAAAAACATATAACCAGGACTGTTTGTATGTATTATATGTATGAATAAATCAATGTCTAGTTGTTCACTAAGGGAGATTGGCCATGGTTTGTATTTATGTGTTGCAGCCTAGTAAGCACCGTTTCTCAACGGTGGTGTGCATACATCACCACCTTCCAATGGTCTAAAGAAGTAAAACAAACTGTAACAGACAAAGGAAATCCGAATTCTCAAACACACACATCAAACGACCAAAAATTGCATACTCAAGAAGAAAATTCATTATGTAACTTGGGATCTATCAATTTGTGAGTTTTACCATCAATTATTTATTTATTTTTGTTATTAATCTAGTTCATCAATCACACATACAGAACAATAGTAAATACTGGTAACGAAATTTTTTATTGAAACAACTATTGCAACAACCAAGATAAATATACCACTCAATTAACTAATTAACTTTGAAAGTACATAAATTATGATTAACTATTCGAGAGGAAAAAATCATAGTGCAACTATGGTATTTGTGACTACATCTATTGAAATTTTATGAAGTGTTTTTTATCCTTTCAGCCGCTTCCTTTTGTCTCTTAATCCCGTAACTAGATGAGCATCTTCTTTTCATCTTTGCCTCTTAATCTCATATCAAGATGAGCATAACTAGAGAAGAAAATTATACTTGTGCACATGAAGTCTTTGAAAGTTTCTTGGACTTTGAAAAAGAAGAAGAAGTATTCAATGCCAAAGATTTTAAAACCATGAATAAATTAGATGAGTTTGTGAACAGGTTTCGTCCGGCATGTATTTAGCTTTTGAGAGAAGATACCATCATGCTATTTACCATCATGGATTCTCCCCCCAGGGTATAAGAAAGGGTTCCCATACAAAATCACAGTTCACGCCAAAAACTGAATAAACCACCATTAAAGAGAAGACGAGGTGAAGATAAGACGGAAAAAGATATAGATAGATTGAAGGGAAAACATGAAGATTGAAGAGAAGACGGCAAAAGATATAAAGAGTCTGGCAAAACCCTAAAGACATCGACATCAAAAATTCAGCCCAATTTCAGCCCAAATGGGAGATCTAAAGTTTTAATTAGGCTACCACCTATTATTAAAATCCACAAGGTTCGCCAACAGACGAACATGCATTAAGTCATTATCCGGAGTCAAAAACAGCATAAAGACCATTGTAACAATTACAGGAAAACAAAAAAAAGTGGAAATTTTATAAATATCCCTCCTTTTCATGGATTTCACAAATACCCTTATCCACAATAATTATACCCCTCATCTTCTAAAATGTTATCCATTTAATTTTGAATCATATAAATATCCTTTCAATATTAATAAAAATTTAGATGAAAGTCATTTCATTTCTTATCTCACATGCTGGAGGTGGTGATGGTGGTGATGCCGGCAATGAAGGTGGTGGTGCCACCAGATTTGGGATCAATATTTGTTGTTGATACCAGATTTTTGTGTCAACTTGGGTTGTTGACACGTAATCTTGACCTAACTAATTTCCGAGTTTTCAATTTTTGTAAAAAATTGGGCTGTTGACACTAGATATGATATCAACTTCGGTTGTTGACACCAAAATTTGGTGTCAACTTTGGTTGTTGATACAAAAAACTGGATCAACTTCGGTTGTTGATACAAAAATCTGGACCTAACTTATTTCTAAATTTTCAATTTTTTTATCAACTTGGCGGCTACGATGGTGGATTTGGAGGAGATGGTGGTCGCAATTACGGTGGCGGTGGTGACGATGAGTTGTGTTGGAATGTTGGTGATGGTTGTGGTGTGGTGGTGGTGGTGGTGGTGGTGGTTGTGGAGTGGTGGTGGTGGTGACTTGCCGTCGGTGGAGTTGGAGGCGGTGGTGGAGTGATTGAGAAAGAAAATTATTGCTTTTTAAAAAAAAAAAAAAAAAATTATGTGTAATAAACTACTAAAATAGTTTATTTTTAAGAGGATAAGCTTTATATATAAGAGGAGGGTATATTTATAATGTGATAGGGGTATTTTTGAAGGGTTCCAAAACTAAGGGTATTTAATTAATATACCCAAAAAAAAAAAAAAAAACTCATGACAGTTTTTGTTCATTATGTCTTTTCTTTTTCTTTTTTTTTATAAGAAGAGAAGATATATTGAAAGACGATGAATGTACAGGGGGTCTACCAGTGGTAGATTAAAAGGAAGCGTAAATTACATTGGAACATTAAACATCAAACAAAGAGAGCTTCCCAGTTATTGAGTACAAAGCTTTTACAGAAGTCTCCAGAAAGAAAGGGATTTGGGTTAGTGAACTAGCTACAATCAGCGAGAATGGGGAGACTAATTGGAACTTAGATTTCAAAAGAAGACTCACGGATTTAGAAATTAACGAGGCAGCAACATTATCTTCTCTCCTAGAGGGAATTATCTTAAGCGATATTGACGATGCTAGAAGCTGGAGATGGGAGCGCAGTGGAGTCTTTTCAGTTAAATCATGTTATCAAGGTCTGGCAAAGAGATCAGGTATTAATTTTCCTTTCACAAAAGTCTGGAAACCAATAGTTCCAACAAAGGTCTATTTCTTTGTGTGGTTAATTCATCATAAAGCAATCTTAGCACAGGATAATCTGACTAAGAAGGGGTGGCAGTTAGCAAATAGATGTATTTTTTGCAAGTCAAGTGAAGAAACTATCAATCATCTCTTCGTTCAGTGTCCTTTGATACATGTTGTATGGATGTACTTCATGAATTAATTTCAAAGGGATTGGGTTATCTGTGAGAATGTTACAGATTTGTTTATCGACCATTGGACTCGCGGACTCACCAAGAACGGTAGGTTTTTGTGGGAGTTACTTCCTTTTGCATTTTTTTGGGGAGTGTGGAAACAAGGAAATAAATGTATATTTCAAGACTCCATTTACCTACAGGAAAATTTGATAAGGAAGATTAAGGCGCTCTTGCTATATTGGACCTCTACTACTTTGTCTTTCAGGGGCATTACATTTCAGAACCTGCACTATAACTGGGTCCTTTTAGGGAACAATCAGTAGCTTGTCTTAGTCAGTTACGGGTGTAATCAGTTTTGTTGGTAATAAATTATGGGTATCATTGAGTCGGATCATCGATTAGATAGAAAGCAAATCAAAAAAGACGAAACGATTAACGTGGTTCGGCACTAACGCCTACATGCACACAAACCCCTTATGGTGAAACTCCACTATTGATCATCAGTAGACACTGAGATAAGTTTACGATTACATTGCACTCTAATTTATAGAGAGATTAAACCTAAAATGATAATACCAAATCTAAATATCTTTGACTAGGTAATTAATGTAAATCTAGAAATTAATTACATAATATTTTATGTGTAACTGATATTTGATTTGTTCTTCTCTTCCCGTGCAAGAAGCACGGTCACTTGACCCTCTCTTCATGTGTACGATCGCCTTAGTCTATTATACGCACACTATAATATTCCAATACTCCCCCTCAAGTTGGACACGGAAATGTGTGAAGTGCACAACTTGAAAAATATCTTGAAAAAAACACTGTAATTAAAACTACGTATGTTGAACTTCAGTTATCGATCACGGTCACTTGATCTCCTATCACGTACCACATCACTTGAAATCCAATAGTTTTATTTTTCCTAAATTTTGAATGATTTCATCCATTTTCTTCTTGCACAAGGGTTGATGGAAAGTAAAGGTTGAATTAGGATGCACATGGGCGGGTATGGGCGGGTATAAGCTCAAACCAACCTCGCACCCATAGGATGCGGGTTTTTTTTTCATAACCAACCCCGCACCCACAAACAGCGGGCATGTTTTGTTACCCACCCGCTGCGGGTAGGGCGGATTTGGGTTTAAACCCGCTTAAACCCGTAATAATTAGATATAATCCAAAAATTAGATATATTGATGTCGATGGTGGTTTTTAGACAAGGGGTAAAATCGTAAAACCCCATGACCTAGTGTTACCCGCAACACATTAAATAAGAGCATTTAACTCAGGTGTAAATAATTAATAGGGGTATTTTTTTCAAAATAATGCATTAGGTTTTCAACACAGAACCCTAATTCCAAAACTAAGCCGCATACTGCGCAACATGGCAACAATGCCAAAACCAAGCCGCATCTCGCGCACCATGGCAACCATGCCAAACCAAGCCGCATACTTCGCAACATGGCAACAATGCCAAACCAAGCCGCATAACGCGCGCACCATGGCAACCATGACAAACCAAGCCGCATCTCACGCACCATGGCAACAATGCCAAACCAAGCCGCATATGCGCACCATGGCAACCATGCCAAACCAAACCGCATACCGGCGCACCATGGCAACAATGCCAAGCCAAGCCGCATACTGCGCACCATGGCAACAATGCCAAACCAAGCCGCATCACGCGCACCATGGCAACAAATGCCAAGCCAAGCCGCATATCGCGCACCATGGCAACAATGCCAAGCCAAGCCGCACATCGCGCACCATGGCAACAATGCCAAACCAAGCCGCATATCTGCGCACCATGGCAACCATGCCAAGCCAAGCCGCATACTTGCGCACCATGGCAACAAATGCCAAGCCAGCCGCATCTTGCGCACCATGGCAACAATGCCAAGCCAAGCCGCATCTTGCGCACCATGGCAACAATGCCAAACCAAGCCGCATCGCGCACCATGGCAACCATGCCAAACCAAGCCGCATCTTGCGCGCACATGGCAACAATGCCAAACCAAGCCGCATATCTTGCGCACCATGGCAACCATGACAAACCAAGCCGCATACTGCGCACCATGGCAACAACGCCAAACCAAGCCGCATACTGCGCACCATGGCAACCATGCCAAACCAAGCCGCATACTGCGCAACATGGCAACAATGCCAAACCAAGCCGCATCTTTTGCGCACCATGGCAACCATGACAAACCAAGCGCATCTTGCGCACCATTGCAACAATGCCAAACCAAGCCGCATACTGCGCACCATGGCAACCATGCCAAACCAAGCCGCATACTGCGCACCATGGCAACAATGCCAAGCCAAGCCGCATACTACGCACCATGGCAACAATGCCAAACCAAGCCGCATACTGCGCACCATGGCAACAAATGCCAAGCCAAGCCGCATACTGCGCACCATGGCAACAATGCCAAGCCAAGCCGCATCTTCACCACCATGGCAACAATGCCAAAACCAAGCCGCATACTTCGCGCACCATGGCAACCATGCCAAGCCAAGCCGCATACTGCGCACCATGGCAACAAATGCCAAGCCACGCCGCATCACTGCGCACCATGGCACAATGCCAAGCCGCATCTTGCGCACCATGGCAACAATGCCAAACCAAGCCGCATACTGCGCACCATGGCAACCATGCCAAACCAAGCCGCATACTGCGCACCATGGCAACAATGCCAAACCAAGCCGCATACTGCGCACCATGGCAACAATGCCAAGCCAAGCCGCATACTGCGCACCATGGCAACCATGCCAAACCAAGCCGCACTCTGCGCACCAGGGCAAGCCATATTACCAAGCCGCGCCTGGCGCACCATGGCAACAACGCCAAATTCCAAGCCGCTATGCCTTGGGCCCACGCCCAACATAGCGCCCTAGGTTGCAAGACTTGCAACTAGGTCAACATGGTGCCGCACGTGCCATTGGCACATGCCAACACGTCTCGCAAGCCATATTTCTAAGCCGCTATGCCTTTGGCCCACGACAAACATAGCGCCCTAGGTTTGCAAGACTTGCAACTAGGTCAACATGGCCGCACGTGCCATTGGCACATGCCAACACGTGTCGCAAGCCATACTTCCAAGCCGCTATGCCTTTGGCCCACGCCAAACATAGCGCCCTAGGTTTGCAAAACTTGCAACTAGGTCAACATGGCCACATGTGCCATTGGCACATGCCAACACATGCCAACATGCTCGCTAGCTAGCTTCCCTATCAAGGTCACGGCCCTAACGGCCCCGCATGCCATTGGCACATGCCAACATGCTCGCTAGCTAGCTTCCCTATCAAGGTCACGGCCCTAACGGCCCCGCATGCCATTGGCACATGCCAACATGCTCGCTAGCTAGCTTCCCCTATCAAGGTCACGGCCCCGGCCCCCGCATGCCATTGGCACATCCCAACATGCTCGCTAGCTAGCTTCCCTATCAAGGTCACGGCCCTAACGCCCCGCATGCCATTGGCACATGCCAACATGCTCGCTAGCTAGCTTCCCTATCAAGGTCACGGCCCTAACGACCCCGCATGCCATTGGCACATGCCAACATGCTCGCTAGCTAGCTTCCCTATCAAGGTCACGGCCCTAACGGCCCCGCATGCCATTGGCACATGCCAACATGCTCGCTAGCTAGCTTCCCTATCAAGGTCACGGCCCTAACGTCCCCGCATGCCATTGGCACATGACAACACGCTCGCTAGCTAGCTTCCCTATCAAGGTCACGGACCTGTGACCCCCGCATGCCATCGGCACATGCCAACATGCTCGCTAGCCAGTTTCCCTATCACGGCCCTAACGCCACGCATGCCATTGGCACATGCCAACATGCTCGCTAGCTAGTTTCCCTATCACGACCCTAAAGGCCACGCATGCCATTGGCACATGCCAACATGCTTTCTAGCTAGTTTCCCTATCACGGCCCTAACGGCCACGCATGCCATTGGCACATACCAACATGCTTGCTAGCTAGTTTCTCTATCACGGCCCTAACGGCCACGCATGCCATTGGCACATGCCAACATGCTCGCTAACGGTTTGGTTTCCCTATCAAGGTCACGGCCCAATGGCCCACGCATACCATTGGCACATGCCAACATGCTCGCTAGGGGTTTCCCTATCAAGGTCACGGCCCAAATGGCCACACATGCCATTAGCGAGATGCCAAAACGCACACGCCGGTAGCCCTAACTTGCAAACCGTGCAACTTACCACCAAGGCATTCCGCACATGCCATTGGCACATGCCAAACACACTTTGTGTAGCCCAACTTGCAAACCGTGCAACCTACCACCAAGGCATTCCGCACATGCCAAACACACACGCTAGTAGCCCAACTTGCAAACCGTGCAAACTACCACCAAGGCATTCCGCACATGCCATTGGCACATGCCACACGCGCCACTAGCGGCGCCACTTGCACTCAAGATGCAACCAACACTCGAGACATCAACACTGGCGGGGATGCTTCCTTAGGGTTTTGGTTTGGCGGTCACTGACATGCGGCGTACACTACGCTCACATTAAGAAAGCGTGAAAAGGAATAAAGCGGTCAAATAAAAGAGGAAATAATGGAGAAAAACGTTTTCGCCCATTAAACCATGCGGTTACCACCTCCTCCCATTATTTCACCCTTTACTCTCTTCCTTCATGAGGCCGAGTACGTTTCAATCTCGACTTGTATAAATAGGTCTTACCTATTTCCACCCCGGACAACAAGTCTCGGTCGGGAGAAATATACTACACTTACACTCTCGAAAGGTAACTTTGCAAGCTCTCTCAAGAGCTTCCATCTCTTGCAAGCTTCTAGCTTTCACTTTACGATACAAGTTGAGATACTACTCTCCTCAACACCTTTCTTTGCTTCCCTCCCCAAATCAACCCTTCTCCTCCACTTTGTGACCGAAGCAAGTCTGGAACGGCCATTTCTTGGTTTAGGTTGGACTTGTACAGATCGATCTCTCGAACCTATAAAGTGCTCACGTGCAGCACATTTTTTTAGGGTTTGAATCAGTTTCTCACTCACTCACCGAAATTACCGAATTCAGCAGAAACGATTTTCACCCATAAACAACTGATCAGGAGGAGGAGGAGTTCGCTATAATCTGCTGCGCCACATTGAAATTTTCAAGATTACAATCCATGGAGTCCGCTTTAATATATTTCATGACGCGTGCAACTAATTATAGTGATAGCAAATCGAATACGCTTCTGTTTTATTTTTGATGGTAAAGAAATCTCTGAAAGTTAAGAAGGCCAGCTCTTAAATTGGCACCTCTGTGGATATGTTCACACACAAGACACCAACATCCATTGAAAACGTGAAGTCTCTCGGAGAAAGGGACAAAAGAGGTGGTCTAGGGAGCGAGCTGAACTTCTCAAGGCCAGTGAAGGATTAGCTGTAATCAACGGTGCATATTGAGCGGGTTTTTCGGGCGGGTATGGGAGGGTATGACCTAAAACATCCCTCGCACCCACAGACAGCGGGTTTTTTTTTTTCTTAACCAACCCCGCACCCACAACGGGTGGGTATGGACAAAAAACCCACGGGTTTAGCGAGTACGGGCGGGTATGGGTATCGTGAGTGGGTCTTGTGCAGCCCTAGGTTGAATATAGGAGAGTTTTGGGATTGAATTTATTTCCTGTGATATGGAAAATAATTGCGAAGTAAAAGGTTTTGGAAAGAGAATCATATAAGGTTAAACTGAGTTTGAATACTTGATTTGAGTCGTACTGTTATTGGGTAATAGAGAATCACTTGATTGATCGAAGGTGATTCATTTATATTGAATATGCTCAAAAGATGGAGCAAAAAGACTGAGTTCAGAAAATATGATGTTTGTTGAACAACAACAAAGACGCAACAAACAAATTGGTGACAAGTTTATTTAGATGGGGAAAGATATCTTCAATGCCAAGGAACAACATCCGGTTGCAGCATTGGATAGATAATTACCACCACCTAAGATTGACTTCTTAGTCTGGTGTCTGATACATGATAAGCTAAATACCATCGACAACTTGAATAACAAAGCTGTCATGCTTTACAATTCATGTGTTCTTTGTGGTAGTGGAACTGAAACTCAAGAACATTTATTTCTTCACTGTAAAGTTGCTCATATAGTATGGTCTATGGTTTTACCTGGTTCATGTTGGTCCTGGGTTGTGCCATTGAATATCAAAATGTTAGCTGATAGTTGGCATCATAATCATTTCTCTAATTCTGGCAACTTCATTTGGAGTCTCATTCCGGCTGCGGTAATTTCTACTTTATGGAATGAAAGAAACTGTTGGATTTTTGATAGAGACTATGGCTTTAAGACTGATCTGGATTTAGGTATTGAAGTGAAGTCTTCAATTTTAGCATGGGCGAGTGCTACTGGTTGGAGAGAGCACTTGAACTTTGCAAGTTCAGTCCTCAATAATTGGGAAGCTTTATTCATGTAATTTTGTTTTCTTTCTACCATTGGTAGAGCTTTGTACATTCTCTCTTTCTAATAAAATATCTCTTCTGATCAAAAAAAAAAAAAAAAAAAAATATTAAAGACCGACCTCCAACTCAAAGCTAATTGGTAAATTATAAAGTAGTCTTTCATGTTATTCTTGTGCGTTAATAATGAACTTTTGGTGAAAACTCACCTTGTTGCAAACAATGATATTGGATAAATGATTTGATATACAAAATATTGATACTGTAACAAATCGACATCGATAAGTATACAAGGGGGAAAAAAATGAATCACTCTAAAAGTTTCGTCATTGGGATCAATTTTTGTTTTATCTTAGTGCCAAAAGCAAGATATGAAGGTTGTAGGTGATTGAGCCATGCAGACGAACGATAAGCATTGCAACATAGAAGAGGACCATTCTAGATTGACACCTTACCAAATATAAATCTTGAGAAGAATTTTGGTTGTATGGATATGCAAAAGTTAAGAGTGATATCCATAGTTGTAGAATTTTTTGTAGGTGAAGTTAGGTAGGTGATAAAAAAAACAAGCTAATTGGGAATGCATGTATTAATAAATCAATGCCTAGTTTTTCACACCTAGTAACATGTTCTTTTATATCTAGCTGGCCGTTGTTTGTATTTATGTGTGGCGGCCTAGAAAGCACCATCTCTCAAAGGTGGTGCATACACCACCTGCAAATGGTCTAAAGAAGCTAAAATAAACTGCAACAACTAGCCAAAGGAAATCTGAAATCTAAAACACAAACAACCAATAAAAGCATATTCTGGATCATAACTTTTAGTTACCATTGATGTGAGAACTTGGACCATCATAATTTGTTAATAACCAAATTGATCGATCACACATGCAGAACAATAGTAAATGCTGGTAATGAAATTTTTAATTGAAACAAGTAGCAACCAAAATAAATATCCTCTAATACTCGACTAATTAAACAAAAGTACATAAATACTGAATAACTCTTTGAGAGGAAAGATCGTAATGCTCCTTAATTAGGATACAATATATTATAGGTGTGATCGCAAAAATTGCATGAAGTGTTTGCTTTTTTTGTCCTTTCTACCGCTTATGCTCTGGTATACAATAAAATAACCACCCCAGGACATATCATAGGCTTAGCAAACACAGCTAGAAATATGTGTTTGTACCCAAAATTAATTTAGGCACTAAATACCATGTAATTGATAATTTGATGTGAAATTATGATTCTAAAGTGAATTGAAGAATAAATAGAGAAGACAAAGATTTAACGTTGCCTACATTCACAGAGGAATCCCATAAGAAAAGATTGTATTGATATGAGGTTTACAATAATTGTGGTCGGCTAACCCAGGATTCCATAGAGGGCTCTCCGTGTATTTTATACACGGTACAGACAATATGTTTTTGCACTTTCATCCACTTCTTCTTCGTCTCTTAATCTCGGATCAAGATGAACACATTTCAGATACAGTGAATTCATTCTTCTCCCACACGAGATGGTTCTAATGACTCGCAACTTATAGAATAGATATAGTGTTTCTTCTTTGTTATCAAAACCTCCAAGCATGAAGTTGTTAGAGATATCTCTATGAGGAATAAAATCAAGATGCATTTTAATAAAACCAGGATCAGAAATTAGTGAAAACCAAGTCTTGCAAACACACTTACAAACCAAAGTTGATTTCACCGGTACTCTTAACAAGATTTGGAGGTAAATGTCTTCTGGAACGCTAGACATCGTTCTTTCTCTCTATCTCTTTCTCAATTGGCACCCGATTTTCAGATGAGTAAGACAAGAAGTATTCAACGCCAAAAAATTGAATTAGAAGAGTTATTGAACAGATTTCGACCAGCTTGTGATCAACTTTTGAGAGAAAATACCATCATGCTACTTAGCATCGTCGATTCTCTCTCCAGGGTATAAGAAAGGGTTCCCATACAAAATCACAGTTAACACAGAAAGCTAAATAAACCACCATTATGTTTGGTTCCTTTCGAACTGGTAAAAGGTAAAACATGAAGATTGAAGAGAAGACGGCAAAAGATGAACAGATTTTGAGATATAAGGTGTTGTGGCAAAACCCTAATGGACATTAATACCAAAAACTCGGCCCAACTTCAGCCTAAATGGGAGATTCACAATGAACTATGATTTTGGGCATACCAAAATCTTTCTAGGCATACTGAATAAAAACAAAAAGGGTTGTGAAATAACAAAATCAGGTATCCCCTTAACCCAAATTTTTTTTAATGGCAAATCTACCCTTTACGTATTAGTGCTAGTAATCTGGATTAGTGATTAATTATTTTGTTTAGTGATTAAGATAATTTTCACAATTATAAAGGTTGTTTAGATGAAAAAATAGGGGAAAAAAAATCAAAGTTTTATTTAAGAAGGAGAGAAAGAAGGAGAAAGTGAGAAAATTTTAATTCTTGATTCAATGGAGGATGAGGAGGGTCATAATTCATATAAAAAACCTAGGAAAATACATATCAACTATGACAATGATTCCCAAATGGCTGATTTCTTAGATTATGAGAATGATTTTACACAAACTCAAACTCAAGCTCAAGCTCAAACTCAAACCCAAACTCAAGATGATGATTTTGATGAGCCAAATTCGGATGATGAGCACATATATGAGGAACCCAATGCTTCTAATACACGGGTACACTTCTATCTTATGCTCAATCTCACTTTTATAGCTTGAAATTATCAAAAGTTTGGATTTTTTCTTCATGGTTCGGCGAACCGAGGTTGGTCGGCTCACATCTATGGCCGAATCAGCAAATCATGAACGGTTCGGCTCCTTTGAATATGTTTGACATGCGCCGAACCTATAATTTTCAATTCCCACCCTTTTGCTAGACACTAGTTCGGCTTATATGAAAGTTTCATAGTAAGCCGAACAACATCTACATTGCCGGAATAAGAAAATTGATGGTTCGGCTAATATATTAAAACTATTAAGAGCGAATATGAATTTGTTAATTTTGGGTAAAATATTGTTATTGGTTCGGCATATATTGATATTATCGTATGAGTAGAACATAACTATTGTGTGTGGTTCGGCACATTTTGAGAATATCGTATAAGCCGAACATATATATTGTGTGTGGTTCGGCACATATTGAGAAAATCGTATAAAGCCGAACATAAATATTGTGTGTGGTTCGGCACATATTGAGAATATCGTATAAGCCGAACATAGATATTGTGTGTGGTTCGGCACATATTTAGAATATCGTATAAGCCGAACATTTCTATTATATCCTTTTCGGACAATTAACCTTGTGATATTCTCTTGTAGATCGTGCTTGGACCCATGGAAAATCAACTTTGATCCCGTAGATATGATTCACGAGGATACCAAGGATCACTTCAAAATGATTTGGTATGTAAGAACTTTTGTTTATCTTAATGTTGTCGGGATATTCCAAAGTTTTTCTTACAAATTATTTGTTTTGGAATGAACGTAGACATGGAAAACTAAACCCGAAGTTCTTGATTGGCTTGAGGAACATGCGATGAAGGTAAATTGTGTACTAGTTAAAGGACGACAAGGCCGATGGGATCGGTTTGAAATGATTTGTGAGCGTAGTGGGCCTGGCGCAAGCAAGGTTAAAAAGGGTAGTATATGTTGGGAAGGCAGGGAGAAAGAATAGGACGAAGACGAAGAAAAGAAATTGCCTTTTCAAGATCGTTTTCAACCTCAAAATAAGACCATGAAGAAAGAAGATCAATATTGGATAATGAATAAAGATATGGATTGTCGTCATAACCACCCACGTCCCAAAGACCTTCATGGACATGCGAAAGTAGCGCGGCTCAAACCCGACGAGATGCTAGAAGTGGATAAAATGGCACGAGCACGTTTGCCACCTTCTAGGATTCTTAGCAAATTGAAGGCGGACAACAAGAATAACAAGTCGACTATGCAAACTATCTACAATGCAAGACAAAAGATTAGAAGACTCAATTTGCAAGGTAGGATGGTGATGCAACAAGTAATGTGGTTAGGGGTGAATAATAACTACGTTTGCCAAAGAAGTTGGATGACTTCGGTCAAGTCACACACCTTTTCATTGCCCACCGGAATGCGCCCAATTGGCTATATGCTTCCCACAAGTTATTATATTGGATTGCACGTACAAGACTAATAAATATGAGATGCCGTTGATGAACATTGTGGGGCATACTTCGACAAAGGCACCGTTCACCGTGGCTTTTTGCTTCATGAAAAATGAGAAGAAAGAGAGTTATGTTTGGGGGTTAGAACAATTGAAGTTAATTTTCCAGGAAGGTGCTCTTCCTAAAGTGTTCGTTTCCGATCAAGATTCATCGTTGATGTATGCTATTAAGAAAGTATTTAGGATGCATTCAATTTTCTTTGTACGTTTCACATATGGTGCAATGTGAGGAAAAATGCCAACCCGATAATTCAACCACTTAAGTTGAAAGAATTAGAGAATATTGCTAAACTACCGTTGGAGACACGAGTAAAGAAAAAGGATGAATTCTTGAAAGCATATGAACATAATGAGATGTTGTGGGCTTCTTTCCATCGCGAATGAGAAGCTTTGATATGGTCAATCACCGAGGATGTCTATGAAGAAAATTTTCAAATGCTTATTAAGCATTGGAAGACCGCCTACCCGATGTCATTACTTACTTGGTCAAAGATGAGCTGGAACCTAATAAAGAAAGGTTAAGTGAGTTGTTTTACAAATCGGCACAAACACTTGACAACCAAGCCACAAGTATGGTAGAGTCGGCTCATTATCGGTTGAAGAAGAACCTTTTTGGATGTGTTGACACTTTCGTCACGGTTTTGATGCAATTGATGAATATTTCAAAAGTGATGTTGTGAGAATTAAAGCCGCGTTCGGGCATGACCTTATGTTTAGACACAAGCATTATGGTAGTAATTGGCTTGGTGAATTAACTTATAGAGTCTCCCATCTATGCATTGACTTGTTGATGAAAGAAGTGGATTTGATTAAGACATTGGCGCCAACTTGGAGGAAGAGTGTGCTTGTAAAATGAAGACATCTATGGGACTTCCATGCCGCCACGACCTACTTCGGTACAAGGATGGGGTCATACCATTTGAGGATATTGATCATTTTGGAAACAATTAAGCTTCGATCCTCTCCCAACCGAAGACGACGAGGATGATTTAGAGATATGGGACACGACAAATGGGAAAAAGTTAGCGGAGATGTATAGGAATATGTCCCGAGCTCAAAGAAATTCCTATGGGACAACATGATGCGGTCATGTATCCTTTCACCCAAGAAAATATTTTGGAACCGGAGAAGTGTGAACCGAAAGGTAGGAAGAGTAAGAAAATGAATAATTTTCAAACTAGACAAGCTAACAAGGAACTATTAGCTAATAAAAGGGATCCATCCGGCGTTGAATACCATGATGCAATGTATGACAAGGCAAATAAAGGAAATTGAGAAGTTGATGAAGGAGGAAGAAGTCAAAGTTCCAAAAAACGAGGTCGTCAAGAGTAACAAAGAGGTGAATGATAATGATTGTCCGTCACAAGAAAAGGATAGCAAAGAGGATGCCAAGGGAAGGCTAAGATGTATCCTTCACAAACTAAGATAAAGGAGAAAAAGACCGTACATGAAATTGGTAGGATGAGAGGACCCAAAAGAGATAAGTCCGCTAAGTATTTGAGGCCTATCAATTTTATATACGATAACTACTTGGAAGATCTATCGCCAATAATTCATGAGCATATTATAGCAATGGACGACGTGCAAGGTGATGGAAATTGTGGTTATTACGTCACGGCGGAACAACTTGGTCCTTTTATGGATGGCAATATTCCGGTGCCCCCTGAAAATGAAGTGAACTATATTCGGCAACGATTTATTACAAACCTACGTAAAAACAAAAAGAATTCTATACGACAATGATGAGAACGAGGTCCAAGAGGAGATGCGGGGGTGGCGGCGGAGTACGTTGCATTCGAACGTCGTTTGCATGGGGATATTGTCATTACGAAGAACATTGGATGTCAATGCCCATTTGTGGGTTTTTAATAGCGGAGACATTCGATTGCGTCGTACATTGTTTCGCATGGACGGGTAGTAGCTTTACTTACGCGCCTCCAACAAAACCTTGCAATGATGGTATAAAGGATAAAAGACTTGTTCTTGGATTTGTTCAAAATTGTCATTTTATCGGCCTCAAACTTAGACAAGGTTGCCCATTACCACCCTTGATGAGTGCAGCCTTTTGGCCTAGATTTGCAAATAATTTTGCGATGGATTGGTGTGGAAATTATGCGACGGAAATGGATCTTTTGAAATCTTTGAATGTGCAACCTCCAAGTGGACAAGTAATTATGTTTTCGAGTGATGAGGATGAAGATGATAAGCAAGAGATCAGTGAAGATGATGAGAACGAGGTCAGTGAAGAGGATGATATTCGTTTAGGATCTCCATAAAAATTTTTCATGGATTTATCCACGTATTTTGTGTTTTATGATTTTGGTATATGATGAGGATGATATTTTGACTAGAATTGCAGTTACATGTACCCTCCAAAATATGATGAGGATGATATTTTGACTAGAATTGCAGTTACATGTACCCTCCAAAATATGATGAGGATGATATTTTGGTACAGTATTTCAATGCAAGCCGAACATGACCAAATAAAAAATCCAGACTTACACAGGAGAAGGTTCGGCTTATTACATGATTTCATTGCATGCGAACAAATGACCAAATAAAAAAACCAGAGTTTTCTGTCGGGTTCGGCGTATCACATGATTTCATTGCAAGCCGAACGACCAAATAAAAACCAGAGTTTTCCTGTCAGGTTCGGCTTATCACATGATTTCAATGCAAGCCGAACCTGACCAAATAAAAAATCCAGAGTTTTCCTGTCAGGTTCGGCTTATCACATGATTTCAATGCAAGCCGAACCTGACCAAATAAAAAATCCAGAGTTACACAGTAGAAGGTTCGGCGTATCACATGATTTCAATGCAAGCCGAACCTGACCAAATAAAAAATCCAGATTCGGCGCATAACTCATATTACAGGATAAGCCGAACTATATAAATTCAAGGTAATAAGTAACTAATTAAGCGAGTACGCTATTGATTAAAACATAAAATTCAAGGTGTCCATAACACAATCTAAGCACCATTACAAAAAAGTTCACCTAAAAGTCAATTTGTTTGCAACACCATAACAATGTACTTAATACTTGAGAAAACACTAAAAAGAACTTGGCAAACTTAAATGTGCGCTTAACGACGACCTTTCTTATTAGTTCCACAACCACCTCCTCTTCCTCCTTGGCGTTCATCTTCCGACGCATCATCCCTAGTACCACCTCCGCTTGTACCTTCACCAACTTGTCGAGACTCCTTAGTAGTAGGCCTTTGTGTGGATTCCTCGGGTCCTTGTCCTTTGTTTATAATTGCATCCCACTTGTTGTAGAGGTATTTTGTTCTTCAATAGTCATAGGACTTTTGCAACCAAGTTTCTTCTTCATTTTTTCAACATCTCCCTACCCATGCAACCTATTTTCATTTGACAACAACTTCCAACCGTGAGTACGAAGACATTTTTACCATTAACTTATATATGCAAGAGTATAAAGTGAAATCATTCTTACCATTATCTTGAAAGCCATCACTATTTCTTCGGAAGTAGACTTGCAGAGATCTTGATTGCTTTGTCCTTCGCCTTATCGACTTTCTTTTGACTATTCTTATTGATAATGAAGGGATGAGAAATCTGGTTATACCAATCCATGTAGCCCGGATCCTCTTCACATAGATCATCACCTAAAGGTACTAACTTCCCAACATCTAATTTGTTTGTATCTAAATTATTCCAATACTCAAGAGTAGGGTCGGGATCATACTTTGGTTCCCATGATGAAGTGGTGCTTTTAGTTCCATTACCACCCTTTGGCATCAACATGAATTTCTCGTCAAACAAAGGAACCTTTTGGATGCATCCTAATTGTGAAGTATTCTCAGGATCGTATATTACATAACCATAGGGATAAAACAATGGACCATGGTACATAGAAACCGAGCATATCCTCATCTTCAACAATTTCATCATCTTCATCTTCCTTCATATATGGTTGAAAAGCAGCGTCATCAACACCCATTGTATCTAACTTCTCCCTCAAACTTTCCACCAAGCTGTTTTTGTTCCTTTTCTTGAGTCCTCATACTCGTACCTTGCTGCTGTTGGCTCAGTATCAACCCAATCGACATCCTTTTCAAATACTTTAGCCAATTCCAAAATTGGGAAATGGTCATATACCCACACCTATATCCAAATAACCACATAACTAACTTAAAATGATTGCATTAATAGAAACAGAACAGTATAAATTGTTTGCTTTGACACAACTAAGTAATAAAGAAATTTGAAAAATCAGTGCATTGTTCGGCTTAAAACACGGGATGGATTATAAGCCGAACTATTGCAAACCAATGGTTCGGATTATGTGTGACCACCAAACATAAGCCGAACCATACAATGATGACCCAAAAAATTTCAAGTTTGACGTCGAGAATTACCTGAAGCAGAGTGAAATTTCCTCCAATGTTTGTGCTTGTCAACCTAGAGGCTACGCAAGTTGGTCCAACGGGTAAGCCCGGTAAGCGTTCCCCAAGCATACTTGTTAACGGTTTCAATATTCTTTACCAATTGGAGATAATTAGCATTTACCTTGTTTCCGGTAAGGTCAGGAAAGATATCTCTGCCAAGAGTATAAAGTAAGTATGCGGTTCCGACTTGCTTCACTTTGATCTCGTCCATTACCAACACCCCCTGCTTTACTTTCTCTTTTGTGTTCTCAAATTCCTTTTTCAGTTAGTTAGCTTGATCTTCTTATTCTTCTTATTCCTTCCACCAGGTATGAAAACGGAATCGACATCTTTAACAGATCGACAAAACTCCAACTCAGTTTTGTTTGAACTCCAACCAAGAGTTTCCTCGAACAAATTGTACAACTCTTCCCAACTCATGTCATAATAATCGGCATCACGCTTCTACCCCTTGCTTTAAGGCCTGTACTCTTACTAGCTTCATCAGGAGAGATTGTCATCTCTCCAAAAGGTAATTGAAACGTGTAAGTCTCCGGACAAAATCTCTCGGCAAAACAGGAGGCTGTCACACTATCATATTCTTGATGTCCATATTGAATGGCGAGGCCATAAAGCGAGAGGATTGTACATAAGCAACCACCTCATCCACCTCTTCAGAAAGATTCCATTCCGCTGCCCTCTGGTGTCTCAATACTCGGGTGCACGGTGGTGATCGGAGTCTCATAAATCTTTTTTGCCCAAGATTCGGCGTAACCAATCAACACATTTCCTCCATCTTAGGAAGACCATGAGGCTCACCATCCGATCTAGGTGAAATTACATCATCTTCAGCAGAATGTGAAAACCCGTAGCCCGTTGTTACGCAACTTTGTTTCTCGACGATGGTTGTGCAACCTTCTTACCTTTCTCGGGTTTTCTTTGGGGTTGTGTTTCTTGAATATCATCAACTTCTTTATCATCATAAATACCTTCTTCTTGTCTTCCAACTCTTCCATGTTCATCTACTTCTTCAATGTCAGTTCCTCTACGGTTCGCTCCCAATTTTTCGTACCTCCTCCTCGAGGATGGAGTTTTAAGTAGAAGGTGTTACCTCCATCCTCTTCTTCTTTTTAGCTGCATTGTTCGACATAAGCATAAAAACTTATGAGCCTAATACTTGAACAACAAAGGAATAAAAACTAAATGAAATAGGTATTTGATTATCATTACAGAAAGTAGTTAGAAACTTATATGCACTAAATAATTCCAAGCCGAATATCAATACTCGGCACAAAACTACCATTATCGAATAAGTAGAACCATATTTAAGAATTAAAATAATTATTCGGCGCATAATTATTTGATAAAATGAGCCGAACCTCAACAATTTAAAAAAAAAATGAATTCTAACTACACATATTCGGCTCAAAACAAATAGTATCGAATAAGCTGAATCTATACTTATGAATTGTAGCATATGTTCGGCGCATAATAATATCATAGGATACGCCGAGCCTATACACTAGAAAAATATAGGAAATTCTACAGATACATGTTCGGCTCACATCTAATTGTATCGAATAAGCCGATCCTAAATATTCGGCTCAAATCTCATCTAAACTTTTGAGCCGAACTGTTCATATGCATTTTCAGTTCGGTTTCAAGAGCAGGTTCGGCGCAAATCTTGGAAGTAATATACGCAAGAACCCTACCCTAAGAATCGCAAAACCCTTATTTTTGACTATTAAACATATTATACCAATCAAAAGCATCAAAATACGAGATGGGTTTGTAGAAACTTACTTCCTTATTCTCATTTCGGTGTTGGTTCTTCACTTTGTTTCTTTAGGTTCGATTTGTGGAGGGATTTCACTTTGTTCTACATCTTCATCTTCAATGAAGTTCTCTTCAATTGGTTCTTGTTGGTGCTTCGATTGATCTATTAGAACGCGATCTTTGTCTTGACGACCCATTATATAATAGAGTTTAATCGACGATCAATTTTTCAAGAATCGACGATTTTCAATTTCACGGCGATGGAGCGAGGGAGGCGAGAGGATGGGAGGAAGAAGAAGACTAAGAGAAAAATAGAAAACTGATTTTCAATTTTTTGTTTTAGGTTTTTGTATTAGAGTTAGGGATAGATTAGTAATTTAGAAGATTTAAGGGCATATAGGTAATTGAACTACCCATAGGGTACCCCTTATAAGGTCACCCAAGTTAGGACTAGTGCTTTGTATGCCTAGAAAGATTTTGGTATGCCCAAAATCATAGTTCTTCACAATGGGTTCTAATTATGCTACCCATTATTAAAACAAGGCTCGCCAACAGATGAACATGCTTTAACCGAAGTCAAAAAGAGCATAAAGACCATCCATAGCTATTACAAAAAAACAAACTCATGACATTTTTGTTCGTCATGCGAAATTTCTATATGAAACATGTAGTTTGATATTATTTTACCTGGCGAGATTGGGGTATACTCAAACTAATTGGGGTATACCCAATTTTAAAGGGACACTTTTGTGGGTTTTAGGGGAAGTCCTAATGGGTAAGTTACAAAACTACCCTTACCCATTAATAATCTTAATTACCCTAAATCAGTTTTTATTCTCTTCATTTCATCTTCTTCTCTTCTTCTTCTTCTTCTTCCATCAACCAAAGCCATATAAAAAATTTCAACTTTGATTTTCCAAAAAAATTGTTGATTCTACCAAATGAAAAGAAGACTATAAATGATGTTTAAACTCAAACCCATCATTGTGTTGTGTGATTTGATTGTTATATTAGGTTAGAAATCGAAAATTATGATTTTGTGTTTTTTGGTCGGCAAGGTCGTAGCATGCACATCTTGCCGAGCTTTTCATCTGACCATGGCGGAGATCTTAAATTTTTCAACAAATGCGGGGTATTTTGAATACCTTGCTTAGGCCAATAAAATTTTTTATATCATCTCTCGTATGTCAAAAAACAAAAGTCGGCAAGGTCGACGATGAAGATCTGCCGGCCCGGCGGCCGGCGGGGTTGACGATGAAGAGCTTGCCGGCCACTTTTGGCCGGCGAGTTCGACGATGAAGAGCTTGCCGGCCACTTTTGGCCGGCGGGGTCGACGATGAAGATCTTGCTTGAGCTTTTCATACTTTGAACTGAAAGTGTTGATTTATTCTTTGATTTTGAGTATGATTTCATATAATGATTTGCAATCCCCTCTTTCAAGTATTTCGGTTGTGTGCTTCATTTTCGTTGCAAGAGATATTCTCAAAAAAAAAAAAAAAAAAAAAAATCATCAAAAATCATCCCACAAAAGTTCAATCAAAAACAAAATTTCATAACTTAAAATTCATAAGTTTTAATCTATTCAATCAATTTAAACTTAATTAATTAATCTAATCAAAATTTTAGTATTAATTAAACGAGGACAATTTTGCCATTTTGAAAATACAAGGTTAAGGGGTGGCTTGGTTTTACTTCAAAAAATGACCCTATTTTGTCTTATTGGGTATACCCCAATTAGTTTGGGTATACCCCAATCTCGCCAGGTTATTTTATATCTTTGGATATGATGTGAGTTGATGACTACATTGTTTTCTGAGATTGGTTTCTTACAAATTGTATTATGGCAACACAACTGTTTAAGAAGACAGCTGTTTTCATCGAGCCATTTGTGGATGCATGTGGCGTTATGTAAAATTATAAGTACAATCAATACTTCATATGACACCTAAATAATCCCATCTTCCAATAATTATGGATCGATTAAGTTTCATTGACATGTTATTTCACGTTACAGAGTGGACTTCGGCTCTAATAATATCACCTACCAGTAGTATTTATTTATTTTCGATGAACAAACCAAAATACTGATAAAGAAATAAGAATTACAATTATACATCCACAGTTGGAAAAACTTTGTGCAATATTCTTGGGTCTCCTCTATATTGAGAGCCAAGAATACATCAATGCCAGTGCAAGACAGAATTAAGAATGTAAACAATGAGTAGAGACATTGGGTACAAAAGGTATGCTATCAGAGATAACCAAATTGGGAATCTGGTGCGGAAACTTGAGATAAGCCCCATTATTAAGCAAATGAGGAGAATTATCAAGACTTCAGATGAGAAATTCCATTCCAAGTCTCTTGCATATACAATAGATAACAGTGCAATCAATCCTAACACATTGTTCATGAACACCGATGCATAAATCTGCAACAATACAAACAAACAAATTAACCCAAGAGGTACATCTGAAGAAATGCAATGACGTACAGAACAACAATCAATAATTGCTTCATGTGAGTTTTGCTTTAAAAAAAAAAAAAAAAAAAAGATAAAGATGCGAACCTCAGAAATTGTTAAAGAAGTAGTTCGAGGATTCTTTCGACTTGCAGAGGAAATGGCTGTAACTGCCCGTCTAGTATTAGTAGCCACGGGTAACAAGACAAACGAGACAAAGAAAGATGGTATATTGGCGGAATTGGAGAAATTCTGAACAACTTCTACAAGAGGTTCAGCAAGTAAAGATAGAAGTGAAATTCCTAGAATTAATAGTAGTGCAGCTTTGCAAGCTGCTTTTGCTTTATTCTCGATAGCTCCTTCTTCCACTACCTTTGGTGCTTTAACCTGGAATTATTTATCAAATTAACATTACATTGTATTCAGTTCACGATCAAACTCACGGTAAAAACTACACAAAAGTGGTTAAAAAGATCAAAATCAACAATTTCTGGGTGAAAAAGACACTTAGGTTTTGATACTGTTTAAATAGCCAAAAATTAAAAAGATACTGTTTAAATGGACAAAAATTTAAAAATAGACAGGATGTAACCAGTTTCATCCTGTCCATTTTCAAATATTTTTTTCTTATTTTTATTTTACACAGGATGCATCCAGTTTCATCCTTGCTATTTTTTAAGTATAAGCCAGGATGAATCCAGTTTCATCCTTGCTATTTTTTTTGGCTATTTCACCCGTACTTCTTTTTACTTGTCCATTTGAACCGTGTTTTAAATTTTTTTGGACAAATGACCCATTTTCTAAAACAACAATATCATTTACTTACATGTGCATCTTTGATAAACTTGGCGAAACCCCTAAAGAAATCATCTCTATCTATCTTTTGATCGCCATCGATATCTAACTCACTCATCAACTCTTGGACGGCATCATCCATATCCATCTCTTGGTTTCCAAAATCTATACCTTGTATTGTGGCACGTAATTCTTCGCGCGAAATAAGATTATCCCCATCTATATCAAATCTTTCGAACATTCTACACTCCAAACAATAATAGTAATAGGATTAGTACTAAGATAGATTATCAAGGGTCGTGATCATATCGTCATTGAAATGTTTGCAACCAGCAGTACTAACCTGGTGATAAATGATACATTTGGTGTATCTCCTTCAAAACTTTCGTCATTTTTAAAGTGTCTTAAAATTCCTTGCATTAGTAAGTTGCTCTTTGCTTCTTCCAGCTGCTTTTTTTCCTGCCAAAAAGAAGAATCACAATTTCATTGATGAATAACAAAATCTATGCCGCTCCCCAGCTAGCTTAATGTTTAGGTACTAGGGTATTGGATAAACCGGCACCCAAATAGTACTACCTTCGTCCAAGATTAGATGAGCTAGTAGTACAATTTAGAAATGATTTAACTCTCAAACTATACCACAAATATTCATAAATTTCATATCATTGGAAAGCATTTTAAACACATGATTATCAAATGATATAAAGTCAACTATTAACAGGACAAATTTCGAAAATAACTAGCTAATCTAATTTGGGATGGAGGGAGTATTACTTAGCTTATAGTATCTGGATTTTACCTGGTTTAAGTCCTTAGCCCTAAGAACCCATTTTGCAAAACCGTTAACAAACTCAGATCTGGAAATCAGTTGATCATTATTTTCGTCAAACTCTCTAATTATCTCAGCAATGATATCATCTTCGTTCATGCCTTCTGCATCGGCTATTAATTCTCTAATCAATTCCCGGATTTCCGAGGGACATATATTTGCATTGCCGTCCGCATCAACTTTGTCAAACAGCCTATCATTTCAAATAGCCATTCCAGATTAATTATAAAACGCTTCTTAAATAATAGGCTGGTTTCATGTGTAATTAAGAATGGAGGGAGTATATTATTAAATGAAACTGAATTTATTGAGCAATACCCTTCTATGATTAGTAAATTTGGACTTCCATCTTCTGCCAAGAGTTTTCCGGCAGCTTGTTTTTCGGCATGTTTCAAAAAGTTCGTCATTATGTACTCGAGCTTCACGTATTCTAATCGTCTAACTTGGATCCAGGGCTGAAAGACCTGATAGAGGAAGTAAAGAAAGAATATTGCAATCGACACGGCTAGGGTAACCATTGTAATGATTTCTCGAACATAAGATAAATTAACGACTAGTTCTGGTATTTGAATAAGGATAAATGGAATTATAGATAGAATCATAATCCTTGAAGTATAACTTGTTTCTCGATCCGTCGTAACACCATAACCTGTAAAGTATATTAAGCAAAGATGTTAATTAATACGGAAAATGAGTCATTTGTCCAAATATTTTTAAAACCTGCTTCAAATGGACGAGTAAAAATTAGTATGGGTGAAATGGACAAAAAAAAAAGATACTAGCAAAGATGAAACTGAATACATCCTGACTTAAACTTAAAAAATAGCAAGGATGAAACAGGATGCATCCTGATGTAAATTAAAAAAAAAATATATTTGAAAATGGGTAGGATGAAACAGATTACATCCTGGCTATTTTTGTATTTTTGTTCATTTAAACAGTATCAAAATCTAGATGTCTTTTTGATTTTGGTATTTTTAATCAATTTTATGTAATTAATACTACATCCCTAAAAATAGGTATTACTTTTCATTTTATCGTAAAAATATGTCAAATCCAAATAATAATAATAATAATAACTTTTTTCTATAAAAATTACCTCGAAAAAAATTAAATTTAAGAAAATGCAAAGTCAACTCAGCGTGAACTAACCAGTTATATAAGATCGAACTTTGGAAATCCATGGCCGTCTAGCATCTAGTCCCCCATTTCTCCGATTCAAATTTGAAAGTGAATTATCAGAAAGAATTTCGTTCCTGCCAACGATGACACAAGTTCCCCAAACGAAAGTCAGAAGAAAGACTGTGGATCCAGCAAGCAACCCGACTCCGGTGAGAACTTTTTCTTCAGCAACATCCTTACTTTTGGAAAGTCCTGCCACTGAAAAATTGAACACAATATATTCATTAGAAACAAGCGAGAACCAATACATACTTGCAAAATAAAAAAAACGAAATCAAAATATATACGTACCTACAATCATCATGGATTCAGGGAATGCCCCAAGGATTTCGAAAACAGAATCACCAAAAATACCAGGTAGAATTTGGAAGACAAGTTCACTTCCTTCTGTGACATATCTCTCACCAAGAAATAACAAGTACTCATAAACAACAATCTGAAATAGATGTCCTAAGAGATTGCTTGAACATGGTAAAAACCCATACATATGTTCACAAAATTCCTCAGAATTAGTCGTCATCATCGTCGTAGTTAAAGTTGTGTTTGCTGTTTGAACTTGCTGCTTCAACTGTTTAATGTACATCGTCTCAGGATAGGAATTCATTCCATCTGAAACTAAATCATCGTATTGCAGCAATGAGCGACCTCGACATTCTACGGCGTGTAGTACGAAGAAACAAACAAAAACGCAGAATCTAACTTTCGACATGAACCCCAGTTGAATGGTAATCCTAACTACTCGAACGAACTTTTATTTGAATATGAGATAAGTAGAATGATGAATTTATATTTATAGTAGAAAGATTATCCGCCATGTAAATATATTACAGGTCTTAAGTTTTTTTTTATTTATTTCGTGAACTATTATCGAGTTGAATGATTGAAGAAACAGGACGATCTTTTCCCACGTCGTATTCACATTTCAGAGATATGAAATTGTCAAGGATTTCTTTTGATTTTATGTAATAAATAAAGAATCATAGTGTGATTCACGATCACCGGATCAATTTTTTTGGTATAGGTTCCTCATTTGTGTACGTAATAGAATTGACAATTAATTGATAAGTCTATGAACGAAGCTTAACTACTGAATTTGCATTTCACAATATCTTAATCAAATTTGTCTCTTAACTAAGAAAATTCCAATTTGTTCAAACAAATCATACTTTTTTTATTTTCCATTTTCTTTTCTTTTTTTGGCAAAACTCACAAGGGAACTTTATTTATTGTTTTCAAATGGAGGGGGACAAAAACCATACCCCCAAAAGATAAATAACAGAAAATAAATCATGCAAGCAATACTTATTATTAGGCAGTACACCTCGCCTATCATTAAAGGATGAGTACATGTGGGTGGTTCTGTCCACCAAGTAGCTTGTGTAATAGTGGCTTCCGATTTAGCAATAACATGGGCACAAGCACTTCCGATTTAGCAATAACATGGGCACAAGCATTGACTAATAATAGATGGTTAGACATCATGTTACCTTCTTGTCTAAAAAGATTTGATTGGTCACGTTGAGTTTTATATATGGCTTCTCTTAAATGTTGTCCATGTTTTTGTTAACCATAACCTACATATAATAAATCATTAAAAAAATTAAGACTTGTTTGTTAATTTTGAATTTTTATTTTAGCTTAAACTTTTTAGACTGTAGTTAATAAAAGTGTGGACTACATTCAAGAAAAGCCTTTTATATATCAGCGAATCCCTCATCTGAGAGGGATTTGGCATACATACATGTCTACAAACCAAAGGAGAGCTTATCCTTAACGTAAGGATCACATAATTGTTAGCTTCACATACCATGTAATAAAGCTTCACTCGTAGAAGCCAAAACTTTTATGCATGGGCAGAGTTGGGATTTTTTCTTTTTTTTTTTTTGATAGAAAGAGAGACTTTATTAAGAAAAGAGAATGTACCAAACAAGCTACAAGAAGTAGCCGAACGAAACAAAGAAAACTACACTACAATTAGAAAAAATTTGCAAAAATTTGCATCCCAATTGTCCCTTACTGAAGCATTTTGATGACCAAATGCTGAAGCCCATGCAGTAACTAAGGATTTGGCTTCAATGATCAGATCGAAATCAGTTTTAAAAATGTGCTTCTCTTCAAAGATGCGTGCGTTTCTTTCTCCCCAAATAACCCACACTATAGCTGCAGGAATCATGTTCCAGTAGACAGTATTTTGAGTTTTGTAAGACTGTTGCCAGAACTGAGCTAAATCATATAAAGACTGCGGACAAATCCAACACCAATCTGAGGGAATCAAACTTAACCAAACTTTGTACGCTACCTTGCAATGAATAAGAAGATGATTTACAGATTGTTCAAAGTTTCCACACATAATGCAATTATTGTCTAACACCATTCCTTATGTAGTAGCATATCTATGGTGTTTAGCTTGTTATCATGAGGATGAAAAAAATAACGAGAATGAAACCTGATGCATCCTGATGTAAATTAAAAATAAGAAAAAGAATTTGAAACTGGTTACATCCTGGCTATTTTTATATTTTTGTCCATTTAAACAGTATCAAAATCTAAATATCTTTTTCACCCAGAAATTGTTGATTTTGGTCTTTTTAACCAATTTTGTGTTATTTATTTTCATTTAATTATCGGATAAAGAATTCTATCTTAAACATCTATTATTATAAAATTTATTATTAATAATTAATAACAATAATGAAGAAAAGGAATCGGATACCTTTTCGGATTATAAGAATTCGTTTGAAAGTCTAATACTAATAATGTTATGAGTCATGAAGTGATCACCCCATAAATTACTTGTTTTATCATGCTTAACATGTCTTAATCTAATTTTAATAAATTTTTGGCGTACGTACATGTCAACAAACCAAAGGAGAACTTATCCTCAACGTAAGGATCCCATAATTGTTAGCTTCACATATCATGTAATATAACTTCACTTGTAGAAGCCAAAACTTTTGTGCGTGGGCAGAGTTAGGCTTGCTGCACTCAGATGGGGTAATTTACCTAATTTGGTGCCAAAAGATATATAGCGTAAAGACTTGACATTAGTTGACTGTTGGCCGTGTGACAGCGGGTCTGACAATTAATTTGTCTGTGAATGAAGCTTAAATACTGAATTTGAAATCTTTTTTTACAATCAAATCATATTTTGCTCAAATTATCATGTCTCTGAAGAAAATATAAATTTGTTTAAACAGCTTGCACTTTGATAATGATAACAGTTGCACATGTTACTTGCAGTTTGACTAAAAAGATTTGATTCGTCACCTTGATTTACAATCAAATCCACGCCAACCCGATCTGAGCGAGGTTTTCGGTTCTGTACGTACATGTCATCAAACGGAAGAAGAATTGTTCATCTTTGAGGTAATTAAGTCTAAGGTTCCATTTAGAACCTCTTAAAGGGATCTCTAGAAAATGTTACCGCGAATTGGTCTCAATTCTTTATAGCTTAATGGGTTGTAAGCTTTTTTGGGTTGTTTTTTCTCTTTTTTGGATGAGTTTGGCTTGAGTTTCTCAGTGCGTTCTCTGTGTTTGGGATCTTTGTTCTTCGCTTACTTCTTGTATGCTTTTTTCAATGAATTTTTATCTTTGCCGAGAAAAAAAAAAAAAAGGTTCCATTTTCGTCAAATTTATACTGTGGTTCGCCTTTAATTTTCACAACTGTAGCAGGGGGTGCCCAAATTTACAGCGGGTTACTAATCTAGTGGATCCAGTAGAGAGGATTGCTTTGTTCTATATATATATGGAATCGGTAACCCTGTTCCGATCATGTTGATTTGAAACCAAAAGGCTTGACATTAGTTGGCCGGCCGTATGACAAACCCATCGGACAATTGCCTCACGCATATGCTCCTTTCTAAGTCTAAGAGGTCATTAATGTAGATTAATTGTAATCAAGTTTAAATATAAATTAATTAAAACACCTATTTTTAAACTTATCTTTTTTGTTATTTGATAAAGAATTCGAGTTTAAACATCTATTAATATAATATTACTAATTAATGACAATAATGGGAATCGGATACCTTTTCAAATTATAAAAATTCGTTTGAAAGTCTAATAATGTTATGAGTCATGAAGTGATTTCCCCATAAATTACTTGTTTTATCATGAATATCATGCTTAACATGTCTTAATCTAGTTGTTAGGGACCCTTTTGCGTTTCCTACAAGACATTGATTTAGTATTAAACATTTCATTCAATTAAACCAGCACTGCCGTAATATAATGGCTACCAATTTTAACGCAATTGGTCTCTCGCAAGTAATTGGCAAATGTCCACTGTTCGCTGGTGGATTTTTCCCACATAGAGACAGTCCAATGGAACTAAATGGGAAAAAGGACGGAGAAATGCGTGAATTTCGCATATGCCGACACTCATCCCACAGCTGGCCGGCTATCTCTTTCTGGCTAAATGTTTTTTTTTTTTTTTTTATCTAGTGTCCATGAAATATATGTTGTTGAATACTCCCTCATCCCTTATATAATATTTTTTTTTATACAAACCATTAGGAGATCACTTAAGCACTATCATGCTGAATAATATTTAACACTCGTTTTCTGATAACTAACGATGATGAATTTGCTTGGGCTGCGAAAATCTTAGATGATGCCAGAAATAATTTAGGTGTAAATGTTAGCCTCCAAGCTGATCACTCGTCCTTGATTAAAGATATGATCTCTAACAGAGAAGGTTGCTAACTTTTACTTTCTTATTGGTTATCCTTTTTTATAGCCTTTGCTTGAGTTATTGACATGTTATTGTATATTCGCAGAGGCTGAAAAAGACTTTTGCAAAAGAATTGGAGAATTGGAGACTCAAACCAAATCTCTTGAAGTAGAAAAGATAGAGCTCGCAGAAGACTTATCTTCTCGCAATGATAAATGCCATCGGCTCAAGAATCAACTGAAGCTTACTGTTGCCAACTTCCAGAATGACATTCTTAAATTTCGCAACCTAACTATCATGAAGGTCTGCGATGATAATCGCATTTCCCATTCTATGTATCCCTGCCTATTAGATGAAAATCCTTCGAATGTATTACTTCCAGACATTTCGGATAGTGACGATTGTGAAGAAGACATTGGCGAAGAAGAAGCATCGAAACATAAATAACTACATTAGATTTTCGTCTTTTTGTAACATCTGTACCTCTTTTATTCCTTTGATCTTTATGTAAATATGCCACTGCGATCTCCTCTAATTTCCAAAATTTCTCAATATAAGTTCTATTCTTCTTGTTTTACCTGCATATATTAGAAAGGCAATCCTTGTTCGCAATAACAATCAAATATTAGTATGATCAACATATATGCATTAATCTATCAAATGGAAGCAAATAACATTTGCCTCTGTTAAGCATTCCCATACTTGCCTCTGTTATTTGCTTTCAAATGAGAGATTAATCATGTCGCAATGTTATACGAAATTCTTTGCGTCATTTTCGTAATCTTATTTGTATTTTTCTACGAAATCTCTCTATGATAAATTCATTATCATATGTATCTTGGGATTTTCCAAAAATTTCATTCAATATTATTTTCTTATGTGGTCTTATCTTGCCTTCCTAAGTAAAGGTCTTATTTCGCCACTCTTTATATTTGCGACAAAATCGCAGGACGTCTTTACATTTTCATGTATTGACCCATCGATCTTGCCTTATCATATTCTTGTATTTTTGCCTGAACATGATATCTTTCATGCGATAGTATGATAGGCCTAAATATTCTTGCGAACGTAAAGCCCCATGATATTGTCGTTTTGCGACGAAATCGCAGGACGTCTTTACACTTTCGTGCACCGACCCATTGATCTCGTCTTATCTTTATCTAGTATTTTTACCTCTGCAGGATTGTTGCACAAATATGACAAGCCTTAATACTCGCATGAGTAAAAAGTCTCATGACATTTGCGTCTTTAGACACTTATCATCTCCCTAATGGAGAGTGCCGCCCTTATCATCCCCCTGGTTGCCCCTTCAAGGAGGCGTACCTCTACCATACAAGGTTGGCTCCTCCCATCCGGTTTCTTTACAACAACCAGTTGTTTTCGCGAAGTTTATCCCTTCGCCGATATGGCTCATGGTTACAAGACCGCACCCAAAGTGGAGTTTTCTTTGGGCCGAGTGCATCATAGCCAAGACTTGCCAAGAATGGCGGAGACGCTTCAAACTCCCCAGGAACTCTTAGCTCAACCGTGTACCTCGGCGCTTTGATCCAGTTCTGCACTCCTTAGAAGAGACCTTCTTACCTTAGTCGCCCAACCTAAGTCATAAGCTTAAGCTGAGAATCCAAGGCGCCTCTCCTGGATGGGTTTAAAAACCCCAAGTCTCCATGACCCAGGTTCCGGGGCGATGTAACCTTTCCCTGAGCCATGTAATAGGTCTCCCTTCAATGACGCACTTTAGGTCTAACATTTGCCGCTTATGAAATTTTATTCGCGAACTAGGGTGTACGCCAAAGTTGGGTGCCTCTATCTTTTTTTGTTTATTGTCATATTTTCTTTTATTTTCTTTGTAAAATTAATAAATCTTGTGAAATTACGCATGATTATTTCGATAAGAGTTTCGGTGGGAAATCATCTCATTTTTCACTCTTTTGAATATAATTTCTGCGAAATTAACGCAAATTTTCATTCTTTTCGTAAAAGATATTTTTTGAATACATCTTTTGCGTTCATCTTTGTTTTCTTCTTTACCCAACTTCATCAATTTCATTCTCACTTCACATTTTGAGCTTCTTCTTATTTTTGTCACCTTGTGTTTGTACTTCCTTAAATTCTCGCACACTATTTATGATCTTATTTCGCAGAACATCCTTTACTGGTTTTGGGTCATCATCATCCCTTATACCATACCTCTGCAGACGTTTCTCGTCATACACTGCATATTTCACTCATTCTAATTCATACTTTCCTTCTTCAAGCACCTTTCTCACTGTGTATGGACCTTCCCATCTGTTCGCATGTTCATCTGTTCGGTTGATTTTGGAGAAACTGATAAAGTTGAAAATAAATCTTAAAGTAATACTAGCTAAAATAAAAACCTGTCGAGATTGGGGTATACCCATTTTATTCCCATCCAAACTAGTGTGCTAAGGGGTGTCTAAAAGGTGTTAAAAGATCAAATTGCCCATACTAAAAAACCATGCCGACTAAAACATATTCAAAAAAAATTCAAAATCTTTCTTCAAAACACTAACCATACATGATGAGATCAAAAAAGAAAAAACGAAGAATCAAAACGGATCGAAAGTCGACAAGGTTTTTTTTGTCGACCTTGACGACTAAAATATAGTCGGCATGGTAAAAGGTTGAATACCGTGCCGACTTTTCATCTCTGAAATCAGTAGTTAAAGGGTCGACACGGTATTCAACCTTATACCCTGTCGACTATATTTTAGTCGGCACGATATTCATCAATGAATAGTTTGACCTTATCATCTTGGGCGTTTCTGCGAATACGTTTGGTGATCGTGGATGCTTGCTTTTCCATGAAATCGCAATCTTCATTCCAACATTTAACGTCCTCTTGAAGAGTAGATACCTTTTTGGCGAATTCGTCCTTCTCACGAGATAGAAGAGAAATTTGATCCTTAAACCTTTGTTCTGACCCTGATAAAGCAAAGGAAGAAACGAATCAAATGGGAGAATAGAAGTGCTTCTGTTAGAAGAATAAAGTAGCATTAGAGCAATCAAGGGAATGGAACTTACTGCGAAGTTCGCTGATTTGTTTCTCCTGGTTAGATGAGATCTTTTCTCTTCAATGAGTTGCTCCTTGAGCTGGGAGATATGAACACCCACTACAAGAAAATTGTACTCTAGTCACTACCATGTTTTGGTGGCTAAACACCTGTTTTTGGTGGATAGAGATTTCTACCAACCATCTAGCAGCTGATTCCTCGAGTGGTTAAAGGCTTACTTGCTGTAAACCTTGTCCAACCATGTCGTTGTTAGAGGTGTTTTTCAAGTTGCTCTTAACGACTCAATATCTTGTTGGCAGAAAACTTTAGTCTTGAACATTTGGTTGGCAGGAATAAATCTCCAGTCACTCATATTGTGGCGGTTGTTGCAGTTGTAAAAGGCTTTAAGCCTCTTATATTTAGACGATCAGGTGTCTCTCACCAAGTATATGCAGTCGGTTAAGGATTTGACCCGCTATATTTCAGTTGCTCAAAGGTTTCATCAAGTGGAAATTCATCTGACTAAGTCGGTTGATTTTGGATAAACTGATAAAGTTGAAAATAAATCTTAAAGTAATACTAGCTAAAATAAAAACCTGCCGAAATTGGGGTATACCCATTTTATTCCCATCCAAACTAGTGTGCTAAGGGGTGTCTAAAGGTGTTAAAAGATCAAATTGCCCATACTAAAAAACCATGCCGACTAAAACATATTCAAAAAAATTTCAAAATCTTTATTCAAACCTCTAACCATACATGATGAGATCAAAAAAAAAAAAAAAAAAAAAAAAAGAAAGAATCAAAACGGATCGAAAGTCGGCAAGGTATTTTTTTGTCGACCTTGCCGACTAAAATATAGTCGGCATGGTAAAAGGTTGATTACCGTGCCGACTTTTCATCTATGAAATCAGTAGTTACAGGGTCGACACGGTATTCAACCTTATACCCTGCCGATTATATTTTAGTCGGCACGATATTCATCCTTATACCTTGCCGACTATAGTTTAGTCGGCAGGTTATGAAATTAATACCTTGCCGACTAATCATGCATTTTTAACACCTCTATGTATGTCAAAAATCCTATAGTCGGCAGGGTATTTTTTTATCGACCTTGCAGACTATAAGGTAGCAGGAAAGGCAAGAAATCAATAAGATGCCGACTAGTGAAGCATTTACAACAGTCTCCTGTGTGTCAATAATAATAAAGTCGGCATCTTCTTCATTCACCGACCTTGCCGGCCATAAGTTGTCGGCATGTTCTTCATCCACAAGACCTCGCCGTCCGGATATAATCGGCATGTTCTTCATCCGTCGACCTGCCGAGCTTTTCATACTTTCGTAACTGAAAGTATTGATTTCGATCTAATTTTGAGTATGATTTTATACAACTGACTTTGCAATCCCCTTTTTAAAAGTCTTTAGGTAGTGTGCTTTCATTTCCGTTGCAAAAGATTTTCTCAAAACAATTTTTTTCCTCAAAAATCTTCCCAAATAAGTTCAATCAAAAACAAAATTTCATTTCTTAAGTTTTAATCTACTCAATTAATCAATCTAAACTCAATTAATTAAGCTAATAAGATTGTTTAGTGTTAATTAAACAAGGGTATATTAGCCATTTAGAAAATATATGGTTAAGGGATGGCCTCTTTTACTTCAAAATGACCATATTTTGTACTTTAAATTTCTTGTGTAAATATTGGCATTTCTTCAAGTATTAATGTGAAATTAATGCAAACAACTTTTTGGACTATGCAGGAGACCAGAGAGATATGATAGAAATTTACAGCAGCCCTTAAAGGCCTGCCCTCATTACCTATTGCAATGTGTGGACAATTGACATAACTCTCTAAGTTTTCGAAACACACTATCGCCCTGCAAACGTGGTGAAGGTGACATTGTTATTTGAGCATCGAATTTGCGGAATATCAGGCCTATCAGACGATGCAGGGAAAGTATAAGGAGGTTCTTTAGGAGATGGACGATCAGTTTCATAGTTAAGCATGAGATCCACTTCAGCCATGGTTGGCCTATCTTCTGCTATGTTCTGGCAACATAATAGCCCAATATGTATGCATTTGATCACTTCAGATGGAGAATAGAAATCACCCAAATCCTCATCGACAATCTCTGCCCATTTGTCTTCATTCCAAAGCCTCCAAGCCTGAAACAAAAATGTCAATATATATGAGTTCATTAACACATTAATGCAATATAACAAGGAATCAAAGATATATAATACATACATGAAGTAGAAGGTTCAAAGGTTGTCTGGGATTGTAGAAGCTGTTATTTCTCCTACCGCTCACAACTTCTAGTACCAACACTCCAAAACTAAAAACGTCAGACTTCTCCGAAAATGTCCCTTCAATCATATACTCTGGAGACATATAACCACTACATTTTTTTGCCAAGACATGCTACTTAGTAGATGCCTTGAGTTATCAGAATTTGAGATGATGATTAGGGAAAAATAGTACTCACCGTGTACCAACGACTCGGCAAGTATTGTCGCTAGTCTGGCTCGCTCCAAACATCCTTGCCAATCCAAAGTCGGAAATCTTTGGGATCATGTCTGCATCCAATAGAATGTTACTGACTTTGAGATCTCTATGAATAACTCTTAATCGAGAATCACGATGAAGGTAAAGAAGGCCACGAGCAATTCCTCCAATAATATTGAATCGTTTACCCCAATCCAGGCATGCTTTGTTTCTTGAAACTACAATCAACAGAGACATCCTTGAATTAGCTGAGGTGGGTTGTAAATTCATGATGAATGTACAATATGAGAAAGTTGGGACTAATTGGACAACAAATTTCAAAATGTTTAACATGCAAGGCCAGCCTTCAAGAAGGATTTTACTTTGTGTTTATATTTAAAAATTAAAGAATATATATAGTATAATAGCATCTAGAAAAGAAACAAACCAAACAGAAATGCATCCAGGCTTTTGTTGGGCATGTACTCGTAAATTAACATGTTCTCTTCTCCTTCGACACAGCAACCAAGCAGCTTCACAAGGTTACGGTGTTGAAGTTTGGAGATCAATACAACCTCGTTCTTGAACTCTTCAATGCCTTGTCCAGAACTTTTCGACAGTCTTTTCACTGCTATTTGCTGCCCGTCTTTTAATCTACCCTAAAAAGCATACTCATATTGCGATTCAAGTAAGGTTGTGTTCTATAAACACAAAAGTGAAATGGGCAGTAAGTTCATCATAATTATTAAACATATGTAAAACATACCTTATAAACTGGCCCAAAACCCCCTTGTCCCAATTTATTATTCAAGCAGAAATTGTTTGTAGCAATGGCTAAACAAGCAAGGTTAAACATTTGTAATTCCTGGGTTTCTCCTTCAGTTTTACAATCATTAAACATGTTTTTATTTGGAGTGCCGTTGTAGGTAGCCTTGATTTTCCACAAATAGATCAACAGCCCCTCAAATCCGTTTAATCTTTCTGAGTATTCATAAACAGGGGATGATTAGTCAGTGAAACTCATAAATACAACTAGCCTGAATTCATTTTCTGATGTGATGCAATATACCTAGCCCAAATAAAGGAGAAGGTATTTACCTCTTTCATTAGGCTTATTCCTCTTGCAAAGAAACATGTATCCTAATACACCCAATACAATTGCCACCAAAGAGACTATTACAGGGATCACGATCTTCCAAATTACCATCTTTCTCTTTCTGACTGGAATGCTGGCTGAATTAAGCACAAAGTTATACTAGGACTAAGGTTATAAAATACCATAGTATTAAGGGGAGCCAGGGTCAGGGTGGGATCACTTCAGATTACATCCATTTGCCAGTAGAACTATATGATGTCGGTGGATACTAAGCTCTAGCTGGTTAAATTAATACTACGGGTCATGATTTACATTTTTCATTCTGAGTAGTGAAATCTTACTAAATAAATATGTGTTGCGAGGAAATCCCCCTGAAAATGGGATACTTACCTTCAAGGCGATCTTTAATTCTGACATAGAGAATCCCTGCTCTGCCATCTGATTGGCTTTTGGTATTCAACATATCTCCCTTCCATATTTGACACCCAGTAGTATTCCCATAAGCATAAGCATTGCAAGAACATGTACTCTGACAAGTTGATCTGCATTCTTCAGGGCCACTGTCTTTTGTGGACTCAGGTTTATCAGGCAATTTCGAGGCTGGAACCGGTGAAAAAACATTATTACCACTACCACACTCCAAGTACATATTTCTAAAACACCCACCAGTTGAATCCCCAAGGTTCCAATCTGAAGGAGATGTTTCAGCAAAACCAGGCAAGCACTCGCACTTGGATTTATTCTGGTTACAGTCGCCAAAAGGTCCACATATACCAAAAACATCACAAAGTTGTTTCGGTTGAGACGAAAACAAATAAGACTCTTCTGCTGAATATGCCCATGTCATTCGGCCAGAAGCATCCATTACTAATCTTGAAGGAATTGAATTATTATAAAGATTATAAGTAAAGTAACTCTCATTTTCATTTGAAACATAACTAAAATTATAATTATCATTGTAATATGATGATCGTATCTCAGAATCTCCACTAAAGGTTCTTGATTGTTCATTCCATTCCCCACTTGTCCAATACACTACGGACTTGTTCCATTTTATAGCATACTGATTGATTCCAGTTGGGTCGAATTCTAGGCTGAAAAGTCCCATAGCTGGATTTTGTTGATTTCTCCATGAAGTTAGAAAGTAACTTTTATTAGTTTTCTTATTGAGCCCAATTTTGCCACCAGGTAACCAAGTATCGCCTGGATAATCAAAACTCTGCCAATACACAACCGATGGATTAGACTTTTCTCTTAAAATGAGATTTCCATCATCACCTAAAACTGCTTCGGTGGTATTAGAAGTACTTGAAGTTGAATTAGTAGACCAAATTAAGGATTCAGACTCGCGGAGAACTAGATTACCGTCTTCTGAAATTTTGAGTTGTGATTCAACTGAAGGAAAAGAAATACCACTAAAGAGGGGTATATCTCTATTAGCCACCCAAACTACTGTTTTTACCAAGGACGTTTTATAGTTAAACCAAATACCTAAGTAGTAATTCCGAGACTCACCTGGTGTGAAGAAACCCATCATAAATCTACCACCTTTTGATGTAATTGTTTCAAAACCGCTTAGAGTTTCACCCGGAGAGATGGTATCAGCTGCAATCGAGTGAAGGGGTTTATTGCACAGTACGAAAACAAAAAGTAGAATAAAGAAGGAAGTCATTCTAGCATCCAAATCCATCTCATAACCAATAAATTTCAGGCAAACCCAAACTTTAAATTTTTTTTCAAAGCAATAAACAACTTGATGAAATATCAAAGTAAGAATGATCATATGTTTTTCCTTGACACTTCATTTCAAGTCAATCGATAATTTTTCTGTGGTTGTCAAATTTGACCAAATTTGTAGTACGTCAAATTTGACCAAATTTGTAGATATAAAATAACCAAAATTAGGAAAAAACATTGAAAACAAGTGCTTGGTAGGACAAAGAAAATAGACCAAAGTATCCATCTATGCACAACCAAAGTTTAGGCAAACCCAGTCAGTCAATTAACAAATTTACGAAATTTCAGAACTACATCAATTGGAATGAGCATTCACTCTTTCCTTGACTTGCTTGGTGTTAAATTCAAGGTACATATAAATGAAAGGGTCTCTAGTATATACAAGATCGAATTTCATAATTCAGTCAAGACCCAATTTCACAGTTAAGGTCTCAAGTAGATACAATATTGACATACTTGAAACAAGTGTTTGTTGGGGCAAATACTTGAAACAAGTGAATTACCAAAATCTAATGTTTTAAATATAGTATCACTTCGTGTAGCCGGGATCGGGTGTTATGTCTGGGTCAGCTAACCTATCAAATACGTGACTCGCTCAATTTTCTAAACCTTTCTTTTAGAACTATTATCGAACACTTCTACTACGTTATAGCTTCTTTAAGGTGGCATATTAGAAACCCTCACCAATCAAAGGTGGGTGATTTCTCGATCAACAGAGCAATCAGGAAAATGATTAAACTGGCAGCAGCAATGAAAAGAAGAAAATTAGCAAAATCCAATCGCAGCAGCAGCAGTAGTAATGTTATCACAACACAGCAACGCTGCTTCTTGGAAGGTAATGATCCGATTTTGTTTAACATTCTCAGTAGACTACCTGTGGAATCCCTAATGAAATTCAAGTCAGTTTGTAGACGTTGGATATATCTAATCAAACTAGACAACTACTTGATCAATCTGCACTTTACATCATCCCAAGCACGTCTTCTTGAGAAACATACCTTTCTATTGTATCCTACATGCCCTGTTTATGGAACAACACCAATCAAGAAGTTTTTCTTCTGCCATAAAGATTTAAGGTTTGATGACAGTCAAGCAAGGTGGATCGTCGGACACTGCTGCCGTTGTCACTAGCAATAATATGAATCTTGACGAGAAATGGATCTTAATGCTTGAGCCTGTAAATGGTTTGATTTGTTTTGTCAGGGGTGGTGGACTTGGTGCTGTCATTAAGCATCGTTCTGTGCTGATTTACAATCCTAGCACCCGTGAGAAAACACCATAGATCGAAACATGAGCAAGTGCAGGATTCAGAAATGTTTTTGGCGTAGAACTAGTAGAAGATTGTGAGGTAAGGCGCTTGAAAACCTCTTACCAATTTATGTTTGGATTTGGAGTCGACTTGACTACTAATCAACACAAAGTGCTGTGCATATATAGAATCACGACACACAAAAGTGGAGATTTTGTTAGTTCTGAATTGTATTGCGGGGCCTTTACAGTAGGCGAGAATACATGGAGAAAGATTGATCAAGTTCCAACTGACATTGCAATTGGTGAAGATTGCGTTCATGTACACGGTTCATTGTATTGGATGGTTAACGAGGATCTAGAAAGTGGTCCAATAATGGTATTTGATCTTAAAAGTGAGATGTTTAGATTGATAGTGATCCCAAATTTCATCCTTGATTGCTGGAACTCGATTGAGAAAGTAAAATTAGTTCATCAATTGGTCGAAATGGATGGATGTTTAGTTATATTGATCCAAGAAGGAGATGACATGCTCCACCTGTGGACTTATAAAGTTAACTTTACTGGTTGTAGTGTTAACAACGGTAATTGGATTAGTGAGAAAATGCAACTGCCTTATCGCTGGGATGAAGTACACAATTTAGCTTTCAAAACCATCATCGGTACAAGCATGGTGGTTATAAAATTCACAAAGAAATTGCATAATGGTGAATATAATTCTGAATTTCTTCAGTATTATGATCGAAGACAGAAGAAATATTCAGGAATCAGTTTCAAATTTTATGGGAACCTACTCGTACTGTTAATGTCACCTATTTATTTCCAATGCCTGAACAATTGATGTAACTCTCAGCTTTTGAAATACCCTATCGACCTCCAATCGTGCTCAAAGTTACATTGTTATTTGAGCAGTGAATTAGCGGAACATGAGGCTTTTCTGATGATGACGGGAAAGAATACGGAGGTTCTTTGGGAGGTGGTCGATCAGTGTCATAGTTAATCATGAAATCCACTTCAGCCATGGTTGGCCTATCGACTGCCTTATTCTGACCACATAAAAGCCCAATATGTACACATTTCATCACTTCGAATCGAGAATACACATCACCCAAATCCTCATCGACAATCTCTGACCATTTGCCTTCATTCCAAAGTCTCCAAACCTGAAACAAAAATGTCAAATTATATGAGGTCATTAACACACTTATGTAAATAATACAACACGGAATTCAAAACCTCAACACGGAATCATACTTACATGGAGTAGAAGGTTATTTAAAGGTTGTTCGGGATTGTAAAAGCTGTTATTTCTCTTACCGCTCACAACCTCTAGTACTAACACTCCAAAACTAAAGACGTCAGACTTCTCTGAAAATGTCCCTCCAATCATATACTCGGGAGGCATATAGCCACTGCATTTGTTTGCCAGAACGCGTTATACAGTATATGACTAAATGAGTTATCGAAATTTAAGATGTTGATAAAGGGAACATGAAGCTCACACTGTACCCACGACCCGGCTAGTATTATCAATAGTTTGGTTCCCAACAAACAACCTTGCCATTCCAAAGTCTGAAATTTTTGGGATCATTTCTTCATCCAAGAGAATGTTACTGACTTTGAGATCTCTATGAATAACTCTTAATGGAGAATCCCGATGAAGGTAAAGAAGGCCACGAGCAATCCCTCCAATAATATTGAACCGTTTATCCCAATCTAGGCATGCTTTGTTCCTCGGATCTTCCATCAGTATAGAGAAACCCTTGAATTAGGTACGGTGTGGAACTCGTGATGAATGTAAAATAAATGAAAGTTGCAAGTAATTTAACAAAAAAATTCAAAATGTTTAACATGCAAGGCCATCCTTTAAGAAGGATTCTTTCTGTCTCATATATAGAGATGAAAGGATGTTTGATAAGAGAAAAGAAACAAACCAAATAGAAACGCGTCCAGACTTTTGTTGGGCATGTACTCATAAATTAACATGTTCTCTTCTTCTTCGACGCAGCAACCAAGCAGCTTCACAAGGTTGCGGTGTTGAAGTTTGGAGATCAATTTAACCTCATTCTTGAACTCTTCAATGCCCTGTCCAGAGCTCTTTGATAGTCTTTTGACAGCTATTTGCTGTCCGTTTAAGTAACTTACCCTATAAACCATACTCCAATGCAGTTTATCAATTCTAATAAATAGAAATGTGCAAAAGTTCATCATAATTATCCTAATAATCAAATATATGTAAACATACCTTATAGACTGGCCCAAAACCCCTTCACCCAATTTATTTTTAAGCAGAAGTTGTTTGTAGCAATGGCTAAACAAGCCAGGTTAAATATCTGTAACTCCTGTTCTTCTCCTACAGTATTCGAATCATTAAGCATGTCCCTATTTGGAGTGTACTTGTATGTTTCCTTGGTTTTCAAAAAATCAGTGAACACCCCCTGGAGTTCTTTTATTCTTCCTGGGTATTCATGAACAGGGGAGGTAAGTGAAAAGAAGATTAGTCAAAGTAACTCATAAATACAGTAAAAAAAAAAATATTCCTTTCATTAGTCGGTATAAGACTACCAATGTTTTCTGATGTGATACATCGCTCAGACGAATTATAGGAGAAGGTCTTTACCTCTTTCATTAGCCTTATTTCTCCTGCAGAGATACATGTATCCTAATACGCCCATGATAATTGCCACCAAAGAGACTATTATGGGAATGACGATTTTCCAAATTACCACATTTCTTTTATTGACTGAAATATTTGAAGAATTAAGCACAATGTTATACTAGGGCAAGGGCAAACATTATGTGGGTTCTGCACTTGGTATATAAGTTGGCAAGTCTTACCTTCAGCGCGATCTGCAAGTCTGAGGAAGAGATTCCCTACTATGCCAATTGATTGTTGTTTGGTATTAAACATATCTTTTTCCCATAATTGACACCCATCGTCCCCGTACGCATAAGCATTGCAAGAACATGTACTCTGGCAAGTTGATTTGCATTCTTCCGCGCTATTGACTTCTAGAGACAGAGGATCATCAGGCAATTGCGAGATTGGAATTGGTGAAAAAACATTTTTACTCCAACATTGCAAAGATGTATTCCTAATACACCCACCAGTTGAATCCCGAAGATTCCAATCTGAAGGAGATCGTTCAATGAAACCAGGCAAACACTCACACTTCAACATATCCTGGTTACAGTTGCCAAAAGGTCCACATGTGCCATAAACATCACAAAGTTTTTCCGGTTGAGAAGAAATCAATTTCCACTCGAGCGTTGTATCTGACCAAGTAAAATGCTTGATTTGACCAGAAATATCCACTACTAATCTCGAAAGAATTGAACTGTTATTTTTATTATAAGTAAAGTAACTCTCATTTTCATTTGAAATGAATCTAACATTATAGCTGTAACTGTAATTCCATTCCCCACTTGTCCAATACACTTTGGTCTTGTTCCATTTAATAACGTACTGATTGATTCTAGTTGCGCTTAATTCTAGGCTGAACATTCCAGTAGCTGGATCTTCTTGATTTCTCCATGAAGTAAGTAATTTATTCAAATTAGTTTTCCTGTTAAGCCCAATTTTCGCACCAGGTAACCATGTATCGGTTGGATAATCAAAACTCCGCCAAATTGCAACAGATGGATTATGCTTATCTCTTATAACAAGATTTCCATCATCACCTAAAACTGCTTCAGTTGTATTAGAAGTACTTGAAGCTGAATTAGTAGACCAAATTGGTGCTTTATCAGTTTGATTAAATATAACCAAATTGCCACTTCCTGCTAAAAGTGTTAGCTTTGAAGTAGATGGATCAAGCACAGGTGTATCTCTATTAGCAACCCAAACAACAGTTTGAACTGAGACCTTTTTGTACCATATACCCATGTAATGATTCTGGGTCTTACCTGGACTGAAGAAACCCAATATAAAGTTATCATTTTTCGATGTAATTGTTTGATTTCCAGTAAGAGATTCGCCCAGAGAGATTGTATCAACTGCGATTGAAACATGAAGTTTATTGCACAATACAAAATCCAGAAGTAAAACAGACAGAAAAAGCCATGAGTTATCTCTAGTATCCATCTATACACAAAACAATAAAATAAAAACAAAATTCAGACAAAACTTCAAAACAAGGCCACTTAGAATGAGCATTCGTTTTTATCTTTCTCTAAATTGACTCCATTGCAGTCGCAAGTCATTGAACCATTAATATTAGAAATTGGTGGGACAAGAAACAGACCCTCCTAGCTCATTTCACTTCACTAACCAATAAACATATGAAGACCCAATTTCTAAATAATAATCAAAAGGAAGGAAAATTCGGAACAAGTGTTTGGTGGGACAAAGAAATAGACATACCTAGACTTTTTGGTACCTTCCTGTGTTTTCTTCTTCTTTGTTGAGAGAAGAAGTCATTTTCTTGAATATGCTCGAATAAACACAATCATATAATTTGTGTTTGGCGAGTTGAGCTTAGCTGTGTCGAACCATCCTTTTCTTTCGTGCTAGAATAACTCTTTCAGTAAGACCAAATGGCAACTCTTTATGTTATGAACAATTGATTCAAAAGGACATGAGCAGCATTCTTAAAAGAGAGACGAGAAGTCATTTGTTTTTTTTGAATTTGTAAGCTCAGCTGATTCGAATGAAAGTTCATATATATTTGACAAATTGAGTAAACTGACTACACATTACTCTTAATCAACCCAACAGATCACAGCGTAGTTTTACACTGTAGCATGGTGAAACCAATTGCAAAGTACATATAAGGAACTTAACGTAAACTTGATCCAATGTGTGAACAATTGATATTTTCATCGTCTGAAATATCCTATCGACCTTCAATAGTGGTCGCAGTGACATTATTATTGGAGCAGACAATTGCCGGAAAACCAGGCATATATGATGATGCTGGGAAAGTATATGGAGGTTCTTTGGGAGATGGGCGCTCAGTTTCATAGTTAAGCATGAAATCCACTTCAGCCATGGCTGGCCTATCTACTGCACTATTCTGACAACATAACAGCCCAATATGTATGCATTTCATCACCTGAAATGGAGAATCCAGATCAACCAAATCCTGATCGACAATCTCTACCCACTTGCCTTCGTTCCAAAGTCTCCAAGCCTGAAACAGAAGTGTCAAAATATAGAAGTTTCGTACTCCCTCCATTCCACTTTAGATGATGTGTACTCCCTCCATTCCACTTTAGATGATGTTTTTTGAGTTTTTACGTAGATTAAGAAATGGAGAGAGATTTGAAGATTTTCCATCGATACCCTTAAGAAAAGTCTTCAAACATTAATTGCTAACAGTGCATTCAAAAATAAACTTACAGTTCCAAGACAAAATGCTAGGGTATTATTGGTAGTTTTATGGAAAAATATGAAAACCTTCAAGTATTCTGGAACAAGAAAATAACCCTAAAACATCATCTAAAATGGAAGGAAGGGAGTAATATATTTTAAGCATATAACGAGGAATTCAGAGAGATGTAATACTTACATGAAGTAGAAGGTTCAAAGGTTGTTCGGGATTGGAAAACTGTTATTTCTCTTACCGCTTACAACTTCTAGTACAAGAACTCCAAAACTAAAGATGTCAGATTTCTCTGAAAATGTCCCTCCCATCATATATTCCGGAGACATATAACCACTGCATTTGTTTGCCAAAACATGTTTTATAGTAGATGACTAGATGAGCTACCCAAATTTAAGATGAACATAAAGAAAACGTGGTGCTTACAGTGTACCAACGACCCGACTAGTATTGTCGAAATTTTGGTTCCCGACAAACAATCTTGCCATTCCAAAGTCTGAGATTTTTGGGATCATGTCTTCATTCAGTAGAATGTTACTGGCTTTGAGATCTCTATGTATAACTCTTAGTCGAGAATCGCGATGAAGGTAAAGAAGGCCACGAGCAATCCCTCCAATAATATTGAACCGTTTATCCCAATCTAGCCTTACTTTGTTCCTTGTGTCTGCAATCAGTAAAGACATCCTTGAATTAGCTGTGGTTGGGAATAGATTCATAATAAATGTAAGAAATACATGAGAGTTGGAACTAATTTCACAGAAATTTTCAATATGTCTAACATGCAAGGCCAATCTTCAAGAAAGATTCTTTGTGTTATATTTTTTTATGAAGGATGTTTGATATTATAGCATCTGAGAAAAGAAACAAACCGAACAGAAATGCATCCAGGCTTTTATTGGGCATGTACTCATAAATTAACATGTTCTCTTCTCCTTCGACGCAATAACCAAGCAGCTTCACAAGGTTACGGTGTTGAAGTTTTGAAATCAATTCAACCTCATTCTTGAACTCTTCAATACCCTGCCGAGAGCTTTTTGACAGTCGTTTCACTGCTATTTGCTTCCCGTTTTGCAATTTACCCTATAAACCATCCTCCAATGCACATAGTGCGATTCAAGTAAGGAAGTGATTGATAAAATAGAAATATGCAGTAAGTTCATTATAGTTGTTGTAATAATTAGACATATGCAACCATACCTTATAAACTGGCCCAAAACCCCCTTCTCCCAATTTATTTTGCAAGCAGAAGTTGTTTGTAGCAATGGCTAAACAAGCAAGGTTAAATATTTGAAATTTCTGCATTTGCCCTTCAGTTTTAGAATCACTAAACATGTTTGTATTTGGAGTGCCGTTGTATGTAGCCTTGGTTTTTAACAAATCAGTCAACACCTCCTGGAGTCCTTTTAATCTTCCTGGGTATTCACATACAAGGGAAGAAAGTGGAGATTATTAGTCAACGTAATTCAAAAATACAACTAACTTAAATTGAATGGTAACGATCTAACAATTCTAGTCCACGTGTGGACAAATATTAACAGTGGTGTTTTGATGTGATGCAATATCACCAGCCAAAATAATGGAGAAGGTATTTACCTCTTTCATTAGCCTTATTCCTCTTGCACAGATATATGTATCCTAGTACCCCCATTATAATTGCCACCAAAGAGGCTATTACAGCGATCACGCTCTTCAAAATTACCGCCTTTATATTTCTAACTGAAATTTTTGAAGAATTAAGCACAGACTCATTTGGGACCAGGGACAAAATGCCGTAACATTAAAACAAGCCAGGGTGGTTCACCTCAGATTGCAGATCCATGAGTCAACAACACTGAACGATGTCAGTTGCTATAGTCTGCGCCTATGTTGTAAAAGGCGCACTAAGCGTAGGGCTGGCGCCTGGGAAAAAAAGGCGCCCAGGCGCCAAATTATACTTAAATCTGTTTTTTTCTAAAAAAAAAAAGGCGCTCGCCTAGGGCGCCTTAGGCGCTAGGCGCTGGGCTTGGCGCCTCGCCTTGCCTAGCGCCTTTTATAACATAGGTCTGCGCTAGTTGGTCAGATTAGTTACCGTGGGTTATGATTTTCTCTTCATTCTAAGTAGTTACAGTCAGTTATGTGGTTCTGCACTTGGTATATGACTTTGCAAGTCTTACAGGCAGAGATATCTTTTGCCCTGTTACTAAATACATGATAATAAATCAAATATATGCTATCTTATTCTTAAAACCAATTACTTACCTTCTGCGCGTCTGACATGGAGATTCCCTGCTCTGCCATATGAGAGTTGTTTGGTATTCAACAGATCTCCATACCATAATTGACACCCACTGCCCCCGTATGCATAAGCACTGCAAGAACATAAACTCTTACAAGCTGATTTGCATTCTGTGCTATTATATTCTTGTCGAGACTGGGGATCATCAGGCAATCTCGAGGTTAGAATTGGTGAAAAAACATCTTTACTTCCACATGGCAATGGCATATTACTACGGCAGCCACCAGTTGAATCCTGAAGATTCCAATCTGAGAGAGAATTTTTTATGAAACCAGGCAAACACTCACAAGTCAATGTATCCTCGTTACAGTTCCCAAAAGGTCCACAGATACCATAAACATCACAAAGTTTCGGTTGAGACCATAATAGTTTCCACTTTTCCATTGTATCTGACCATGTAAATTGCTTGATTTGGCCAGAAACATCCATTACTAATCTTGAAAGAATTGAACTATTATAAAGAGAATAAGTAAAGTAAGTCTCATTTTCATTTGAAATGTAACTAAAATTGTAAATGTAATCTGATCTCATTTCAGGAACTGAAGTAAAGGTTTTTGCTTGTTCATTCCATTCCCCACTTGTCCAATACGTTTTGGACTTGTTCCATTGTATAATATACTGATTGAATCCAGCTGGGTCGAATTCTAGGTTGAAAATTCCGATAGCTGGATCTTCTTGATTTCTCCATGAAGTGAGTAACTGAGTTTCATTGGTTATTTTGTTCAGCCCAATTTTGCCACCAGGTAACCAAGTATCAGTTGGATAATCAAAACTTCGCCAAATTACAACAGATGGACTAGACTTATCTCTTAAAACAAGGTTTCCATCATCACCTAAAATTGCTTCAGTTATATCTGAAGTACTTGAAGTCGAATTAGTAGACCAAACTAAAGTTCCAGACGGGTTGTAGAGAACTAGATTACCGTTTTCTAAAAGTTTCAGTTCTGAAGATGCTTGATCAAGAAGGGGTTTATTTCTATTAGCGACCCAAATTACTGTTTGCACTGTGACCCTGTCAGTGTTATACCAGATACCAAAGTAGTAGTACTGAGACTTACCTGGTCTGAAGAAGCCCATCATAAAGTTGCCACTTTTCGATGTAATTATTTGCGAATCTCTCAAACTTTCACCCTCGGAGATGGTATCATCTGCAATTGAATTATGCAGTTTATTGGACAGAACAAAAATGAAAAGTAGAACACAAAAAAAACTCATTTTAGTATCCATATCAGTCCTTCAACCTAAGTTCAGGCAAACTCAGTATTTCGTTCTTTCAAAACATTAATCATGAAATATCAATCGTTCATTTTTCTGTGGTTGCTCCGGTGGAATCTTGAATTTCTACTGTACATATGAAGACCCAATTTCTAAATAATGATAAAAAGGAAAGAAAATTTAGAACAAGTGTTTGGTGGGACAAAGAAATAGACATACCTAGACTTTTAGTGCATTTGTCTATTTCATTAACCCCTTCCTTTCCTCCATTTTATTCTCCTTCTTCTTTGTTGAGAGAAGAAGTCATAATGGTAATTAATAAATCCCATTGGAACAGATGACGATTGTATGTGTAAAGGTTCCCACACAAACCTAGAATTCCCTTCATAAATCATTCTCTTCCGTATAATTGAGACCGGGTGGGGAGTAGAGAAAGAGAGAGTTCAGCTGACTAGCATCAGGCATCAGCATCGAAGGGAAAATGAAATCATAGGTATATATAATACTACTCCAACAGATCAAAGGTTACCCCCATATCTGCTTTTTTATTGATTCGCCAAAATATAGTGGAGGGTAAATTTATTTGAGGCATCTAATACCTGGCTGGGACTGAATTGATAGCTATCAATCAATTTTTGTGGCTGTGGTACATATAACTGAAAGGGTCTCTAGTAGATACAAGATTGAACTCCATAATTCAATGACCATCCAATCCATTTAAGCACAAGAAAGGTTGAGGCAAACCCAGCAGCAAGTTGATGAAATTTCATAATAAAATCAACTGGAATGAGCATTTACTTGCTTAATAGTAAGTCATCAATCGTTTACTTTGTGGTTGTGTTAATTTACAGTTATACATATGTGAAAGGGGTCTCTGGTGGATAATTATGAAGACCCAATTTGTAGTAATAAACATGATTAAATCAAATCTGTCTTTGGTGGGACAAAGAAGAAATAGACATACCGTGAGGCGGCTTAGTTCATTTGGCTTCTTCATTAACCCCTTGGTCCCCTTCCTTCCTCCATTTTTCTTCTTCTTATTAGCTACAACAACAAGATTTCTGCATAAGAAGAACGATGAGGTTTTAATGAAAATAAAAGAAAAATTCCTTCAAGAGATTCATTATCCTTATTGAAATCAAAATTCCATGAAATCTGATGAAAAAACAAGTAGCTGGAATCGAAAAGATTACTTACTGCGAATCAGTGCTCCACTGATCCATCAAAAAATTACAATAAAAAGATGATATAGTCTCCTTCTGCTTTGTTGACAGGAATAGTCATAATAGAAATCAATATATTGTATTATGCCCGTATGGGTATGTGCGAAGGTTCCCAGGCAAACCCATAATTCCATTCATAACTAATTCTCTTTGTTGAGAGGAGAATTGCTTCTGCTTCTCAAGAAGTAGAAAAACTTCTCAGAAGTTGAAAATCCGGGAGAAATCTGAATAGTAGCAAACAAAACTACTAAATAGAAAAATGGATACCAAGACAGACTTTTCATCAAACACTAAAAGTGCACATACAAAAAAATCTGAGCACACAAAGAAATTGTTGTTTTGATTAAACTGGTTCAGATTTGGAAACTGAATGTTAGATTCCACAGGGGGGATCTAGCTGAAACCATGAAAACTAAGAGAGAAGGATTTCAAAATTCAAATTACTACGAAAGAAAATCGAACAATATGATGAAAACAAAACAAAAAAATCAAATTATGCAACACAAATTACTGAAATAGTAAAAATAGATTTATTCAAACACATAGGAGTGAAATTTACTCTAGGAAATACATAATATTGGAAATCATCTTTGGATAATTAAATCCACCTCACTAATTTACAAATCTTGAATTCACTGATTTTTCAAAATACCTTCAAATATTAAAATTTACAATAACCTCAAAACACCATACTTTGGTCAAATTTATTAATTCAATCACGTAATTCTGTTGATAGATATATTAGCTCCAAATTTTCAGTCCGATCTGCAAGACTGAGATAGAGATCCCCTGTTCAGCCACCATCTCATTGTTGTTTTGAATTAAACACGTCATCAAAAGCCTAGTTTCACACGGAAAAGGCCCACTTTGGGGAAGCAAGGCTTAGGGGCATCAAAAGCCTAGTTTCACATGGGGGTAATCCTAAAAGTAAGAACCGTTTTTTGGGAACCAGCCTTTTTTTGAGGGGACCATGGTTTTATTTTGGGTAAAGACATTAGAAGTAATTCTAGGTCACCCCATATCTAGTTATTTATTTAATACCTAATCTACCCTCTTAATTAATTTTAGGTTATGATTAGTGAAATGATTTAGTTAAAAACAATTAGTGAGATTAAATTAAAAGATGGGTTTATTATTAGTTGAGTAAAATTATTGTGAGAGTAGAGTTAGAGAAGATGAAGGAGAAAAACATGAAAAATAATTATTTTTTTTTCTCCAATTCACCCCCTTTGAGTATTCAAATAATGGATTTTATCAACCACAATAGGAGGAAGAGTATTTGGGTGAACAAGTATGTTCCAAACTTAGATAATGTATGTTAAATTGGTAAAAACTTCCCCAAAAATGTAAAATTTTGAACTGGATTTTGAACAGTTCGGTTATTTTATATGAAGAACAAGTAACCGAACTCATCTGAAGGTGTAGTTCGGTTGCTTTGTGAGGATGAACAAGTAACCGAACTCATTCGAATGTGTAGTTCGGTTGCCTCGGGAGATAAACAAGTAACCGAACTAGTTTGAAGGTGTAGTTCGGTTGCTTGATCCAAACACGCAGTTCTTAGAACTCCATATTAATGGAAGCTCGACATGCGGCGTTATGTTCGGTTGGTTCGCAACTAACTTAGAACTTTACGTACAAATAAATTTTAACCAAGTGTATATGGTTCGGTTGGTTCGCAAGCGCATGCTTTTGCGATCCAACCGAACTAAGTTTAATAAGTTCGGTTGTTTCGCAAACTTGAGATCAATTGCACAACCAACCGAACTTAACAAACAAAAATTTTTTCTTATGTTTTTAACCGTAGAGTTCGGTTACATGGAAGTTTTAAGATTTTTGCGAAATAACCGAACAAAGTTGATAGAGTTCGGTTATAAAAGAAATAAAAATAATGAGAAAAAAAGTAAGGTTCGGTTACATGGCAACTTTTTTCTTATGTTTTTAACCCTAGAGTTCGGTTACATGGCAGTTTTATACATTTATGAGAAACAACTTAAACTCGTCGGTTGGTAACATAGTTATAAAGCATATAGAACCGAACTCATCTGAAGGTGTAGTTCGGTTGCTTTGTGAGGATGAACAAGTAACCGAACTCATCTGAATGTGTAGTTCGGTTGCCTTGTGAGATGAACAAGTAACCGAACTCAACACTGTAACCTCCATTAAACCTCTCCACAACTTCCATTTTCAACTCATTTTGATGATTACTTCTCATTTTTTCAACCAAAGACAAACGACAAGTAATGGGTTTGTGAGACTATCTTTGCTAAAGATTTAAATTAAGCTATATATATATATAGAGGTGGTGGTGGTTGTTGTTGTTGGTGGTAATCGGTGGTTGGTGGTGGTGATAATCAGAGGTGGTGGTGGTGGTAATCGGCGGTGATGGTGGGAGGAGGTGGTGGTGGTAATCGGCGACGGTGGGCGGTGGTGATGGCCGAAGGTGGTGGTGGTAGTAATCGGCGGTGATGGGTGGTGGTGGTGGTGGTGGGAGGAGGTGGTGGTTATATATAGAGTGAGAGAGAGGTGGTTATTAGGTTGGTTTTAAATTAAATTAGGTTAAGGGTAGGTTAGTAATTTCAACGCATTAGGACACCCCTTATAACTAGAGGGAAGGTGGCCTAATAAGACCATGGTCCCCTCAAAAAAACCATGGTCCCCAAAAAATGGTTCAAAAGTAAAGTATATTTAGGGACTTCATGATGAAACTTTATTAAGCTCGTGAATTTCTTTCGAGTTTTCGGCTAGGTTTAGGCTGAGTTTGGTAATGCTTATTTTTTTTCAAAAGCACTTTTAAAACCTATGTATGTCAATAAATTTTGAAGTTGGTGTTTGGTAAAAAAAAAAACTAAAGTGCTTTTTATCCAAAGCACTTCCCAAATTCCTCAAATTTTAAAAGCTGGGGAGGAGCAGCTTTTAAAAGCTACAAAAGCATGTTTGTGGTCCCACATAAATTTAATGCCCGATTTATCTTTTTTATCCCTACTTTATTTTATAAATGACAAAAGTTACCCTTAAATTTATATACAATCAATTTTTTACTATTTCTTATATTGCATTTTTTATATATTATTATTTTTATTATTTCGAACTATTTTATATACCATTTAATTAATTTGTCAAGGTAGAAGTAAAAACAAATATTAAATAATTACTTAATTTTAGTTTCATTTTTGCTTGAATAATTACTTAATTTGTCAACAGTAAAAATAGAAACAAATATTAAATAATTACTTAATTGTTAAGTAAAATAATTTCTTAACAATCATAATGATAGTGGTAATTAGTATGAACATTAATATTATATAGTAAAAAAATTAATTATTTTTAAACCCAATAAAATTGAATAAAACTACCATGAGTGATATGTCTGTTTTTGTCATTTGTTACAACAACAATGGTTGAATCTGAATTTTACCAAACACATTTTGATTGCTTTTTTAATCAGCTTCACTTTAATTAATATTTTACCAAACGCCTTTGCTTATTTCTCACAAAGACAAAGACAAAGAACGCATGAGAAAAAGTGCTTTTACAAAAGCTGCAGCAATACCAAACTAAGCCTTAGTAATGTTTTTTTTTTTTCAAAAGCACTTTCAAAACCTATATATGTCAATAATTTCTAAAATTAGTGTTTGGTAAATAAAAATTAAAGTATTTTTTATCCAAAACACTTCTCAAATTCCTTAATTTTCAAAAGATGGGTGGATGAGCTTTCAAAAGCTATAAAAGCATAAGCTTTGGCCCCACCTAAGTTTAATGCATGGTTTATCTTTTTTGTCCCAATTTTATTTTGTAAATGACAAAAGTTATTATTTTTCATTTTCAAAATATTTTATATACCATTTCATATTCATTTATCAATAATAAAAATAAAAACAAATATTAAATAATTACTTAATTAATTTTTGTTTGATTTTTTGTTTGATTTTTTTTAAGGGTACATTATTTATATGTCTCTACTTTTGACACCCAATAAAATATATCCTTATACAATAATAAATATGTCCCTACTTTTTAATAACCTTATCCATTTAAAATTAGATTACCTTAATACCCTCACCAATATAATATTTTCTTTATTTCAAAATGACAGAAATTTCTTCCTCTACCACTTCACCACCACCACCAACATTCAACTACCATTCCACCACCACCGTTCAACAACCACCACCTACCAACCGCCACCACCACCATTACACCACCACCAGTCCTCCACCACCACTAGTCCGTCGCCACCACCACCACTCGTCCGTCGCCGCCGCCATCGCCATCGTCGTCGCCACCGATTCAAATATTTTTGAATCAACAACAGTAGTTGATCCATATCTTTGTTATCTTTGTTATTAAATATATGTTTTAGATCCTTAGTGCCTCATGTTATAGTTAATCTTTTGGATTAGTCAGTTGCTAGCTTAGGGGCGCTACAAAATGGATCAACAACCGAAGTTGATCCCATAAAACCAAAGTAAAAGGATATACATAAACAAAAATGGTAATGCTTGATCATTTCAAAATGTTGGGAAACGAAAAATGAGATCCCATAAAAAAAATTAGTTATACCTCGCATGTTGGAGGCAGACATTGACGAAGGAACGCAATCTCCTCCTCCCCAATTCTGAAATTAGCTATAAAACAAATGCATTCCTCTTGACCAGCAAAGATAGTGTATCCGCTGCCAAAAGGGTTCTTTCTGTAAAACAAATCAAACCTGAAACAAGTCCAAAAAATTAGCAAATTTTCATATGTTTCAAAATCAAAACAAATTTTTCAATCAAAATCAATAAAAAATAAAAAAAAGCTGAAACCTTTCCAAGTTAAAATCACACTATCTGGTGAAACAGAATGATATACTTACACAGATCGTTCCAAATGTTTGCCATCTTTCTAGTAATCATAAGCCATGGTAAACTGATAAGGATCTGTCAATAAAGGTGTAACCATTGGATTGGTTGAGGTGCATCTCTACTAGCGACCCAAACTACTGTTTGCACCGAGACCCTGTCAGTGTTATACCAGATAGCTATGTAGTAGTACTTAGATTACCTGGTATATGAAGAAACCCAAAGTAAAGTTGCCATGTTTCGATCCAAATGTTTGCAAATCCCTCAAACTTTCACCTACGGAGATGGTATACTATCATCAGATGAATTATCCCTCAAATGTTTGAAGACCCAATAATCAAAAGGAAAGAAAATTCAGAACAATTCGTTGGTGGGACAAGAAATAGACATACCTAAGCATAAGAAGTTTATTTGGCATCATGAACACCTTCCTCCATTTGGCTTCGGTGAATAGTGACTTATGTGTCTCTGATCATCATTCGTAACTCTTTCTCTTTGTTGAGGGGAGAACTGCTTCTTACAATAGTGAAACTTCAATAAATTAATAATGTTGGGGCTACCAAATTCTATCAATTTAGCGGAGTATTAATTTATCACCAAATATTTGTTTGATTGTGTTGCACATGGATATGGTTTGGGTGTCTTAGCTTTTACTACTCTAGGAGAGCTTAGTGATGATTTTATTTCTTTCTTCAAGCGTCTAAAGAATTGTTTGGTTAGCAATGACGCTGGTAGTGGTTTAGGTAGCTTTATTTTCCATAGGTTGGGTGTAGTTATTCGAGAAAGGAGTTGGAGCCCAGCTTGTTGCTCGGCTACCAACCAAAGGTGTTGTAATTTAAAATAAAAGAAACTGACACCTATAAACTAAAACCCTTATAAATTTAAGTTCCAAAAATAAAATAAAATATTTATGTTAAACTTAAAGGTTTCCTGTAATAACATATATATTGATGAGATATTATTTTCAGTTCAAATTAATTTCAAATAAATTTTTGGCATAAATAATATAGTGTAGTACAATATATTGCATATTATGTGTATAAATTTATATATGTTATGATGTTAAGAGGAATAATTTCCTCCCAAAATTTGAAAAACGCACTCCAGAACTCCTCAAGGGATTATAAAAAATTAAAGATAAAGTCTATTGTCGCATAAATGCGAACAAAAAAACAAGCAACTTTGGAAATTTATTTTAGTAAGGCACCCGTAATGTAATTTATATTTCATTATACATTAACTTGGAATGATTTAGTTTAATTTATATTTCATTATTTTATTTTACTATTGTTTATGGGTAAAAATCGTTTCTGCCGATTTTGGTAAATTCGGCAGGTGAGTGAGAAACTGATTCAAACCCTATAAAAATGTGCTGCACGTGAGCACTTTATAGGTTCGAGAGATCAATCTGTACAAGTCCGGCCTAAACCAAGAAATGGCCGTTCCAGACTTGCTTCGGTCACAAAGTGGAGGAGAAGGATTGATTTGGGGAGGGAAGCAAAGAAAGGTGTTGAGGAGAGTACTATCTCGACTTGTATCGAGAAAGTAGAAGCTTGGGAAGCTTGCAAGAGATGAAAGCTTTTGGGAGAGCTTGCAAAGTTGCCTTTACGAGAGTAGTGTAGTATTTTTCTCCGACCGAGACTTGTTGTACGGTGGAAATAGGTAAGACCTATTTATACAAGTCGAGATTGAAACGTACCCTTGGCCTCATGAAGGAAGAGAGTAAAGGGTGAAATAATGGGAGGGAGGTGGTAACGCATGGTTTAATGGGTGAAAACGTTTTCACCATTATTTCCTCTTTTATTTGACCGCTTTATTCCTTTTCACGCTTTCTTAATGTGAGCGTAGTGTACTTGATGAGTGCCAAATAGTGCATATTTATACACCTTTTTATTGGCATTTTACTCATCTTTTGCGCTTAGAAATCGAGATATTATCCCATATTACGTGTTTTCTTTGTTTTCAAGAATAAATATTTGTATTAATTAATTTTGTGTTTTTAGGTAATAAATAAAGTCCTAGAGAAAACCGAGGAGCTAAGAGCGAAGAATGAAGTCAAACATCTATGGAGCGAGATAGCCAAAGCCGCGCGCAAATCGAGTTGCAACCCAACAGAGGAAGACATGGGCTAGAGCTACCCACGACCGGATCCGAACCCGCTCATCCCGAGCCGTTGAGATCTCTATCTCCCTCATCCTACGGTCGCTGCCCCCACTAGCATCGATGTTCGATACTCCGCTCAACACTAGATCAAGCCAAAACCGCTTACCTCCCCGAGCCGTTCAGATCTTTTGACTCCATCCAACGCTCGCTAGGCTAGTCTCATCATTTCTCCGATGCACCCGCTCAACACCACACCACCTATATAAGCTCCTTAGCCAAAACCTAAACCTAATTTTCTCTTCTCCTCTCCTCTCCACCCGACAGAGCTCTGCTCTCCACCTCCTCTTCCTGAGACCATCTCTCGCAACACCATCACCACCACCATCTCCTCTGTCGTTCTTCCCGACACCACGAGTCACCAGCAAACGATGCACCATCCCTCACAGTCTCTCTCTACCTAGTTCATAGCTTCTTCCCTAGAAGCTAAGATCGAGACAGAGAGAACTAGGGTTAGGGTTTGCGAGCAAAGAGAGCAAGCATCACCTCGAGCCGAATTGACAAGAGAGAGGACTGAATCAGAGAGCATGGGTAAATGGGTATGAATTTAATTGTTATTTTAAAGCAAATTTAGGGTTTGAGGGTTAGGGTTTGTGTGCATGTATAAATAGAAGAAGGAGGAGATGATTGTAGTTATGCCTGGACTAGCCAGTGCTTCAATTAGGGTTAATTTGTAGTTGTTTTCATCTTAATTATGTTTTAAATTGATTTGCTAGGGTTGAGATGAAACCCATGATCTGTTACTAATTGTAGTTCATATTCTGATAATTGCTCTTGTTGTGCTTTAAGGCTTAGGATAAACATAATTTGAACACTTCAACATATCACTTTCACGAGTGTCTATCAAGTATTCATTGTAGTCGAGCACTTCTATGTTGATTACGTAGCAATTCATACTTCATTGTTATTATTGATCCTTAGACTAATTGTGCCCCGAGAAGACAATTAGTACTATGGAAAAATACTCTAATTGCAATTAGAATATCCATTCTAGGATAGGATTAGTCATCTAAGTAATAAAACCAATCTGTGATTAGTTGAACTATGACAAGACAGCTAATACTAGGGGTTGTCTAGTTACCTTAGTTGATGAGAGACTACCCATTGAAACCCTGGATGAATGGCGGCCTTGCCATTACAAGGACGAGAACGTTATTGAAGGTGAACTGAATTAGCTCAGATTAGGTGGTGAAGTCGACACCCTAGTGCTTTTATACCTTTGCCTTAGTTTAGAGTCACCATTCCAATCTCAGTCGCTTCGACAACCAATATTGTGTCACATACATTACTTAGAAACTCAGTCAAGCAAGCCTTAGATCATACAAAGCACCCCTCGTCTCTGTGGATCGACCCGTACTTGCCGCGTCTCCGATAGACGCCGTGCACTTGCGGTATAACCCGTAGGCCATCATTTACACCCATCTTCCAGGCCTACCAAGTTTTTGGCGCCGTTGCCGGGGACTTGGCGCGTGCCCTGTGTTCATTGGCTCGCTTCACTGAGTTTCATCATACCCTGTACATATCCATCATATCCATTTTACATTGTCTTTGATTAGTATAATTTGTTAACTTGTATTGCATCTGTAACTTAGCATTGTAACTTTATTAGCCTGCATTGCAATTCTTCCCTGTACATTTCCACCCTGCATCATTGCCTCATGATTTGTTGCTGTTTTAGTTAGCCTAGTTCTTCCTTAGTTAGTTTGCATCATCTTGTAGCCTAATTTGTGCATCTGTAAGATAAGCATATAACATTCTAGCTGAGTTTAGTTTAACTCAGCTGTATATAACCTTGCTATCATTTCCATCATTGTTCTCTAGCTCGCCATAATCTTCTCTCTGTTGCTTGGATTGTGTGACCCCGTGAATCTGAAATTCTTGTTGAGTCACGGTACAAGTGGGAGCAACCTCAAGATAAAGCAAAGGAACAAGACACCTTGTGGAGTGCCTAAACCCAGTATTGCACTGGTGGTATTGATCTCTTAACCCTAACTCTGTGTGTATGCATGATTTAGTACTAGAATTTGTAAACCTTTTGAGCTTTATGAGCTATTTATGCCGAGCCCTGTGCACCTGAGCATGTTCAGCATTTGTGTGTGTCACTCAATCATTTGTATGTATTGCCTTTCCCAGCCCCTGAGTTTAGCTGCAAGCCCCTGCAGCTGCAGGCTGTGAACATCTCTTGAATAGACCAAGGTTGAGACCAACCCTGAGCTGGCTTGTGCACCTGAGCATCTTGTAACTATGTATTGCTTTGCCTTGCAAGCCCCTGAAGCTGCAGGTTTAAGCCATTGAGCAATTTATGCATGCTTGACTCCATATTTTGTGCACAATGTTACTCAGCCATTGACCTGCAAACCATTGAGCCCTGTATTGCCATTTGTAAACCTTGCTAAGCATTTAAGTGCACTTGTTTTGCTCATCATCTAAGCAATTATTAACTGTTTTTCCATCTGTATTGCACTTGACTGAGCCCAGTATTGCTTTGCCTTGCTAGCCCCCTGAGCTTAGCTGCAAGCCCCTGCAGCTGCAGGCTATAAGCCACCATTTGGATAGCCTAGTTGGCTGAAGGCTCAAGTGAGATTTTGTGTTAGTTCTCATCTGAGCATTGGTAGAGGCCTGTAGTACGTGGTACACAAAACCCAACTACCGATTTGTCACACAAAACGGGCTGCATAAGTGAAGCCCACTTCTTGGGCTAACCATTCTAAACTTTCGGCCCACATCAACCCACAACACGGGCTGCTAATCGAACTCGGGCTGAAAGCCACTAAGAACCGGGCTCTGCTCCCTTGCAATCAAATTTCAAGGTGAGCATAATTGAAACTCTACAAAGAATCGGGCTAACCCACAATAAACCAAAACTTTCAGCCCACTTTCTTGGGTTAATCGAACACAGGCCGTTAACTCATTGAAGCCCAAATTTTGAGCTACACATACTGGCTGTGCGGTTTCACTCTTTGGCCATTTGCAAACAAACCGAAGCCCACCCATTGGGCTCAACCTAAGCCGCAAAAGCAGTGAGCCCACATAACCCACATTTGGAAATAATGTACACCTTTGTTAATGTACACACTACTTTGGGCTAGCATTATAACCTGGGCCGCACTCAACCTAGGCTTTGACCGAGCCTGTACAACTACACATCTGGGCTCTACTTGGCCCCAGTGCAACCAAGTGGGCCGGACCATCTAGGCTAGCACCCACACTTTGTTGGGTCATCGCACAAAAATCGAGCCCACATCATTTGGGCTAGAACCCAATTTCACTAGGTTTACCACACCCATTAAGTTTTGCAAACACTTTGGGCTGCAACCACACATAATCCCAATAAACCAAACTGAAGCCCAATCAACCAAAATCAAATCCCAATAAACCAAAACCCAACAAAACCAAATGAAACCCAATAAACCAAACCAATCCCACCAAAACCAAATTAGATTGTGAGTTCAATTTGAGAGCTAGACCATGTCAGGATTTTGGTACGCATGCAGGGATGGAACAAATAAATCCCTTAGAGAGCTTGCTTACGGGCACCTTTCACAGGATGAACACCCCACATACCATAGTGACTTTAGGGAACTTTATGGGCCTTCTCAGGGCCCTGATCTCACATACCCTAATCATTATGATCACATATATCATCCACCACAGGTTGAAAATGAACAATTTTCTCATACCCAGTCGTCACTTTTAGATCAATTAGAGGCTCGACTATCTGCTTTAGATAGGCAATCAGCTTTAGGAAGGCAATCTGTCGAATCTAGTTTTTCTAGGCAATATGAAATGCATGCTTGCACCTTATGTGGTGGCTTAGACCACCTGCTGAATCTTGTTATATCTTGCATGATTTTAGACAGTCTAGGGAAAACCATGATAATCCAATGAACGAAGTGTCTAGAAGTGACTATTGGGACCATAATCAACTTTTGCACACATGCATCATTCACCACAGTGGGGAGATGAACAATTTTATACTCCCCAACTCCTAGTTTGCAATCAACAATGGATACACTCATGGAGCTAAATGCTAGGCTTGAAATGAATGCAATGCATGACCATCCATATAGCAACATGTCTGAATTTCCCTTCTCTAGTGAACCTCATGCACAACCATACAATGAATATCCATATGAGGAATGCATACCCACTAGTGAAGACTCTCCTTCAATGGAACAACTCAAGATGATTCTTCAAAGGAACCTTGATTGAGTTACAAAATGATAGGATTGAAAATAGTGTTTCTAGTTTTACTCATGCAACTAACATTGAATATGAACCTAATCTAGAGGTAGATGAGTACACTAAAAATACTACAATTTTGAATGGAGAGATGGATTTTTGCTATGATGATGATGATGATGATGATGAATATGAAGAGCATGTGTATTTTGAAAATGTAATAGAATCTTTAGGTTCAGAGACATTAAGTGTCTCTCCTGTGAACCCTATGAATGATGCTTCTTCTGATATTCATGCATGTGATATTGATGTGGAACACTGTGCAATTATCCTGTGAAAATGAACATGATTTACCCTCTTTTGACTTTAGGAAAGTGTGTGATGGTACAAATGATTTTAAAAATGAAAACGACCTAGATGTACCTAACCTCTCTCTGAGTCACAAATTGAAACTCCTTCACCCAACCTAGGTGTAGTTTGTCACAAAATTGCAAAACCAACTTTTACAAAAATGCCTAACTTAGGCCTAGAGCTTTGTGCTTCCCAAGTCCTCTTGGACTATTTTGCATCAAAGTATAACACTCTTAGGGAGCCACGGTTGGAATGTGTATGTCACTTTGTAATTAGCAAAACTCATTTTGAGTTAGACCTTTTGCATGATGTACCTTTAAAATTGCAAGATTTTGTTCTCACAAACACACTGTTCACAAGTTTAGGTTTTGGGGAAACTCCTTCACATCTACAGTCTTACTTGCACTCTCATGTTATATTTGTGTAAGATTGTTGATGGTTGTACATATCGTCTTTTGGGTTGATCCTCAACTCTTTATTTGTTGGTTTATGGTGCATTTTCATTGTATATATCCGGTAGGACTTGTTAAATTTTTCTTTTCTTGATTCGGTTGAGTCTTCTTGCACATATATTATGCTAATCCGATATGATCTCCGTTGAGAATATTGGATTCTAGCCTTGACTAGTGAAGATCCAACCTTGCTTCCCAGAGCATTTCGGTAATCTCTTCCCTTTTCTCTTTTCGGCATAGTTCTCATGGTATGTGATTTGTTTAAATTTTCCTATATCTGTTGACACATTGAGGACAATGTTTGATTTAGGTTTGGGGGTGTATTTTTGCATTTAGAGTTTTTAGTCTTTTTAATCTTTTATTTTCATTAAAAAAAAAAAAAAAAAAAAAAAAAAAAAAAAAAAAAATTCAAAAACTCTTTTTGTAAAACCTCCAACTTTAGAGATTTTAGAGTCACTAGCATGCTTTTAGCTATGTTTACATAGAGATTCCAATCAGAAATAACGAGAAATTGGAAGTACCTTAGGAGAACACAATCGGGTTCCTTAGTTGATTAGAGCGTTAAAGTCGGATTTAACCATACCGGAGGGGCGAATTAGGTCTTTGTTTAGATATTCGGTAGTAGAATTGTGATCACCCATAGTGGAGACTACCCATTTTACATCAAGCGAGGTACCGACCTTCACTCTTTGTGACTTTCTAGAAAAGCTTTTAGAGTGTGTGTCACCGTACGTCAATTAGGGTAGGAATGGTGAGCTACCCAACTTCGCACCACTTCAAAGCACTACTTTTGATCTCTTGAGTGCTAATTCCGTCAATCATGAGGGTGACGTCTAAAGATGAAAACTCCTTCTAAATACCGATTTGTAGTTAGCATCATTCTCTCTCTCAATCGCCAAGTCCCATAGAAACACATCATCGTCAGCAACCGGAGCAGAATCAGAATATTGAAAGAAAAGTTGAGATAGTCCAAGGTTTTTATGCAACAAAGAAAAGAGGAAAAGAAGATGAGAATTAATGAAGTTTGTGAAAATTTAAATTTATCGTTTTATTGTAACCAAAAAATAAAAAATAAAAAAAAAAAAAAAAAAAAAAAAAAAAAAAAAAAAAAAAAAAAAAAAAAAAAAAAAAAAAAAAAAAAAAAAAAAATAAAATAAAAAAAAAAAAAAAAAAAAAAAAAAAAAAAAAAAAAAAAAAATTTATTATTAAGTTTTGTGAAGTTCGGAAGTTCGTCATCAATAGTTGAAGGATCAAGACCGAAGACAGAAGATTGAAGACGTTTCTATGGTTTCTTATGAGAGAGTGATATTAATTGCCGATCGGGTGAGAAGTGAGTGAGTACTCCCACCCTTGCTAATGGTTGATTTTCCCTTCTTAGAGATCATTAGAAAAAGATTCTTTTTGTCCACACTTTTGTGGAGTCTCCAGATTTTATTTCGGAAGGTTATCCTTCTTACCTACAACGTGTGCAGGATTTCTCTCTTTATTCCCGCTGCACACATGAGAGACTAAAAAAGCGATCTTTTTGAGTGCAATTATCATAAAACCCTAATGGTGAGGCGAAGTTGAGACTTATGATCACAATCGAATCCGAATTCTTTCATATGGTATGGTTACTTCTCGCTCGGCACTTAAGGATGAGAATGCGTTCTTCGATAGTTCTAACACATTACTAGCATGCGAAACTCTATGTCCTCATAGCTTCTAGGATGCTTGAGACTCTTTACACTCGAAGTTGGAGAAGGTTTTGTGGGTACATCTCTGGTAAACCCTCACGAGACTACAACTCGTCCACTAGGGACACCTAGCGGTTTAAAGGCTTAGTGCATACGCTAAATGCATTCGAGAGACTGCGACGGGGGTATAGTTAGGATTTCTTCATTTGTTTCACTTGAGGACAAGTAAAATTCGGGTTTGGGGGTATTTGATGAGTGCCAAATAGTGCATATTTATACACCTTTTTATTGGCATTTTACTCATCTTTTGCGCTTAGAAATCGAGATATTATCCCATATTCGTGTTTTCTTTGTTTTCAAGAATAAATATTTGTATTAATTAATTTTGTGTTTTTAGGTAATAAATAAAGTCCGAGAAAGCGAGGAGCTAAAGAGCGAAGAATTGAAGTCAAACATCTATGGAGCGGATATCCAAAGCCCGCGCGCAAATCGGTTGCAACCCAACCCAAGGGAAGACATGGGCTAGAGCTACCCACGACCGGATCCGAACCCGCTCATCCCGAGCCGTTGAGATCTCTATCTCCCTCATCCTACGGTCGCTGCCCCCACTAGCATCGATGTTCGATACTCCGCTCAACACTAGATCAAGCCAAAAACGCTTACCTCCCTGAGCCGTTCAGATCGCACCAGCTCCATCCAACGCTCGCTAGGCTAGTCTCATCATTTCTCTGATGCACCCGCTCAACACCACACCACCTATATAAGCTCCTTAGCCAAAACCTAAACCTAATTTTCTCTTCTCCTCTCCTCTCCACCCGAATGTAGCTCTGCTCTCCACCTCCTCTTCCCCGACCATCTCTCGCAACACCATCACCACCACCATCTCCTCTGCCGTTCTTCCCGACACCACGGTCACCAAAGAACGATGCACCATCCCTTACCGAGTCTCTCTACCTAGTTCATAGCTTCTTCCCTAGAAGCTAAGATCGAGACAGAGAGAACTAGGGTTAGGGTTTCGCGAGCAAAGAGAGCAAGCATCACCTCAGAGCCGAATTGACAAGAGAGAGGACTGAATCAGAGAGCATGGGTAAATGGGTATGAATTTAATTGTTATTTTAAAGCAAATTTAGGGTTTGAGGGTTAGGGTTTGTGTGCATGTATAAATAGAAGAAGGAGGAGATGATTGTAGTTATGCCCTGGACTAGCCGGTGCTTGATTAGGGTTAATTTGTAGTTGTTTTCATCTTAATTATGTTTTAAATTGATTTTCTAGGGTTGAGATGAAACCCATGATCATTACTAATTGTAGTTCATATTCGATAATTGCTCTTGTTGTGCTTTAAGGCTTAGGATAAACATAATTTGAACACTTCAACATATCACTTTCACAGTGTCTATCAAGTATTCATTGTAGTCAGAGCACTTCTATGTTGATTGTGTAGCAATTCATACTTCATTGTTATTATTGATCCTTAGACTAATTGTGCCCTGAGAAGACAATTAGTACTATGGAAAAATACTCTAATTGCAATTAGAATATCCATTCTAGGATAGGATTAGTCATCTAAGTAATAAAACCAATCGTGATTAGTTGTACTATGACAAGACGGCTAATACTAGGGGTTGTCTAGTTACCTTAGTTGATGAGAGACTACCCATTGAAACCCTGGATGAATGGCAGCCTTGCCATTACAAGGGACGAGAACGTTATTGAAGGTGAACTGAATTAGCTCGGATTAGGTGGTGAAGTCGACACCCTAGTGCTTTTATACCTTTGCCTTAGTTTAGAGTCACCATTCCAATCTCGGTCGCTCCCGACAACCAATATTGTGTCACATACATTACTTAGAAACTCAGTCAAGCAAGCCTTAGATCATACAAAGCACCCCTCGTCTCTGTGGATCGACCCGTACTTGCCGCGTCTCCAATAGACGCCGTGCACTTGCGGTATAACCCGTAGGCCATCATTTACACCCATCTTCCAGGCCTACCATGTACGCTGCATGCTGTGACCGCCAAACCAAAACCCTAAAGAAGCATCCCCCAGTTTGTGTCGATGTCTCGAGTGTTGGTTGCATCTTGAGTGCAAGTGGCGCTACTAGTGGCGCGTGTGGCATGTGCCAATGGCATGTGCGGAATGCCTTGGTGGTAGGTTGCACGGTTTGCAAGTTAGGTTACCGGCGTGTGTGTTTGGCATGTGTGGAATGCCTTGGTGGTAGGTTGCACGGTTTTGCAAGTTGGGCTACCGGCGTGTGTGTTTGGAATGTGCCAATGGCATGTGCGGAATGCCTTGGTGGTAGGTTGCACGGTTTGCAAGTTAGGCTACCTGCGTGTGTGTTTGGCATGTCCCAATGGCATGTGCGGAATGCCTTGGTGGTAGGTTGCACGGTTTGCAAGTTGGGATACCAGCGTGTGTGTTTGGCATGTGTCAATGGCACATGTGGCCATGTTGACCTAGTTGCAAGTCTTGCAAACCTAGGGCGCTATGTTGGACGTGGGCCAAAGGCATAGCGGCTTGGAAATATGGCTTGCGACACGTGTTGGCATGTGCCAATGGCACGTGCGGCCATGTTGACCTAGTTGCAAGTCTTGCAAACCTAGGGCGCTATGTTTGGCGTGGGCCAAAGGCATAGCGGCTTGGAAGTATGGCTTGCGACACGTGTTGGCATGTGCCAATGGCACGTGCGGCCATGTTGACCTAGTTGCAAGTCTTGCAAACCTAGGGCGCTATGTTTGGCGTGGGCCAAAGGCATAGCGGCTTGGAAGTATGGCTTGCGACACGTGTTGGCATGTGCCAATGGCACGTGCGGCCATGTTGACCTAGTTGCAAGTCTTGCAAGCCTAGGGCGCTATGTTTGGCGTGGGCCAAAGGCATAGCGGCTTGGAAATATGGCTTGCGGCACGTGTTGGCATGTGCCAATGGCACGTGCGGCCATGTTGACCTAGTTGCAAGTCTTGCAAACCTAGGGCGCTATGTTTGGCGTGGGCCAAAGGCATAACGGCTTGGAAATATGGCTTGCGGCACGTGTTGGCATGTGCCAATGGCACGTGCGGCCATGTTGACCTAGTTGCAAGTCTTGCAAACCTAGGGCGCTATGTTGGGCGTGGGCCAAAGGCATAGAGGCTTAGAAATATGGCTTGCGGCACGTGTTGGCATGTGCCAATGGCACGTGCGGCCATGTTGACCTAGTTGCAAGTCTTGCAAACCTAGGGCGCTATGTTGGGCGTGGGCCAAAGGCATAGCGGCTTAGAAATATGGCTTGCGGCACGTGTTGGCATGTGCCAATGGCACGTGCGGCCATGTTGACCTAGTTGCAAGTCTTGCAAACCTAGGGCGCTATGTTTGGCGTGGGCCAAAGGCATAGCGGCTTGGAGATTTGGCATTGTTGCCATGGTGCGCAAGGTGCGGCTTGGTTTGGCATTGTTGCCATGGTGCGCAGTATGCGGCTTGGTTTGGCTTTGTTGCCGCGGTGCGCAGTATGCGGCTTGGTTTGGCATTGTTGCCATGGTGCGCAGGGTGCGGCTTAATTTGGCATTGTTGCCATGGTGCGCAGGGTACGGCTTGGTTTGGCATTGTTGCCATGGTGCGCAGGGTGCGGCTTGATTTGGCATTGTTGCCATGGTGCGCAGTATGCGGCTTGGCATTATTGCCATGGTGCGCAGTATGCGGATTGGTTTGGCATTGTTGCCATGGTGCGCAATAAGTGGCTTGGTTTGGCATTCTTTGCCATGGTGCGCGATATGCGGCTTGGTTTGGCATTGCTTTGCCATGGTGCGCGATATGCGGCTTGGTTTGGCATTGTTGCCATGGTGCGCGAGTGGTGCGGCTTGATTTGGCATTGTTGCCATGGTGCGCGAGGGTGCGGCTTGATTTTGGAATTAGGGTTACGTGTTGAAAACCTAATCAGTATTTTGAAAAATACCCCTATTAATCATTTACACACAGAGTTAAATGCTCTTAGTTAATGTGTTGCGGGTAACACTAGGTCATGGGGTTTTACGATTTTACCCCTTGTCTAAAAACCACCATCAACATTAAGTCCCTGCTTAGCTCGGAGCAGGGGGCTTTGTTGCGAGGTAAGCATAAGATGGTGACAAGCATTATAATGACAAAACGTAAGGAAAATTGAAGGAGGCTCGTCTGACCTTTATAAATAGGATTTGGAATCCTTGCCTCTGGTAGTTTTGCACAAATCGGGAGGCTGGCACAATTGGTGGGCCCGGTGCAGCTTGGGCGACGTTGTGAAGTTGGCGTGAGTCGGGAAACTGAGTGTGCTAGCTGGTGGGACCGGCGCGAAGTGTAGAAGCCGTGCGTGCTTGCAGGCGTGACTTGGGCATCATTGGGAGGTCGACGCAATTGGTGGGGCCGGTCCAACTTGGAAACCATGCTTGCAGGCGTGACTTGGGCGGCATTGAGAAGTCGCAATTGGTGGGGCCGGTCCAACTTGGAAACCATGCTTGCAGGCGTGACTTGGGCGGCATTGGGAGGTCGGCGCAATTGGTGGGGCCGGTCCAACTTGGAAACCATGCTTGCAGGCGTGACTTGGGCGACATTGAGAAGTCGCAATTGGTGGGGCCGGTCCAATCTTGGAAACCATGCTTGCAGGCGTGACTTGGGCGGCATTGGGAAGTCGTACCCTTTGTGGGCCCGTTTCTTACACGCGTGATTTTGGTAAAAGGGAAATCCTTCCCTATTTCAAAGTCTTTCACGCCTGCAAGCATGGTTTCCAAGTTGGACCGGCCCCACCAATTGCGACTTCTCAATGTCGCCCAAGTCACGCCTCCAAGTTGGACCGGCCCCACCAATCCTTCCCTATATATATAAAGCCCCTTTTTCCCCATTCTGCGCTTTATTCTTTCCTCTTTTCATACTAGCGGCAAAGAGAGACCGGCTTCCAGGTATGTCTTCGAGTACTTTTCTTTCTTTTCTTTTTTTTTTCACATAGGTATAAACCTTAAGAGTAGGCGCTTCCACAATCCTTGCATATGATTCCTTGGCGTGCCTCTTGTAGAAAATATTGTACGTATGCAACCAAGGGAATACTGCATATATTGTTTGAACCGTGGGAAATATTGCATATATGAATTTTCGGTCTGAAAGAAATATTTGAACCACTGAAGAAAATCTTTGCGTGTGTATTTCGAACCCGTAGAGAACCCTGTATGAATCCCGAAGAAGAATCTTTTGTGTATATGCTTCATATAACTTCGAACCCGCGGGAAATATTGTATATATGATTTTGCTTCTTGAAAGAAGTATCACGCGTGCATGATTTTGAACCAATAGAAAAATGCTCCATATATATTTTTGAACCCGAAGAGGGATACTGTAGATACACCTGTACCCGTATAGAATGCCGCGTATAGAGTTTCGAACCCGAAGAAAAATACTGCGTATATAGTCTTGAACCCGAGTAAAATACCGTGTATATAGTCTTGAACCCGAATAAAATACGTCATCCTTCCCGTTTCTTCTTCTTTTTTTTTTTTGTTGGGTACGATTATGTGTCAGGGAGATAACTTCGTCTTTCTCCATTTGTTTTGTGCAGATATCTTATTACCAAATTGTTATGAAGGAATTCGATAAGATGTTACATGAACCACATTTCACTTCGTCGAAGGATGCTCATAATTCCAAACCGAACACAGATGATGAATTCTTCACTAGAGCCCTCGCCCCTGCTCGGAAGAATCACCCAGGTTTCGTGCCAATTTTGCTAACCGGTGGTGAGGATGACGGGGAAGACACGTTCGGTTCGCCCGGAGAGCACCATCCGGTTCTGTCTTCATAAAGGGGTATATTCCTCTTCTAACATTGACTTCAGGATGTGTCAAAGTCCATTGCGTTCTTTTGACAAATGGGTTGAGTTCATGGTGAGCGAGGAGCGTATAAATACCAACTTGACTCAAGCGCGGGTCATTGATGCTGTCAAGACTTGATAAATCTCCAGTTAGGAAGGACATCCCAGGCTTGGTTGCTTTCATCTCCGGATGGTGTTCGGACACCCATACAATCATATGTAGATGGGGTGAGATAACTTTCTCCTTGGAGAGTGTGGCTCTCTTCTTGAATCTTCCAGAATCGGGAATCTTAGAATCCAATTATCCCGAAAGTGAGGTGAAGATGCGGGATGACCTAGCCGCTAAGTTGGGGATTTCGCTCGGAAAGACTCCATTGCAAAGTCGAAGGACTCTGCCCGGAAAGAAGATGAAAGGTGCCCTTACGGTTGGTGGATATCTCAATGGTTTCCGGACGAGTTGGAGCCTGAACAGAAAAGAAGTGATCTTCATGTCGCAGCATTTTTGGCTCTCTGGTTGTCTAGAGACACTTTTGATGACGGTTACTGGCAAGAAGGGAATAAGACCAGAGTTGTTGGCGATTCTTTGTGAAGTTGGCAAAGGGTGAAGTTCTTCCCATTGGCAAGCTTGTTCCTTGGTTCCCTGTATGTGCATCCGGATCACCTAGTTGCGAACATGCGAGTTTCGAATGGTTTCATGAAAGTGGATTCATATGTGCACGTTGCTTTTTCGCAAGTACGGCTATGGGAGCACTTTGAGAAGTATGCTCGAAACCGTTGCCTTCGCTTCCGTGAGTTGGGGTGGCTCCGAATTCTTCGATGGGTGAACAGGCGTCCAAGGGTTGGCGTGAGCTTGGCTAGTTTTCTTGATAAGTTGCATGAAATCAATTTTCGGCCATGGGGTCCGGTCCATAAGTCAGTGACTCAAATTGACACTTTTGCTTCTGCTCCGCTCATGTCTTTGTCTTCTGATGACGATTTGAGCGTTGGTGAAAACCTGTTCATCCAAAGCTGCTTGCCCGGTTATATGCCGTCTTTCTTCGTGGGGTCTTTCGAGATAGCTTCTTACAATATTATTTGTCTTTGCTCGTCACATGGGTTTCGATCAAGGGGTGCCTCTTGTTTACCGGCCGGTGATCCCTAAGGATTCATCGCGTGTCGCCCTTGACGCCTTGAGTGTCCTTAAGCCGGGTATCCGTCTTTCCTTCTTTCAAATGGGAAGAGTAACCCGACGACCTTCGGCTATAATGAGTTTTGGTGCGACGAGTTTACTATGATCCGATATTTTGTGAATAACGTGGTGGAGAACGTTCGTTGCAAACCTTCCCCAGCAGTTCTTAAGGAGTATCCAATGTTGAGAGATCCCAAGCGAAAGTTTCCTAGCAATTCGGAAAGCCCCCAGGCCAAGGAACGGAGAACGAAGAACCGTCTTTGGCGGGTTCGGACAGTTTCACAAGATCCTCCCACGGCTCTTGTGTCTTTCGATTCTTCCAATAACCGGTATGTGTCGCCTCTTCATTGGTTTGTCTCAAAACACGTGAATTTGTGAGAATATGTGTCTTGTTTCCTTGAGGGCTTCGGTAGTGTTAATGCTTTCATTGCTCTTGCACGTTGCCCAGGAGGCGACAATTTCTTCAAAGAACTCCAGCGGTATTGAGCCTTCTCATAGCGATGATGAGTCGAGAGAGAGAAGAGGGTTCAACAAGTGAGAGTGATTCCTCCGGTGATGGTGGTACCGGTTTGTTTCGGGAAGTGGTTCGGTGAGTTTCGCACTTCTTTTCTTTCTTCTTTTGTTTCCTCTTTTGGGAAATATCCGACTCAAATTCGCGAGTGGAATCCGGTTCGGAGGATGATTAAGGGGTAGAGCCGTCTGAAAACTTGCCTTTGGTGACCGCCGTGGTGACTTGGAGATGGGCGTTAGCCAATTGCCGGCACGGATGTGGTTCAAACAGTGGATGATTCTCGATGGTTGTTGTCGTAGACATGGAAGAAGACCCCCTGTGAGTAGTGAGGCCGGGTGCGGGCGCCATTTTGATCCCCGTACTTGGTTCCTTATCCAGGTCATGTCTTTGGTTGGCGGCCCGAGCGTGCGGCTAAGCATGAGGCGTTGTACACGAGAATGCAGGAGAAGCACGGACATATGGCTACAAACAAGAAAGTTACTAGTCGATTTGCGCTGGTTAAGCGTGTGGAAGAGGCTTTATCTTCCATTGAGGATATGCGTGAGGTAACTGGTCACACCGTTTCTGAAGACGTTATTGCCGATTTGGGAGCACCATCGCGACGTGTGCGTAGAAAAGGAGTTCAATACTTCGTGGTTTGTCGAAGGCCTTGCCGAGATCCAAAAGTTGAAAGATGCGACAATCGAAAGCCTTTCCGCCGAGGAGATTGCACGACAGGAGATGGAAATCGAAAAGCTTTCCAAGATGTTGACTATGAAGAGAGCGGCTCTTGAAGACGCAAAGTTGACTTTTTCCAAGAAGAGCAGACTTCTGTTGGACGATTTTCCTTGAACGTTTCTCTGTTAAACTTTCATTTAGGTTCTTTTTTTTTTTTTTGAAAGACATATTGGATGTCCGGGTTCAAAACTTGACCTTTGATAGACAATTTGGTAGCTTTTTAGGGTATTGGATTATTTATGGGATGAATGGTTTTGATAATATGACTCTGATTATGTTTTGGGAAAAGAATATTGCTTTTATGAAAGTGTGTGCTAGCAATAGGCACAAGACTCAGTAGTATGGCGGTTTTACTAAGAACCTAAAAATAAATTGTATATCTTGCCCAGTCTGAATTTACTCACTTCATAGGTTTTGCGAACGCGCCCCTCTCCATGTAAAAGGCGGTTTTGATGGCGGTTTCTTTGGTAGCATCGCCAGCAAGTCCCCAATCGCTGGTAGCATCTTCGATTGAGTAATATCATCTTGACAAGTCCCCGGTTTTCTTGTGTAGTTTTTACAACTAGTAACTTAGGGTCGTCGGTAGTTGATTCGGATTGAGTCGCCTTCCCCTACCATCTTGACATCTGGTCGAAGAACGAGATCGACAATCGATATTGTAGCCGATAGATCAATCCTCCCTTTGTGGTAGCCAATTGTTTATGGGTAAAAATCGTTTTCGCCGATTTTGGTAAATTCGGCGAGTGAGTGGACCCGATTCAAACCCTAAACAAATGTGCTGCACGTGAGCACTTTATAGGTTCGAGAGATCAATCTGTACAAGTCCGGCCTAAACCAAGAAATGGCCGTTCCAGACTTGCTTCGGTCACAAAGTGGAGGAGAAGGGTTGATTTGGGGAGGGAAGCAAAGAAAGGTGTTTAGGAGAGTAGTATCTCGACTTGTATCAGAAAGTAGAAGCTTGGGAAGCTTGCAAGAGATGAAAGCTTTTGGGAGAGCTTGCAAAGTTGCCTTTCTGAGAGTAGTGTAGTATTTTTTCTCCTGACCGAGACTTGTTGTCTGGTGGAAATAGGTAAGACCTATTTATACAAGTCGAGATTGAAACGTACCCTTGGCCTCATAAAGGAAGAGAGTAAAGGGTGAAATAATGGGAGGAGGTGGTAACAAGCATGGTTTAATGGGTGAAAACGTTTTTCACCATTATTTCCTCTTTTATTTGACCGCTTTATTCCTTTTCACGCTTTCTTAATGTGAGCGTAGTGTACGTCGCATCTTTGTGACCGCCAAACCAAAACCCTAAAGAAGCATCCCCAGTTTGTGTCTCGAGTGTTGGTTGCATCTTGAGTGCAAGTGGCGCTACTAGTGGCGCGTGTGGCATGTGCCAATGGCATGTGCGGAATACCTTGGTGGTAGGTTGCACGGTTTGCAAGCTAGGTTACCGGCGTGTGTGTTTGGCATGTGCGGAATGCCTTGGTGGTAGGTTGCACGGTTTGCAAGTTGGGCTACCAGCGTGTGTGTTTGGCATGTGCCAATGGCATGTGCGGAATGCCTTGGTGGTAGGTTGCACGGTTTGCAAGTTGGGCTACCAGCGTGTGTGTTTGGCATGTGCCAATGGCATGTGCGGAATGCCTTGGTGGTAGGTTGCACGGTTTGCAAGTTAGGCTACCAGCGTGTGTGTTTGGCATGTGCCAATGGCATGTGCGGAATGCCATGGTGGTAGGTTGCACAGTTTGCAAGTTGGGCTACCAGCGTGTGTGTTTGGCATGTGTCAATGGCACATGCGGCCATGTTGACCTAGTTGCAAGTCTTGCAAACCTAGGGCGCTATGTTGTACGTGGGCCAAAGGCATAGCGGCTTGGAAATATGGCTTGCGGCACGTGTTGGCATGTGCCAATGGCACGTGCGGCCATGTTGACCTAGTTGCAAGTCTTGCAAACCTAGGGCGCTATGTTTGGCGTGGGCCAAAGGCATAGCGGCTTGGAAGTATGGCTTGCGACACGTGTTGGCATGTGCCAATGGAACGTGCGGCCATGTTGACCTAGTTGCAAGTCTTGCAAACCTAGGGGCGCTATGTTTGGCGTGGGCCAAAGGCATAGCGGCTTGGAAGTATGGCTTGCGACACGTGTTGGCATGTGCCAATGGCACGTGCGGCCATGTTGACCTAGTTGCAAGTCTTGCAAGCCTAGGGCGCTATGTTTGGCGTGGGCCAAAGGCATAGCGGCTTGGAAATATGGCTTGCGGCACGTGTTGGCATGTGCCAATGGCACGTGTTGGCATGTGCCAATGGCACGTGCGGCCATGTTGACCTAGTTGCAAGTCTTGCAAACCTAGGGCGCTATGTTTGGCGTGGGCCAAAGGCATAGCGGCTTGGAAATATGGCTTGCGGCACGTGTTTGCATGTGCCAATGGCACGTGCGGCCATGTTGACCTAGTTGCAAGTCTTGCAAACCTAGGGCGCTATGTTGGGCGTGGGCCAAAGGCATAGCGGCTTAGAAATATGGCTTGCGGAACGTGTTGGCATGTGCCAATGGCACGTGCGGCCATGTTGACCTAGTTGCAAGTCTTGCAAACCTAGGGCGCTATGTTGGGCGTGGGCCAAAGGCATAGCGTCTTAGAAATATGGCTTGCGGCACGTGTTGGCATGTGCCAATGGCACGTGCGGCCATGTTGACCTAGTTGCAAGTCTTGCAAACCTAGGGCGCTATGTTTGGCGTGGGCCAAAGGCATAGTGGCTTGGAGATTTGGCATTGTTGCCATGGTGCGCAGGGTGCGGCTTGGTTTGGCATTGTTGCCATGGTGCGCAGTATGCGGCTTGGTTTGGCATTGTTGCCGCGGTGCGCGTGTATGCGGCTTGGTTTGGCATTGTTGCCATGGTGCGCGGGTGCGGCTTAATTTGGCATTGTTGCCATGGTGCGCGGAGTACGGCTTGGTTTGGCATTGTTGCCATGGTGCGCGGGTGCGGCTTGATTTGGCATTGTTGCCATGGTGCGGTGATATGCGGCTTGGCATTCTTGCCATGGTGCGCGATATGCGGCTTGGTTTGGCATTCTTGCCATGGTGCGCATGATATGCGGCTTGGTTTGGCATTGCTTTGCCATGGTGCGCTTGATATGCGGCTTGGTTTGGCATTGTTGCCATGGTGCGCGGGTGCGGCTTGATTTGGCATTGTTGCCATGGTGCGCAGGGTGCGGCTTGATTTTGGAATTAGGGTTACGTATTTGAAAACCCTAATCCGGTATTTTGAAAAAATTCCCCTATTAATCATTTACACCTGAGTTAAATGCTCTTAGTTAATGTGTTGCGGGTAACACTAGGTCATGGGGTTTTACGATTTTACCCCTTGTCTAAAAACCACCATCAACAACTATCCACTATTATAATGATTATTAATTTATATTTCAGTTGGGCCCTATTGGACACTTAAAATTTTTATTATCTTATAAATTTAGCCAGGTTTTTAATTTAGTACACTGGCCTAGAAAAAATATTATTTTAGTGAAGTTATTAATTTATCGCTGATTAATTTATCGAAGTTCTACTGAAGTTTACATCCAAGAGAAGAAGTATGAAGTGCAGCGAACAACTAAACTGAGAAATGGATATTTTGGCAAACTTTTCATCAAACACTCATAGAGCACCTTCCTTAAACCGAGAAACGGATACCAAGGCCAAAAAAATTCCATTCATAACTCATTCTATTTGGAATACGGAAACAGGTGACCCAAACTTCCCTTTCTGTTGTACCAAATACCTATGTATTAATCCTGAGACTCGCTGAATTGTAAGTTATCAATCAATTTTTGTGGTTGTGTACATTTAAAAAGCCTTGTAGTTGCAGGAAATCCCACAACTAACACCCCTTCATATTTTTCATAGATCTAAACATATTAATCATAAAAAGAAGGTAAAGTGCTAAAATTGTAAAGATGGACACAAGGATTTTTACATGGTTCGATCATTGTGATCTACATCCATGGTTCTTCACTAGTGATTGTTGTAATTACATGAATGTTACATTTAGAATCTCCATTAATGAGTATTTGGAGCTCTCTAGATCTAGTTTTTGGGGAAAAAGATGATAAAGAAATTAAAGTCTCTCTCTACAAGAATGTGTATCTCTCCAAAGTATGTCCTCCCTTTCTCTTTATATAGGTGTTTACATAGTGGATGACAGCTAAGATATAGTGGAGTACAACTAATATTCCCCCAATTTTCGGATCTGGTGTGCGTTATTCTCGCACACTTTCATTGACTCTTTTCGCACGCACTCTATAACCACGTACAATCTTCGCACTTTACTCGTGATTAGGATGACGTCATCTGGTGCGTCATTCTGAACAAGCTTTACGTGATAGTCTTCGCTTAGTCTTAGTGATCGTTACTTCGCATACATTATTAGTGTGCGGTATTTTGTATCTACATTTTGCCTATTTTTTCTTGAATATTGTTTGAAGAGCGATCTTTAAGAAAAAATCTGTTTTATTGTAGTTGTTGGTGGAACGAGCGAAAGAATGTTTTGGACTTGAAAAGTACGTACTTGCCTCTATTCTTTTATGAAGTTTCAAAGCTTTGAGAAGTATATATGAAGTATCATTTCTTGAAGTATCGAAGTATGAAGTATCCTTGAAGAAGTATAAGAAGTATTAATCCTCGAAATATAAGAAGTATTGTGAACTAATCGTGTGAAACTATTGTTGTATGTTCTTTGCCTCATGCTATGCTGTAATGAAAGTAAGAATGTAGATTAGTATTCAACATTTCTTTTGTCAAAAATTTCATTTATGTGCGAGTTTAAATCGTTTTTGTTTGTTTTGATTTCCTCTGAATGACTTGTTTCGTCTCATTTGATAAATATCTTCCATGGAAATGATCCTAATGAGGTCTTATGCACCTTATTGGATAGGTCTTATTAGCCTGTCTATGAGGTGTTATTTTGCCCCCTACTTCTCTCCATGTTAAATACCATATAATTTGAAGAAAAGTAATCTTCAAGAGAAATTCTAATAAATTGTAATTCTAAAATCTTTGTAATTGTGCGATTGTATCGCGTTTTGTAAACCAAATCAAAAATCTTTTATTTTTGTAAAAGTAAAATGTTCTAGGAAAGTGGTACTTAGCTTTCATGTGATTTGTTGTTGATGTGAGAAAATGTCGCATAAGTTGTTGAGTCTTCAATGGGCTTGAGCGAATTGGGCTTGCTAAGGAACTCTTGTGCGAAAACATCGCCCTTGACATTTCAAGTTAGAAATGTAAAAATGTTGCACAGCAAAAAGAAGTGCAAGAGGTGAGAATTGAACCCTTGACCTGCCTCTTGACCAACTGTGCTACCTCTCCCATGCGAACAACTATACCAAGTGTGCGAAGTAATCAAAGACCGGCTCTTGGTGAAGATGAAAATAAAAACCGGCTGTGTGAAGATGAAAAAAAATACGTGTGCTGGGATTCGAACACACGACCACGAACGCACATTCTGCTCTCTTGACCAATTGTACAGCTTCGCATGTGTGTAATAATTAAACGACCGCACAGGTTTGTCTTATATTCGCTCATAGTTGTTCAAAAGTATATCAAATATGTGTGAGAGTGCGGATCCGAACGCATGACTCCTGACTTGTACATTTCCGTGGGAACCAACTGTGCAGGTTCCTCTTGTGCGAAGTTAACACATAACAATTTTCTCTTGTGCGAATTCGAACACGTGACCTATTGTTTTTTTTTCCAACTTGAACCATCTGTGCGAGTTTCTGTTTGTGACAGAAATCACAGCGCCTGCCTCTTATCCTTATCTTCGGCTTCCTTCACTTCCTTCAGCGATTTGTCTCTTTCTCTCTCCTGAACACCAAAATCTTCCACTTAAACTTTGATTTTTTCCTCTGAGTTTTGTAGATCTGGTAAGATTTGTTGCAGGTAGGATAAAATCCTTTACTCTTTCCCTGTTTCTGGACGCCAAAAATGTAGTTGCAGGAAATCCCACAACTAACACCCCTTCAGATTTTCCATAGATCTAAACATATTTATCATAAAAAGAAGGTAAAGTGCTAAAATTGTAAAGATGGACACAAGGATTTTTACATGGTTCGATCATTGTGATCTACATCCATGGTTGTTCACTAGTGATTGTTGTAATTATATGAATGTTACATTTAGAATCTCCATTAATGAGTATTTAGAGCTCTCTAGATCTAGTTTTTGGGGAAGAAGATGATAAATAAATTAAAGTCTCTCTCTACAAGAATGTCTCTCTCTCCAAAGTATGTCCTCCCTTTCTCTCTCCTGCCTTTCTCTTTATATAGGTGTTTACATAGTGGATGACAGCTAAGATATAGTGGAGTACAACTAATATTCCCTCTTATTTTGCGTTATTCTCGCACACTTTCATTGACTCTTTTTGCACGCACTCTATAACCTCGTACAATCTTCACACTTTACTCGTGATTAGGCTGACGTCATATGGTGCGTCATTCTGAACAAGCTTTACGTGATAGTCTTCGCTTAGTCTTAGTGATTGTTACTTCACATACATTATTAGTGTGCGGTATTTTGTGTCTACAAGCCTCTAGTAGTTAAATGATTGGACTACATAATTCAATGAAGACCCAATCCATGTATGCACAAGCAAAGTTGAGGCAAACCCAGCAACCTGATGAAATTCCCATTCATTAATTTTTTTGGTTGTGTTGAATTGATAGGTGCAAATGAATGAAAGAAGGTCTCTAGACTCTAGTAGATACAGTACAAGATTGAACTTCATAATTCATCGGAAACCTAATCTCTATGTAAAACAAGTCTGTAGTGGGAGAAATTAATAGACATACCAAAAAAGGCTTTAGCTCATGCATTTGGCTTCCTTTCTCCATTTGTGTTTGCTTCTTCTTAACTACAACACCCACAAGCTGTGAGAATAAGAAGAACCTAAGATGGATTACAAAAAAAACCATCCAATGGAAAACCAATCTATTGCTTCCTTCAGGGGATAAGTCCCATAGAAAATCAATCTATTGTATGATACCAGGTTCCCATGAAAAACCAAAATCCCATTCATAACTAATTCTATCTGTTGATTGGTGAATTGCTTCTGCTTCTCAAGTAGAAGAAAGCCAAGAGAAGTCTAAACAGCAGTAAACAACTTAAAATGGATACCAAGAAAGATTTTCCATCAAACACTCAAAGTGCACCTTAAACAACAGAACAAACACTAAAATGTAAAATTAGTCATACAAGAATCTGGATTTTATTCAAGGAAATACACGAAATCAACCTTCACTAATTTATAGATCTTCATTTCACTGAATTTGTTTCCAAATTTTAAAATTTACAGTGACCCAAACACGGTACTTCACTCAAATTTTCTAATTAATTCAATCTCTCTAGTAACTGATACTACATATATGAATTTTTCAGCTATGAGATAGAGATTCCCTGTCATGCCACCATCTGATTGTTGTTTTGAATCAGAAACATGAGCATCATCCTCCAAAGGTTCCCGAAAGCCCAACCATCTGATTGTTTGGAAACTGATTTCCAAGATTGGGGACTGTCATGCAAAGACGTACTCCTAGATTCACACCCGTTTGCATCCTGAAGATTCAATGCTCAGGAGAAATGATATACACTTACGTTGAGAGGAGAAATCATTATGCCGAGTATCTTGTTGTTGCTGGTGGTGATTATACACATCGAAAGCCATGGTTTGATCCTGAGGTTATGGTTGAGGCGGCGTGGAAGAGAGGGAGACTAAAAGGCAGAAATAAGAGTGATGAAATGAGAATAATACTCCCTCCGTTCTTAAATAATAGGCTGGTTTCATGTGTAATTTGTACATGAAACCAGCCTATTATTTAAAAACGGAGGGAGTAAAACCCTAGCTAGGCTAACACTGATACGCTTAAATAGAGACCAGATGGCAAACGAAGGATTATCTCCGCCGTCTGATTGGTTTGTGCACACATGTGAACGACTCAACTGGCAGACTCACGCAGTAAGAAAGAAGAAGAAAAATCACCTACTCCAGGATTTCCTGCTCATCTGAGCCAACAAATCAATGGTCAATGGCTGCAGAACCATACATTTCTCCGTTCATTTCTTCTTTCAAGGAAGGATTTTACAAGAAATTATTTCAGAGCACTAAATGGATATAATCTTCCAATTAATTCCATTGAATCAATACTTAGCAACATTACGAGCAGAATCTCATCAAGTGACTGAATGTCATTATCTTTTCAGCTCATACACCAGTCACATCAATGACCCTAGCTATATTTGTTGTCATAATTCTCTTGGTTGTGTATTGCCATTCGCTGCTGGTCTTGATCATATTGATTTCATACGCACGCAACAAAAGTTGGTCTATATAACCAGATTCTTGCAGCATCATTTGTAGATAGCTTATAGATATGGAAGAGAATGCCACTTTAAGAAATGTGATTGTTATTCAAGGATCGAACTATAAAGAAAATTTAGAAGCCTCATGAGGAAAGCATTCTCCATAAACACTTCGGTGGTGAAATTGAAATGTTGGTCTGTTTTTCCTTCCTCGTAGGAGCATAGATCTTACTGAGGGAAATTACTACCACGCTGGGGAAACCATCTCTCCTATAAAAAATGACTTATCAGGCATAAATGTAGCTGAATAAACTAAGAACGTTAATGAGATCTCTATGAATTACTCTTAATCAAGAATCGGATGAAGGTATAGAATGTCCAAGCAATCCCCCCAAATAACATTTAAAGGTTCTCCATGCTCAAAAGGTCATCAAGAAAACAAACCCAAAACAATCGGCTACGAAACTCAAACCAAACCTTGAAAATCATCTACAATTCAATTCAAACATACATTCATTCAAAATAATGCAAAACCTAAAACAAAATTTGCTTATACCAACAAAATGTGTATTCTTGTTGTTTTTTTTAGAGAAAAGTAGAATTAAGAACACCAAAAGATAAAAGAAGCTTGATTCAAAATTGATCCAGATTATTTAATGAGATGCTGTCTAGATTTGTAAGCTTTAGCCGTTACTAGTTTTTAAATCTGAGGAGAAGTCATTGTTGCATAAATCATTTATTTTCTGCCGTAGATCTTGAAATAGAATCCAATGAGCCCTTAAGAAAAAGAAGAAAGAATGAAGTTTAAATCAACTAAAGACAGATTGAAAACACATACTCTGAATTTTAACAAGGAAAAAATAAATAAAAGCGAAAACATACATTTGAGAGGAGAAATCATTTTGCCATCTACCAAGAAATACACAATGTTTGCAATAATATAGATCTTCACATTACTGATTTTACGAAAATATTCCAAAATTTATAATTTACAATGACCCAAACCCAATACTCAAATTTTACAGATTCAATCTCTTTAGTAATTTTGATAGTACATATAGTAGCTCCAAATTTCCATCAGAACTCCATAATAACCTTCAGTGAGATATGCAAGTCTGAGATTGAGATACCCTGTTTTTTCACCATCTGATTGTTGTTTTGAATTATACATCTCATCATTATATTCTCACATAATCCAATCCCACAGTTCCTAAGCATAATCATTTCAAAAACATGTCTTCTGACAAACCCGAGTATTTGTTGTTGGTGGTGATGATCATCAACATCCGAAGTAATGTCCTTCAATCGGAACATTTTGTGATTTGAGACTGCTTATTAGGCAGAGAGGCAGTGAAGGCACTACTTAGGTTTGAGAGGAGATATCATTATTCTAGTATATCATTTGTTGTTGGTGGTGATCGTACACATCAAAAGCCATGATCATATTCTCAAGTTGAGGAGGGCGTGAAAAAGAGCAACAAGAACGAGAAGTGAAAATAAAAAACCCTAGCTTATACGATCAAATACTAGCAGGGTTTATTTCGGCCCGTCTGATTTGTGTGCCTGGTTTAACACATGCGAACAACTCAACTCACTGACTCAGTAGTAGGGTTTTTGATATTTTTCTGTCGATTTATAGCCTAAAAGATCACCTACTCCCTCCCACTAGTAAAAGATGTCATTACATTTCTACTGCTAAGTTGAGTCATCATCAATGGTCAATGGCTGCAGCAGAACAATCGTGATTAAGTTGAGTCATCATCAATGGTCAATGTCTCTAATTGAAATGTTGGTCTGTTTTTCATGAAAGTTTGTATGTATTAACCTAATCAATTAAGCTTGATGCCAGTGACGGATCCAGGATTTTATGTCTGGGTGGACTAATTTTTTTTTTTTTAGCCAATACTCTATTTTATGTCTATGTAATATTTGTCGATATACTTACATTTGCCGAGAAAGAAAAGCAAAAATGAACCAATGCAGCAATGATACATCTAGGAAGTTATGTTATTCTTCACACCCTTTACTGTTTAATTTTCGTAGCATGGTGAAATATAAGGAGTAATAAAAAAAAAAAGAAAAATGACCCACGTTTTAACCGACACATAGCAAACAACATAAATACGTGTTTAGTTGGTTAACTTAATATTTTTAAGAAACAATATGAATACGTGTTCTTTACTTTAGTTTTTTAATGTTTTTTTTTTTTTAAATAAAAAACTACTATAGTCTTTAAACGTATGAGATTTAATATTAAATGTTATATCTTTCTAGTGGGACCGTGTTTCAATTTCGTTGAATTGATTTCATGGAGAATTATATCTTCCTAGTGGGTTAACTGAAATTTGTATCTGGACTAAGTTCCACAAATGTTAAAAATTACATTCACTAAACAACTTTTTATGAATTTTGGGGTGGGCTTAAGCCTAGGTAAGCCACCCCTAATACCGTCCCTGCTTGATGCCTTACAATCAAGTACCCTCAAATTTAAATCTTAAATCCATTCATCAAACTGATCAATTTCATGGTTCTCATGTGAAGATTCTCCATGCTTAACAAATATATACAATGAACGAATCCACCAAGAAAATTCAAACCCAACCCTTCCTTGGTAGTAACAATGCTTAGATGGTATTCATTGGAACAGATTCACACACTACAAGCATTCAAACATTTAAATTAACATTCATTCATTCCATATCAAGCAAGACCTGAAACCAAATTGGTTTAAACCAACACAATATGTATTCTTCTTTATATTCGAGAGATTTATACAATTAAGAACACCAAAAATAGAAGGAAAAACTTCAAACATGATTAACGTGGCCAAAAATTGATCCAAATTAGTGATGATGCTGCTGACACTAGTTTTCAAAACTGATAAGAAAAGTCACCAAGGAATATTTCATTCTACTTTAGCAATTTGCAGTTGGAGGTGGCCAAATTACACCAGAAATTATGTAACCATAAAAAAGATATTGCTATTCGTATCGATTATCTTTTCATCTGCATCTACCACATATCTCTCAATCCGTTACTCTTGTAAGTTCTTTTTGAGATCTTGAAGTAGAATGCAATGAGCCCTGACGAAAATCAAGAAAACAAAACATTAAATTAAAATAAGCTGTAACAACTAGAGACGAATTTGAAGATTTGAAATCAACCAAAAGAAAAACATGTATTGTAACCAAAGAAATGAATGACACAACTTACATTTGAGAGGAGAAATCTTTGTGAGATCTAAAATCACTGAGAAACCGTTGGTATATGAAAAAGTTTGTAAAGAATTCAAAATTCACTTCAAAACCCATTAGATTATGCTTGTGTTTGTCTCGGACCAGAAAAGAGGTGATTGTTTTGAGCATAAGGAGTCACTTCCATTGTTCTCCTTTTAAGATTTTTTTTTTTTTGACAGAAAAAGGGCAAAATTAGCCATCATTGAAAAGCTGAAGGCTAAAAATGAGAACAAATTAGTTGTTACCAACCACAGCATCCCAGTAACAAATTAAGGTACTCAAAGAGTAACCTTCAAAAAGATTGTTCTCCTTTTAAGCTTCTCTTTGGATTTTCCCGATGGGTGCTAAAACAAATGATACACCTTAATTAATTTTCCAAACTAAATAAATATGACTCTACTAAACAATGTGATAAGTCACCTATAAATGGACAAGTTTATAGGAAACTATTGGCCATACACAGAGTAAAGTTCGGCACATTCGATATTTATCAAAATGAGTTGAACAATGTGCCCAACAGTTCGGCGCATTATCATACAAAAATATTATAAGCCGAACACAAAGGTTCGACGCAATCGATTTTCAAAACATAAGCCGAATTGTTCTTCGTCTGTAAAAAAAAAGAAGAAGGCTGCTAAATTTCAGCCGAACACTACTCTGGAACTTCCAAAACCCAGAGGAATCATCGATTACATGTCAGAAATCAACGAAATACGAAAAGCCAAGAAATAGGTTTGTGGGAAATACCTTTCTATGTTCAATTTTAAAGAATCGGGCTCTATTTCTCGCTCTCCAACACCAATCAATCCACTATCCTCTTCATCACCATCTTTTCCAAAAACCCTAGATTCAGATGCTACAGAAGCAACACCATGATTCGGCACCATATTTCTAGGGCATCGCTTAACACGAGATGTCATTAATGTGTTTAATCGAGAACTTAATCGAACAAAGAAATTTTCAGAATTTTGTTTGTGTTTTTGGAAAAGATGGTGAGAAGAAGAGTGAGAGAGAAGGGTTAATTAGTAACGGTTAGTGAGTTAATTAGTGGGTGGTTAGTTAATTAGGGGATGGGTTAATTAGTGGGAGAGTTTTAGGATTGGAATTTAATTAAGTAGAAGGATAGTAATGTAATTTAAACTATGCGGTATTATAGTAACTTAAGCAGCATTAGGATAGCCTTATAATTTTGCATTGGGTGCCATCATAAGTCTGTATGCCCCCAAATTTTCTTGTATGCCCCAAATTAGGGTTCTTTTTTTAAGCTCAACTGGAACGAGTGGTTGTTAAATTTATGGTTGCACATAAATGAAAAGGGTCTGCAGTAGATAGAAAATTAACCTCGTTTGATTGGGGCCAAAGATATTAATTGGGGCCTCCCACTAGAGGACAAAAAAAGGTCACCCAAACTTAATTTGGGTCACCCCTTAGCAAATTTTTTTCTAAATACCTAAACTACCCCTGAATGATTAGTATTAAAACTTAATAAAGTTAATTTAATTAGTGTGGTTAGATTATGTTAGATTAAAATAAGATTTTAGAATAATAATAATAATTATTATTATTTTATTTTTTTGTGAGTTGAGAAGAAGAGGAAGAGGTTTTAGAGGAAAACTTGGGGTTTTTAGAAATGAGTAATTCAAGTAGGGGAAATGATGTTGGAGAAGGTTCAAGTAACAATGATGATTGTGTTGATGGTAAGATTATCTTAAATTCTCTCATGGATTGGATATATGTCACAACACAGAGAAAGAGTCGTCAATGTCGAGGGATGTATACCCCAACGACTCTATAAAGTCGTCAATGTATTGACACCAAAAATGACGACTCAAACCTGCAACTTTTCCAGGTTATGAAAAATCGTCATGGTAATATGATATACCCTGACGACTCAAACCTGCAACTTTTCCAGGTTATGAAAAATCGTCAGGGTAATATGATATACCCTGACGACTCTTAGCTTGGGTCACAAAGAGTCGTTATTTTGTGTGTCTATACCAAGACGACTCTGAAAATTTTTGGGACAGAGAGGTTGTTTATTTTTCGCCTGGGGTCGTTGACCTTTAAAAAAGGGTCGTCCATAGAGGATCGTCATAGGTTTCTATATTATGTTAACGACTCAAATCTAGGGTAAAATATATGAAAACCACAAAATATGGTCGTTATCTTGATCATCATATACCCTAATGATTTTTTCATGGTCTCTATATGCATATGAAAAATCGTTAGGGTTTAGGCTTGTCGAATTGACGACCCTTTTACTGTAACTGAAATTTTTCGGGTGAAGATTTTTACTTTTCTTTTCTTGGAGTCGTTAATGGAGGAGAAGAGAAGAGTCGAGAGGGTGAGAGGGGAGGGAGTGATCTTTTTGTTTAGAACTAGAAATAAATTGGGACTTAAGATTAAGGGTTAATAGGTTTTTAAGATTTATTTTTAGTGAAGGGTAAAATAGTATTTTCACAATCAGTTTAATACGCCCCTAAAAAATTTGGGGTGCAAATAAAATGTCAAGGCCCCAATTAATATTCTTTGCCCCCAATCAAACGAGGAAAATTAAGTTTCGCAATTATGAAGACCCAATTTGTAGCAATAGGAAAATTACAAATTTGGCCTTCTGCTGGAATCGCAGAGAGTACCTACTGCGAATCAGTTCTCCAGTGATCCATCAACGAATAGAAAGAAGATTAAATCTTCTTCTTTTTCTTCTTGGTTGAGGAGAAGGCATAATGGCAATCGATCCATTGAATGATCATGTATAATTGTATGTGTAAACTAGGGCCTGGGACTCAACTCACTGGTTAATGCAGTTTGTACCCTAGACTACAAAAGTACCCATATTGGTCAGGCAAAAATGAAGCTGAATAGACCAAAAGTAAACATGCTTGAAAAACAAGTCGCTTAAGTTTGCACGCAGAACTCTGGAAATAGACAGACATGAAGTCAGCTGTCTTTTTGCATTCGTAAACTCAACTGACGGAATGAAATTTCATATTTTTCTAATGAGTAGAACTGACTCCACATTATCTCAACTAACACAACAGGTCCACAACATAGTTATCCTCTGGAACATAGTGAGAACAATTATAGAGAATACAATTAAAGAAACTTAAGAAAACATTACCATTTGTGAACGATTAATATCACCTTCGGCTTTTGAAATAGTACCCTATCTACCTCCAATCGTGGTCAAACTGACATTATTATTTGAGCAGGGAGTAGGAGGAATTCCAGGCTTATCCGATGGTGCTGGGAACGTATATGGAGGTTCTTTCGGAGCTGGACGATCAGTTTCACTACTAAGCATGACATCCACTTCAGCCATGGTTGGCCTCTCTACTGCTCTATTTTGAACACATAACAACCCAATGTGTACGCATTTCATCACTTCAAATGGAGAATATAGATCACCCAAATCCTCATCGACAATCTCTGCCCATTTGCCTTCATTCCAAAGTCTCCAAGCCTGAAACAAAAATGTCAAAATACATAAGTTCATTAACACATTCAGATAATGTAAAGAGGAATTCATGGATATGTAATACTTACATGAAGTAGAAGGTTCAAAGGTTGTTCGGGATTGTAGAAGCTATTATTTCTTTTACCGCTCACAACTTCTAGCACTAACACTCCAAAACTGAAGACGTCAGACTTCTCCGAAAATATCCCTCCAATCATATATTCCGGAGACATATAACCCCTGCATTTATTTGCAAAGACATGTTATATAGTAGATGATTTATTGAAATTTAAGATGATGATTGAGGAAATATGGGGCTCTCACAGTGTACCAACGACCCGGACTGTATTATCTATAGTTTGGTTACTGCCAAATATCCTCGCCATTCCAAAATCTGAAATTTTTGGGATCATGTTTTCATCCAATAGAATGTTACTGACTTTGAGATCTCTATGAATAACTCTTAATCGAGAATCGCGGTGAAGGTAAAGAAGGCCACGAGCAATCCCTCCAATAATATTGAAGCGTTTATTCCAATCTAGGCATGCTTTGTTCCTTGGATCTGCAATCACTATATACAGTAAATTTCAAAATGAAAAATATAAGAAAGTTGGAACTGATTTGGCAGCAAATTTCTAAATGTTTAAGCCATCCCTTGCAGAAGGATTCTTTGTTTTATAGACAAAGATGATAGGATATGAGAAAAGCAACAAACCAAAATAAGAACGCATCTAGGCTTTTGTTAGGCAAGTACTCATAAATTAACATGTTTTCCTCTCCTTCGACGCAACAACCAAGCAGCTTCACAAGGTTACGATGTTGAAGTTTGGAGATCAATTCAACCTCGTTCTTGAACTCTTCAATACCCTGCCGAGAACTTTTGGACAGTCTTTTCACTGCTATTTGTTGCATGTTTTGTAATTTACCCTAAAACCATACTCCAATGCACATATAGCGATTTTAGTAAGTAGAGGTCTGTGAAAGTTCAACGTAATTATCATAATAATCAAACATATGTAAAACACACCTTATAAACTAGCCCAAACCCCCCTTCTCCCAATTTATTTTTCAAGCAGAAGTTATTTGTAGCAATGGCTAAGCAAACAAGACCAAATATTTGTAATTCATGTGTTTCTCCTTCAGTTTTACGTTCATTAAGCATGTTTGTATTTGGAGTGTCGTTGTAGGTTGCCTTGTTTTTCAATAAATCAGTCAATACCCCCTGGAGCTCTTTTAACCTTCCTGGGAAATCATGAACAGGAAAGAAATTGGAGTAACTCATAAGTAAAGCTAGCATGCATTCATTTCATGTTTTTCTGATACATGGCCAAAATAAAGGAGAAGGTATTTACCTCTTTCATTAGCCTTATTCCTCTTGCACAGATACATGTATCCTAATACGCCCACTATAATTGCCACCAAAGAGACTATTACGGGAACCACGATCTTCCAAATTTTCACCCTTCTCTTTCTGGCTGAAATTGGGGAAGAATTAAGCACGGACACATACTAGGACTAGTGAAAAAACAGCACAACATTTAAGCGAGCCTCAGATTGCAGATCCATGAGTCAAAACTAGATGGGGTGGCAGTTGTTATAGAGAGATAACTTTGCAACTCTAAGAGACATAGATATGACATTGCAAGTCTTAGAGGAAGAGATATGTTTTGCTTTGTTAATAAATAAATCGTTGCTGAAAATGGGATATTTGATTACTTACCTTTAGGGGGGATTTCGGGTTGAATTTTGTGGGGAATTTCCGAATCCGCAACTCTAATGTAAAGATCCCCTGCTTTGCCATTTGATTGATTTTTGGTGTTTAACATGTCCCCCTCCCATAATTGACACCCACTCTTCCCATAAGCATAAGCATTGCAAGAACATTTACTCTGACAAGCTGACTTGCATTTTGCCGCACTATTGACTGGTCGATACTGGGGATCATCAGGCAATTCCGAGGTTGGAATTGGTGAAAAAACATCCTTACTCCCACTCCCACACTGCAAAGACGTATTCCTAACACATCCACCAGTTGAATCCTGAAGATTCCAATCTGAAAGAGATCGTTCGACGAAACCAGGCAAACACCCGCACCTCAATGTATCCTGGTTACAATTGCCAAAAGGTCCACAGATACCATAAACATCACAGAGTTGTTTTGGTTGAGACCAAAACAAGTTCAACCTTTCACTTGTAAATGACCATGTAAATTGCTTAATTTGGCCAGAAATATCCATTACAAGTCTTGGAAGAATTGAATCATTATAAAGAGTATAAGTAAAGTAACTCTCATTTTCATTTGAAATGAAACTAAAATTTAAAATGTAATTTAATCTCATCTCAGGCGCTAAAGTAAAGGTTCTTGATTGTTCATTCCATTCCCCACTTTTCCAAACCTCTATGGACTTGTTCCATTTAATAAGATATTGTCCGACTCCAGTTGGGTCTAATTCTAGGTTGAACATTCCGGGAGCTGGATCTTCTTGGTTTCTCCATGAAATAAGTTTCTGACTTTGGTTAGTTTTTTTGTTGAACTTAAGTTTTCCACCAGGTAACCAAGTATCAGTTGGATAATCAAAACTCTGCCAATAAACGACAGATGTATTAGACTTTTCTCTTAAAACTAGATTTCCATCATCACCTAAAACTGCTTCGGTTGTATTAGAAGTATTTGAAGCGGAATGAGTGGACCAAATTAAGGATTCAGACTCGTGGAGAACTAGATTACCATTTTCTGAAAGTTTTAGTTGGGAAGATGTACCACCACTGAGGGGTTTATCTCTATTAGCCACCCAAACTATTGTTCTCACCAAGGCCGTTCTATAGTTAAACCAAATGCCTAAGTAGTATTTCTGAGACTCACCTGGTGTGAAGAAGCCCATCATGAATCTACCACTTTTTGATGTAATTGTTTCAAAACCGCTTAGAGTTCCACCCACAGATAATGTATCAGCTGCAATTGAATGAAGAGGTTTACTGCACAATACAAAAACGTAAAGTAGAACAAAAAAAGAAACTTGATCAAATTACTGCACAGTCACAAAGTGCAGGCAAACCCAGTAATGTCTAGTTCTTTCGAAGCAATAAGAAACTTGATCAAATTACAAAATAAGATCAATTGGAATGATACATATCTTATTTTGAAATTTCACAAAGTGCAGGAAAACCCAGTAATGTTTACTTCCTTGACTAGTTTACTTGCTTAAATGTTTCAAAATAAGATCAATCATACTTCTGTGGCTGTCATTGTGGTTGGTGTGTTAAATTTGACCGTATATATAAAGAAAATTCGAGAAAAAAAAAAAGTCTTTGGTGGGACAAAGAAATACACATTACCTAGGCATTAGAAGTTCATTGGCATTTCCATTCTATCCTCCATTTGCTTTCTCCTTCGGCTGCTTAGTTGAGAGGAAAAGTCATAATTGAAATCAATCAATTGTATGAGTCTCTGATCTCCAGGCCAGGGTATGTGTAAGAAGACCCAAAATTGCATTCATAACTCAATTCTATTTGTTGAGAGGAGGATTGAACTTCTCAGAAGTGAAGTCGTCTGAATGACAGCAAACACTTTTGAGATGGAGACTTTTCAACAAACACTCATAGTGCACTAAAAGAGAAGGAGATATTTAAACACTAAAATTAGTCCTACAAAAAGTTTCGATTTTGGATTTCTGAAATCCACCGTCACTAATTTACAGATCTTCACTTCACTGATTTTGCAAAAACAAAAAAAAAAAAATCTCAAATTTAAAATTTAAAGTGACTTAAACTTCACACAAATTTGCTAATTTCAATCTGTTATTCTGTTTAGTATCTGATAGTACAAAATAGTATCTCCAAACTTTCATCAGAATCAACAAACCCTGAAAGTCTGAGATAGAGATTGTTGACTTGACTGATAAAAGCTTTCTTCCCGTTTGACACCCAGTGATCCGTAAACAGAGCTGATTTGCATCCATCTTCCGTGCTATTCACCTGTTCGAACACGGACTCATAGCAGTTATAGGGCTAGAATTGAGGCAAAGACATCTTTACTCTGAGAGGTGAAGAAATCTGGTTTTGGGTTTTTGTATCTCGTACAACTGTACTGAGATTTAATCCATTAAGATGTTTAATTATATTATTTATATATGATTACATCTGTTGAAGTGGTAAGATTTACAACTGAAACAGCAAAAGAATAGGTGTTTGCTTAGTAAAATACAACAACTTGAATTCTGTACGTGTGAAGTTTAATACCCCTCAAGTTGGAGCGGAAGAGCCTTAACGAACGCCCAACTTGCCAACTAGTCAACTAAATTGTGGAGCTCCTACAGGCTTAGTGAAGACGTCAGCCAATTGATCAGAAGACGGTAGGAGCTTTGGAAGAATTAATCCACTTAACAATTTTTCTCGGACAAAGTAACAGTCAATCTCAATTTGTTTTGTCCGCTCGTGAAATACTGGATTTTGAGCAATGTGAATTGCTGCCTGATTATCACATGAGACAGTGATAGGAGGAGGTCATGAAAAATGCAAGTCCTTAAAGAGATAAACGATCCATTGAAGTTCAGCTGTTAGATTTGCCAAAGCACGATATTCAGCCTCAGCTGAGGAACGAGCCACTGTAGGTTGTTTCTTAGATTTCCACGAAATGGGACTGCTACCTAAGGTAACAAAATATCCAGTGGTAGATCGACGAGTAATTGGACAACCTGCCCAATCAGAGTCTGTATAACCATGGAGAGATGAAGAACTAGAGGAAGACAGAAATATGCGATGACCAATGGTGCCTTTGAGATAGCGTAAGATACGCTGAGCAGCATCCATGTGAACTAATCTCGAATGCTGGAGAAATTGACTTAGATAATTGACCGAATATGTGATATCAGGACGAGTGACAGTAAGATATAACAAACGGCCAATTAAACGACGAAATGAACTAGGATCAGTTAACTCTACACCATCACTAGGGAGTAACTTGAGATGAGTATCCATTGGAAAAGCGGATACACGAGCCCTTGTAAGTCCAGAATCTTTGAGAATGTCAAGAATGTATTTCCGTTGACATAAAAAAATGCCTCTGGAAGACCTAGAAACTTCAATGCCTAAGAAGTATTGTAGACGACCAAGATCTTTAATTGAAAAATGAGATGCTAGACGCATCTTAAGAGAATTAATGAAGTCATTATCCGTGCCAGTAATAATGATATCATCAACATAAACAAGGACAAAAATTGATGTTGTCCCTTGATGATATGTGAAAAGAGAATTGTTACATAAGGATTTTTTAAAACCTTCAGACAGTAAAACCGAAGATAGTTTGGCAAACCATTGTTTAATGCATATACTAGGTTCGGCTCAAAATTGATATTCCAAAATTCAGCCGAACTGATCTTCTAAAAATTTAAATCGAAGAACAAGACCAGGTTTGGCTGATTCGAACAAAATCTAGCAAAGTAGCATTAGCCGAACATAGTGTTTCTCTAAATCATATAATAGGTTCGGCTCAAAATTGATATTCCTAGATCAGTCGAATAGATCTTCTGAAAACCCCAATTTCATCTTTGAAATCCTATACTATCGATCAAACAAAATAAAATCTATCAACAACAAGATGGGTTTGTTACAAATACATTCTTAAATACATCTGAGAGCAATTGATATTTGGATTTCGCACTCCAACATCGCTCACTTCAATTAATTAATTTTCATAAGTATCAGTAGGATAATTTATTTATTTCCAAGCAATCAACAATTTGATGAAATATCAAAACAAAATCATGTTGAATGAGCATTTACTCTTTCCATGATTTGCTTGTGGTTGTGTACATAAAAAATGGAAGGGTCTCTAAACTAGTACATACTTACAAGATTGAACTCAATAATGCAATGAAGACCCAATCCATATATGCACTAGTCAGATAACTTCGTTGAATAAGGCCAAATAGTCATTGTTTTATGTTATAAACAGTTGATTCATCTGATGGCATGTCGGCAACATTAAATGAAGCCCATATTTAGCCCAGTGGGAGGAGAGACTCTTACCGACCTATTTTGAGGCATACAAGGTAATGAAAAAATAGAGTCATTATGTAGTAAAATCAAAAACCCTTTATCAATCATATTTTTATCATGACAAAATTGAATTACTTCATTAGTGTTAATGATAATAATTATAATCTAATATTAATGAGTATTACTTAATGTTAATGATTAGTGGTTAATGCCAATGATTATATAATGTTAGTTTCAAAGGGATTTTTTTTTTTTTGTTTTTTTTTGTTTTGTTTTTGAGATAGTTAGGTTAGGGTTTGTTAAAGAAGAAGAATAAGAAATTAGGCTTTTGACTCGTACGATTCGAGTCAAAATATAGTTATTCGAGTCGAACAGTACCAGGATTCGTATATTCTTAAGAATCGGGAAGATGTCAATTCAAATATGATCCTTGACCTCGATTTGACCAGTCAATTTTGACTTTCCTTGCCAAATAAGAATAAACATCATTTAAGACAAAAGAAGTAAGGTTAGAGGGGATCGAACCAACGCCCTACTGCTTACTATGCTACCCATTGAACCACTGTACCGTCCAAGTTGTTTGATAATTCTGAACTTCTGTTAAATCTTCTATTCATGTTTCAATATACGATTTGATTCTTTAAAATGAGAAATGATTCCCGTTACGATTCACGATATCACAACCTTGTTGTTGACCAGATGAAAGGTTCGTGTTAGAGCATTGCTCGGTCGAACTCACAAGTGTTTCTATATCAAGCTTGTTGTCAAATTTAATTTTCAAAACTATATCTTGATTTCTAGTCTACAATTAGTTAAGCCTCGGTCTAGGATAGAGGTAGTTCAGAAACCAACCAGTCATCATTTGTGTTCTACTGTTTGAGGGCGAAGATCAACCGAAGCTTTTGTAGAACTTCATCGACAAAAGGTAAGTGACGCATTGAAACACCTATTTCTCAAGTTATATTCACTTTTATATCCCTGAGACGATTGTCGCATAACTAATTAGACTAGCTTGTATAGACAAGAATTTCGATTCGAGAAATAATTATTTAGTTTACGAATTTCTCAAAATATAATGACTAAGATTAATGAACAGTGATATGTGTCATTGATGTTATTATGGAATGTTTCGAATTGATTTCGAAAAATATAGAATTACTATATTCGGAATACAAGACAGTGTTACCAGTCTTACAAAATAAGAAAATTGTTATATGTATGAAGCCGTAATACATGTACTTGTACACGTAGCGGAGCAGATATATATCGACTTTCAGATTTGTGTGATATGCATATTCGTATGTACATCATGGGAAAATTTGTTTGTTTCGTGATCCAGATAGGTATGCATATTCGTATGCAATCCATTTTGGAACTTTGGTAAGGGAACCGGGTTAAAGTAATCAAACCGGTATGCGATCCAATATAATTCTATGCTCTAGAACTAGTTTAGTACCCAAACTGGTATGTGAACTGAAAAAGTTATGTGAACTCCGGAACCGGTAAAAGTCTTAAGTTTGCAAACCGGTACGTGAACTCAAAAAGTTCTGTCAACTCCGGGAATTTGAGTTGCACCTAATTTTGAAAACCGGTACGTGAACTATAAAAGTTATGTCAACTCCGAAACTCGGTTATTGCTTATAAGTTTGCAAACCGGTCCGCGTACTGTGACTCAACCGACTCTCGAACGATTCAAGTAATTTATACCTTGTACATTTACCAACTATATATGTCTAGTATGATTCAATTGCAATTAAATTATTTCTATGAAATGATTTGCATTTGATCAATTCTTTAATTAACACTAGACTCATTTGATCACATGATTCTGACTCAAGATTAATGTCTTAGTGAACATGAAAATGAGTGTTAATCTTTTTAAGTTCAAATCGGGTAGTTTCGGCTAACCATGTTGTACATATTCTTTATACACGGTTCGGTTATGGTTTACCTAACCAGAGTGTATATCTTTTTTATATGATTAAGATTCAAAGCTTTCATCTAACGTTTAATGTTGTTTGCTTGGTTCCAAAGCTATCTTAGCTTAAATCTTAAGCAACCTAGGCTTTGAAGTCTTTATAATGGGAACTCTTGGCAACTTGGATCTTTGAATCTCGACACTACTATTCGGTGTGTCCTATTTGTATCTAGATTCGTCCTCTCGAGGAACCCTTTTAGGGTTTAGCGAATACAAAGACTTTCATTGAGATTCGTGAAGCCAGGTTCAGTTACCATTTATCTTGATAACTCGAGTATCTCGATATTGATTGTTTGTAGAGCTTGTTCCACGAATCAAGATAGATAGTAATCATCAAAGTTCTATTTGTCTCGAGACTTTGTTGATTCTACAAGTTTTATACTTGTGAGGTGAATAATAATCTAGGTTGCACTTCGGGTTGCATAAGTCCGGATTTTGAGGATAGCCATATTTTTGTCAAGTTGCTATCGATTTCCATTGCCTGGATCTTTCGTTTGATCTGATCATCCGTTTAGATCGTAAATTAGAAAATCATTCATAGGCTTAATGTATGGGAGGCAGATTTAGTTTAAAGTTTTCAATTGAATTGGAGAAACTCTTAGTTGGTGTGAGACCGTCTATGGGAATCAATTGTGCGAAGTCCTGTTGGGATACAAGAGGCGTAAGGAGCGCGACTATACCCGAATAAGTGGGAGACTGAGTTCGGGCTCAACTACATTTCAGACCGAACTTAATTGGTAGTAGGCTAGTGTCTGAAGCGGCTTGTGTGAATGAGAAGGCGTGAAATAGAGGAAGAGAGGGAGAGAGGCAATAAGAATGAAAAAAAAACAAACCCTAGCTTATACGATTAAGGGTTAAGTGGCAAAATTCCCCAAAATGGACCCCAAGGTGGTGAAAATGCCCCGGACGTTAGGGAAAAGATTAAAATGCCCCATTCCGTTAGAGAGAGTTAAGTAGTCAAAATTGCCCTTCGAGGGTACATTGTTCATAATTGAGGGTTCAATGTTTAAAATTCAGGGTTTAAGGCTTAGGGTTCAGGGTTTGGGGTTCAAGATTTAGGATTCAGGTGGTGGGGGTGGTGCGGTGATATTGGTGGTGGCAGCGATGGTGATAATGGCGGTGGTAGTGGTGGCGGGGGTGGTGGTAGTGGTGGCAGCGATGGTGATACTGGCGGTGGTGGTGGCGGTGATGGTGGTGGTGGCCGCGGTAGTGGTGGTGGTGGTGATGGAGGAGGCGGTGACGGTAGAGATGGCGGTGGTGTTGGTGGTGGTTGTTCTAGTGGTAGTGGTGGGGATGGTGGTGGTAGTGGTGGCGGTGGTGGTGGTGGTGGTGGCAGCGATGGTGGTTGGTGGTTGTTCGTTTGGTGGTGGCGGTGGTAGTGGCGGATTGGGGTGTTTTGATTATGAAGGATAAAAATGGAATTTCAAAACTCCATTGACCGGTCAAGATGCCCATTTTTGATCAAAATGTCCCAAAACTAACGGAATGGGGCATTTTAATCTTTTCCCTAATGTCCGGGGCATTTTCACAACCTTGGGGTCCATTTTGGGGCATTTTGCCACTTAACCCTACGATTAAATAGTAGTAGGGATTATCTCGGTCCGTCTGATTTGTGTGCCTGGTTTATCACATGTGAGCAACTCAACTCACTGACTCAGTAGTATTTATAACCTGAAGAATCACCCTCTCCTCCTACTTGTAAAAGATGTCATTACATTTCCGCTGCTCACTTGAGTTATCAATGGTCAATGGTCAGTAGTAAGTAGTTCTTTCAAGCTATGTTGTATTAGGCGTCGTGAAGCGAGGCGCCCAGAAAAGAAAAAAAATTGGTCATGTGTTGGCGCCTTTTTTAGCTAGGCGCTAGATCTACGCTTAGCGCGCCTTTGGCGCCTAGCCGCTCCAGGCACTCGCCTTTTACTACATAGCTAAGGAACGATTTTACGAGAAATTTAGAAACCCTAGATTTGTTGCCTTGTCTTGTTGGTTGTGTTTATCGACATTCAGTGTTGGTCTTGATCATATTGATTTGGAAGTGAAGGCCCATCATAGGTGGTTACTTTGAAGCTTCATAACAGGATTTTACTTAAATGAGTCATGTGCGGAGGGGTTCCCGAATATTTGGTCTTGATCGAGCGATAGCATTGGAGGAGGAGATGGGAGCACAGAGAGCCGCCATGATCAAGGCAGTAATCTATCTTTTCTTCTATAAAAAAAGAGAGCCGCCATGCTGCTGAATTAACTTTTACATCTTTTGGTCTTCTCTTGAAGTGGATCAACCAACCAGCATTGCAAGATCTCTCTGTCTGAGTGTCTTGATACCCAGACGCGTTGTGTAGGATAGTCTAGGACTAATTAACAAGGTGCATACCACCTGCCTACAACTCTGCCTCATTATAGAGCTCGTATCATTTTTTTTTATAGTGTTTGACTTGAACATCACATAGTTATTTCATTTGAATGTAACTAAAATTTTAAATGTAACTTAATCTCATGTGCGAAATTAAACTAAAGATTTTTAACTGTTCGCTCCATGCACTGCTATCCCAAAACTGTATGGAGTCGGGCTTTTGCATTTTATAAGATACCGACTATCTAGTAGATGCAGGATTGAACTCAACAATTCAATGAAGACCCAATCCATCTGTGCACAAAGTAAATTTGAGGCAAACCAAGCACTTGATAAATATCCACCGGGATGAACCGCCATCATCAATCAATTAATTTTTGGTTGTGTCAAAACGAAAAATGGATAACAAGACGGAATTTTCATCAAACGTTCATAGTGCAAAAAAAACTTAAATGGAACCTTGAAAACTAAAAGAGAAGGAGATGTAGATATTCAAATACTGAAATAGTAAAAGAAATTATTTTGCAAAATTCTTGCAATTTTTAAATTAACAGCGACCCAATCAAATTACTTTACTCAAATTTACTAATTTCAATCTCTTTAATAATTTATAATACATACAGATTGTAGCTCCAAATACATGTCCTATGACAACCTGATTTGCTTTCTCTTGTCGAGATTGGAGACTATCAGGCAATTTCAACCTTTTTTTTTTTTTGATCGGCATGCAATTTCAACCATGGAATTGCTATAAAAACATCTCTACTCCCACACTGTAAAGATGTATTCCTAAAGACACCCACCGTTTAAGCTTCAAAATTCAAATCTGAGGGAGATCAATCGACCGATCAGTTACACTTGCTGATTCATGTATTTGAGCAGAGTCACTGCCCACCGTGTTGTTATCCAAAATACAACCAATTTATTTTCAGAAGAATCGTCAAATGGGACAAAGTAAAAAATTTCTAAAAGAAATTCAAGGATAAATAAGTAAGATATACTATTTATATTTGAGAGGAGAAATCATTATGCTAAGTATCTTATTATTGTTGGTGGTGATCATACACATCAAAAGCCATGATGTGAAATTGGATATGAAGTTGTTAACAATTTGAGACGGAGGCGTGAAAGAGAAGAGGGAGAGGCAGTAAAGTAAAGAGTGATGAAAATAAAAAACCCTAGCAAATACACAGATGAGCTTAAATACTAGGGTAAATAAACAGTGAGACAGTTTTATTACACTTCGGTTACATGAAAAGTATTTATAAATGTGGATTCTAAAACAGGGGTTGTAGATTTTGGAGTACAGCGCGATATTTATGTTAACTTTGATGATTTGAATGATGCAACACTCATTTTTGGTTGAATTATGTGAGGAATATGTCACCGAATAATTAGATTTAAATTATTTGTCATTTTGATTTTGTATAAAAATGATGTCACCATGTCATGATAATTTCACTCTAACCATGTCACTGGATCTTTCCATTCCATTTGGTCGGAGATACGTATGTTCAGTTGAACACCAAATAACAATCAAATGGAAGCTCATTTTGAGGCCAATTTCTTAAGAAAGGTTTGACCACGTTAATAGCTTACTAAGCTTGATTTTTTTTTTTTTTTTTTTTTTTTTTTGTGAAGGTAGCTCTCATTTTCATTTGAATTTAACTTAAATTGTGTATGTAAGTTGATCTCATGAGCGAAACTAAACTAAAGATTTTTACTGTGGCATTTTATAAGATACTACTGATTTTTAGCTGTGGGATTCTAGTAGATGCAACATTGAACTCTACAATTCAAGGAAGATCCAATCCATCTGTGCACAAGTAAAGTTGAGGCAAACCCGGCAGCAACTTGATGAAATTTCCACTGGAAAGAGCATTTACTTGCTTAATTGTAATCCGGCATCACCAAACAATTAATTTCTGGTTGTGTTAAATCGAAAAATGGATACCAAGACTGAATTTTCATGAAACTTTCATAGTGCACCTTAAAGAACAGTTTAAAACAGTAAAACAAAACCACAACTAAGATAGAAGGAGATGCAGATTTTTTGCAAAAATCTAAAAATGGTATTCAGTCAATGTATTTTGCTAATAGGACACAATTTTTTGCGTCAAAACTTTCATACGATATTGGCCTTGACGTTCCATTTGATTTTAGTTTGGTATTCAAGATTGAGCTCAATAATTCAGTGAAGACCGAATCCATCTAAGCACAAGCAAAGTTGAGACAAACCCAGCAGTAACACACTAAGACCTTCCAAAATACATTGTTCTTAATCAATTAGTAACTGGATGCATTCTTCCTCTAGTAAATATATTATAGAGCTATGTACAATTTAGAACATGTAAAAAAAAAAAAACTTCAAATTTGATTAGTGCGACCAAAAATTTATCCAACTTAGTTACGATGATGCTGTCTAAACTTGAGAGCTTTACCCTTTCCTACTTTTTAAATCTGAGTGGAAAAGTCATTCTTGCATATTACAGAAGGAACACGAACTTGAAGAAAAAGGAATTTTTATCCTGCTAATTCTCCGACTCCTAATTAGAAACAAAATCGAATTCAACAACATAATTACAGTAGGAATTATCCAATCCTAAAAAAGATGTTGGCTGTCATATTGATTATGTTTTCATCTGCATCTACCACATATATTTCATTCGGTAGATCTTCTTATTCTTCAGGAGATCTTGAAATAGAATGCAATGAGCCCTGAAGAATATTAAAAAAAAAAAAAAAAAGTTTAAGCTGTAAGGACAAGAGAAGAAAAACAAAATTGGAAATCAACCAAAAGAAAATATATTAAGTTTATCAGACTATTGATAAACTTGAACATGTACATACACGTACATATGGTTGTAACTAGTTTTCCTAGTCTTCTGTTAGGATAACTATTGTACCTATTCTTTAGCTAATTAGGTTTCCCTTCTCTATTCTTCAACTGTAGCTATTTATTTGCTATTCTTGTTATGTATAATCCAATGTAATCATATAAATACCACTTAATGAAATCAGTCTCAACACAGTTGTGTGAGCAAACCATATACTTCTGTTATTAAAACCTATATGGTATAGAGCTAGGTTATTTTTTTTTTCTCTACAACCTAATCGTCAATATGACTCTCGAAGATGATCAAACGAATTCTTCCAGTGTTGAAAAAGACACTGTCTTATCTCCTAATAGCCCATACTATGTGCATCCGTCTGATAATCCCACTTCTGTTATTTATTCTCCTCTTCTCACAAGTGAAAACTATTGCACCTGGGGACGAGGGATGATGAAGGCTCTAAGTGCGAAAGGAAAATTGGGTTATGTAGATGGAACTATAGAGAAGCCAACCAGCAAAACTGATTTGCCGCACTGGATTCGCTGCGACGATCTGGTGGGTAGCTGGATTTCCAATTCAGTAGATCCAGAGATTCGACCAAGTACCTAGAATTTCCCTTCTGCACGAGAATAATGGCTCGAAATCAAGTCCAGGTTTTCTCATCATAATGCTTCCAAACTGTATGCAATCAAGCAATCCATTGCAACCCTGAAACAAGATCACTTGAGTGTTGCAATGTAATTTACTCATCTCAAATCACTATGGGATCAGCTCGATGCCTTCCGACCTATCGAACCTTGTATCGCTCGCGCGAGGAAGAATTATGTGGACCATCACAATCAAGACAGATCGATGGAGTTCTTGCAGGGATTGCACGATCGTTTTTCTACTCTCCGTAGCCAAATTCTTCTCATGGAGCCAATGCCGTCACCTGCTAAGATTTACAATCATGTCAGGCAGGAAGAATCGCAGCAAGGTATTCACTCTTCTTCTATTCCTACTGTTGAATCTGCAACTCTTAATGTTTCTCGTAGCGACCCACGGAACAATACTGGTAACAACAAACGCCAGCGTCCTTTTTGTGATCATTGCAATAAGCATGGTCATACTAAGACGACCTGTTGGAAGTTGAATGGATATCCTAAGGATTTGTCAAAGCCGAGAGATTCAGCACTATTTCCTGTTGCTGCAATGACTACTCCTGCTGCATCCGCTTCATCTGCTCCTGCTGCACCGCAAATCAGTGCTGCACAATATGCACGACTGCTCTCCCTTCTTGATCCATATCATGCTGGTTCTGCTACCATTCCATCGGCCAATTTTGCAGGTATTTCCCTGTCTGTTTCTCATCATGTATGGATCGTAGATAGTGGTGCTACTCACCACATCTGCTCTTCTCTTTCTTTTTTCACTAATTATTCTTTGGTTTCGACACCAATCAGTGTCCAATTACCAGATGGTACCCATACCTCTGTGACTCATATTGGACATGTTAATTTATCTCCTAATCTTAAGTTACTCGATGTCTTCTATATACCGAGTTTTAAGTTCAATTTGATTTCTGTCAGTCAACTGACATCTACAACCACCTGTTGTATCAAGTTCTCACAAAACTCATGTGTGTTCCAGGACCATCACACGAACAAGGTGATTGGATGGAGTAAGCAAGTTGCTGGCCTCTACCATTTTATCTTTCATCCAGTTGCTTTATCATTAACTGCGAATAAACCGGTGGATACATGGCACCATCGTCTAGGCCACCCTAGTGTGGATTGTTTTCGTTTTCTAGCAAGCAAGTTTTCTTTTATTCGTTCTCAGTCAAGTCAGGCATGTGATGTATGTCCTAGGGCGAAACAAACTCGTCTTCAGTTTAATAAAAGTGTTTCTTTACATCTCGTCCATTTCAATTAGTGCATGCTGACATTTGGGGACCTTTTGCAACTGAATCTTACACTGGCGCTAGATATTTCCTTACAATTGTAGATGATTATACTAGATGCACATGGGTATATCTCATGAAAGTAAAATCTGAAACTTTGAAATTTCTCAAATATTTTTTTAATTTTGTTATTACTCAATTTGGTAATTCCATATCCAGTATCTCATCTGGTAATCACACATTACTCATTCCCCAACTAAAGACTTTCCGTTCTGATAATGGGTCTGAATTTAAGTCTAAAGAATTACAATTGTGGTTTCAAGAAAATGGTATCTTGCACCAAACCAGCTGTATCTACACTCCACAACAGAATGGTGTTGTGGAACGGAAACATCGCCATCTTTTAAATGTGGCTCGATCACTTAGATTTCAATCTAATCTGCCTCTTCGATTTTGGGGAGAATGTATTCTCACTGCAGCTTATTTAATCAACAAGCTTCCAACTCCAGTTCTTTCTCATAAAACGCCATATGAGAAGTTACTAAATACTTCACCAGATTACACACATCTGCGTGTCTTTGGCTGTTTATGTTTTGCAAGAAACGTAAAGGTCTCGCATAAGTTCGACCAACGTGCCAAACCTGGTATATTTGTTGGTTACCCTCATGGTCAAAAAGGATACAAAGTCTTTGACCTAGAATCCAAGACTATCTCTACTTCACGTGATGTCGTCTTTCATGAAAATCGATTTCCTTTTATGGATTTACCTAATACTCTATCTGCACCAGCGCCTGTGCATCAATCAGAGACTGAATATTTTGACTCTATTTTTCATTCTACAGAAACCAGTATCAATCCTATTTCTCTGGATCCAATTTCACAATCAATCTGTGAATCTTCTGCTCATGCAGAATCCCCAGTTTCTATAAACTCTCCCGCTGCTTTACCCTCTGATAATCACGACAGTATGCATCATCCTATTTCTCCCTTGGATTCTCTCCAGACTACCACTGCTCCAGATCCGTCTTGTCCTATGGCACAGACTCGTGACTCCAGTTCTGTACTGCAACCATCATCTGTTGCAGAATCTGTCACTCAAACAGCTATTCCAGCACCAGATCCTCGTCCTTCACGTGATCGTAATCCACCTGTCTATTTACGAGACTATCATTGTTCCGCTGTTAAGTGTAAGTCTTCTTCTGTCTATCCTATGACATATTATTTATCCTTTGATAAATTCACCCCATCTCATAAGGCTTTTTTGTCTGCTATTCTCCTTAATGAGGAGCCTAGAACTTTCTCTCAGGCTGTTAAATGCCCAAAATGGCGTGCGGCAATGACAAAAGAAATTTTGGCTTTGGAAGCCAACAACACTTGGATACTGGTGGACTTACTACCTGACAAGACTTCCATTGGTTGTAAATGGGTTTTCAAGATTAAGTTTAACCCTGATGGTTCTATAGAACGATACAAGGCTCGTCTTGTTTCCAAAGGATACACGCAACAAGAGGGTATCGATTTCTATGATACTTTTGCTCCAGTTGCTAAGCTGGTTACTTTACGTGTTTTGTTGTTTGTCGCAGCTATCCGATGCTGGTCTCTACATCAATTAGACGTCAACAATGCTTTCCTCCAAGGTGATCTAGATGAAGATATCCATATGAAAATGCCTCCCGGTATGGCTCGAAAAGGTGAATTTAAAGTTCTCAAACTTAAGAAATCTCTTTATGGCTTGAAACAAGCTTCTCGCCAATGGTTTGCCAAACTCTCATCCGCTTTACTAGCTGAGGGTTTTCAAAAATCTCTATGTGATAACTCTCTTTTCACATATCACCAAGGAACAACTTCAATATTTGTTCTTGTTTATGTCGATGACATAATCATCACTGGCACATATGATAACTTCATTAAATCACTGAAGTTACGCCTCGCTTCTTACTTTTCTATAAAAGATCTTGGTCGATTGCAATATTTTTTAGGCATTGAAGTTTCTCGTTCACCTAAAGGTATTTTTCTCTGCCAACGCAAATATGTCTTAGATATTCTTCAGGACTCTGGCCTCACAGGGGCTCGTGTTTCATCTTTTCCGATGGAACCAAATCTCAAGTTACTACCTACTGATGGTAAGGTTTTAACTGATCCAAGTCAATTTAGACGTCTCATTGGGCGTCTACTATATCTTACCGTTACTCGTCCAGATATTACTTACTCAGTGAATTATTTAAGTCAATTCATGCAAAAACCCCACACAGCTCATCTTGATGCTGCTCATCGGGTTTTACGTTACCTAAAAGGCACAATTGGCCATGGTATTTTTCTATCTTCATCCATTCGCTATCTCTGCATGGCTACACGGATTCAGACTGGGCAGGTTGCCCTTTCACTCGTCGTTCCACGACAGGTTATCTTGTCACCATAGGTGACAGTCCCGTTTCTTGGAAATCCAAGAAACAACCTACCGTGGCTCGTTCTTCTGCTGAAGCAGAATATAGAGCTTTAGCTAATCTCACTGCCGAACTGCAATGGTTGATGTATCTTTTTGATGACCTGCGACTTTCATGTCCTCTCCCTATCCAGATTTCTTGTGATAGTCAAGCTGCAATTCATATTGCTCATAATCCGGTTTTTCATGAACGGACTAAACATATTAAAATCGATTGTTACTTTGTTCGTGAGAAGTTACTCAGTGGGTTGTTTTACCACAACATCTTCAGTCTTCCAATCAACTTGCCGATGTTTTTACAAAGCCACTAGGAGCTCCACAATTTGGCCTTCTGGTTAGCAAGTTGGGCGTTCGTTCTGGCTCTACCGCTCCAACTTGAGGGGGGGTATTAAGTTTATCAGACTATTGATAAACTTGAACATGTACATACACGTACATATGGTTGTAACTAGTTTTCCTAGTCTTCTGTTAGGATAACTATTGTACCTATTCTTTAGCTAATTAGGTTTCCCTTCTCTATTCTTCAGCTGTAGCTATTTATTTGCTATTCTTGTTATGTATAATCCAATGTAATCATATAAATACCACTTAATGAAATCAGACTCAACACAGTTATGTGAGCAAACCATATACTTCTGTCATTAAAACCTATAAAATATATAATCTAAATTTTAGCCAAAAAGAAACAAAGGAAAATAAATATGCGAAACAACAACTTACAATTCAGAGGAGAAATCATTGTGCGTCTAAAATCAATGAGTTTGCCTCAACCGATACGCAAACAAAGTGAAGATTCAATTCGGAACCCATTAGATTATACTTGTGTTTGTTTCGGATCAGAAAAGAGGTGATTTATGAAGAGATCTGAGCCTACTCGATCAGGTGATTTATACAGAAACACGATGGCAGAGAGAGAGAGAGAACAAAATGAGGGGAAAAAAAAGAGGTTTTCAGATTTTATATTATGATACAGACTATGGAGCAAGCGAAACACCTAATCAAGAGCCCTAGCTTCCCTAATTTGGGGCATACAAAAAAATTTGGGGGCATATGGAATAAGACAAAAAAAAAGGGTGCTAATAGTATTTTTAGGGTGGCCCTTATCCCCTCTTTTCAAAAATGCGAAAATACCCTTCTGAGATTAGTGTTAAATTAGTGTTAATCTGATTAATTAGTTGTTAATGATTATAGTTAGTTTAGTGTTAATTTAGGATAATAATTATCTTTTTAAAGATAATTAGTGACTTATTTTAGACAAAGAAGAAGGAGGAAAGAAGAAGGAGAGGAGGAAAAAAAAAATTTCTTTGTGATCTTTGTGATTATTGAGAGATGTGTGATACAAATTCGAGTGAGGAAGATGAATCTTCATCACGTAAAGCTAATAAAATACATATCAATTACGATGGAGATCCAGACATGGCTTATTTGTTGGATTATGAAAATGATTTTACCCAAACTCAACTTTTTCTCAAGCTCAAGATGATTCCTTTATGGAGCCAAATCCCGAAGATGAGTACATGGATGAGGAACCCAATGCTAATAATACACAGGTATGGCTGTAGAAGTTGTTTAATTTCCATTTTGTAGCTTGATTTTACCAAAACTTATGATTTCTGCAACTAGTTCGGCGCAACAGAGTAAGGTTCGGCAGATAATATATATGCCGAACCATAATAAATAAGAACAGTTCGGTTTCTTCGATTGAGAAATATATACGCCGAACTGTCATTCAATTATTTTCGCGCCAAATAATTTTCATGGTTCGGCTCAACAGTTATGTGATAATATAAGCCGAACCATATACAAAAAAATATAGGAGTTACAGTTTAATGTTCGGCTTACACGTTATCCAGCCGAACATTATTTTTTGTTTTCATAAATTTCAAGTCTTATGGTTCGGCTTATAATATTAGTGCCCAATCGGCCGAATCCATGTTTGACGAGTAGTTCGGCTTTATAAGTCAAACACGAACAAGCCGAACCCCGAGATCGGATTACATAGAGTACAGCTTGTGAGCCGAACCTGACCCAAAACCGTGGTTGGCGCAAAAGAAGAACTATGCTTGCCCAAAGAAATTGGATGAATTCGGCCATGTGACGCACCTTTTTATTGCCCATCCAGAATGCGTAAAGTTGGCGTTATGCTTCCCACAGGTTCTCATATTGGATTGCACTTACAAGACCAATAAGTATGAGATGCCCTTGATGAACGTTGTTGGTCATACGTCAACCAAGTCACCTTTCACCGTTGCTTTTTGTTTTTTGCATGATGAGTTGAAAGAAAGCTATGTGTGGGCATTGGAACAAGTAAAGTTAATCTTCCGGGAGGATGCTCTTCCAAAGGTCAAGGTAACCGACCAAGAGGCAGCATTGATGTTTGCTATAAGGAAGGTATTTCCGAACGCGCAAAACTTTCTTTGTACCTTTCATGTATGAAATAATGTTCGGAAGAAATGCCAAGGGATAATCCAACCGCTTAAGTTTAAAGAGCTAAAGAAGATTGCTACATTACCGGATGGAGAACGAGAAGTGAAGAAGAAAGAATTCAAGACAGCATGAGGCTAATGAAAGGATGTGGGCATGTTTCCACAATTATTGGGAATCTTTGACTTGGTCCATCACCGAAGAAGTGTTTGAAGAAAATGTTGCAAAGCTCATTGCGAATTGGGGCGTCAAATACCCGGAAATCATTATATATTTACGCAAGCAATTCTCGGATACCAACACACATAGATTTGTTAGTGCATTTAAAAACCACCACAAGCACTTCGACAACCAAGCCAAAATTAACTATTTCCTTATTTATATTATATATTAAAGGCCACAACGGATCTATTTTTTTACAGAAGACAGTGTAATGTTCTGCTCATATTAACTATTTCCTTATAAACCGAACCTGTTGATTTAAAGGTTCGGCTTATTCGTGTCTGGTATAATGAGCCGAACCAAATGCGTAATCCAAAATTTGTTGAAGGCCATAGGTTCGGCAACTACGAAAATTGTAATTTGAGCCGAACCATGTTCCTTTAAGTTGTTTCAAAGACCACCTAACATTCGAACCAAACATATAAAACCATTCAAAATTACATTAAAACATGTGATTTAAGGTACTAAACCAAACAAGTGTATTTAACAAAACATAACAAACTAAGTGTACTTCACAACTCATAACAAAGAAAGTGTGCTTAACGACTCATAACAAAATATAACAAACTAAGTGTACTTCACGACATATCCAAACTTATAGTTCACTGACCACGACCTCTTTTCCCTTTAGGACATACATTCTCGTCCTCTTCACCAGTTGGCCCGCCCCTAGCAGCTTGACTTGAGCCTTCACCTTCTTGTCGTGGACTCTTGCTCGTCGGTCTTTTTCCTGGTTTATTGGGTCCTTTCCCTTTGTTTATGACTGCATCTTACTGGTTGTACCAATCCTTTTGCTCCTCCACCGTCATCTTATTTTTGCAAGAAATTCTTTTCTTCAAATTTCTCAACAACTCCTTTCCCGCCACAACCTGGTTCCATAATTTTCCCGGATGGGTGCTAAAACAAATGACAAACCTTAATTAGTTTTCCAAATTAAATAAATATGATTCTACTACACAATTTGATAACTCACCTATAATTGGACAAGCTTAGAGGAAGCTATTGGCCATACACATTTGTTTATGGGTAAAAATCGTTTCTGCCGATTTCGGTAAATTCGGTAGGTGAGTGAGAAACTGGTTCAAACCCTAAACAAATGTGCTGCACGTGAGCACTTTATAGATTCGAGAGATCAATCTGTACAAGTCCGGCCTAAACCAAGAAATGGCCGTTCCAGACTTGTTTCGGTCACAAAGTGGAGGAGAAGGGTTGATTTGGGGAGGGAAGCAAAGAAAGGTGTGGAGACCAGAATATTTCTGGGAGAGTAGTGTCTCGACTTGTATCAGAAAGTGAAAGCTTAAGAAGCTTGCAAGAGATGAAAGCTTTTGGGTGAGCTTGCAAAGTTGCCTTTCTGAGAGTGTAGTATTTTTCTCCTGACCGAGACTTGTCGTCTGGTGGAAATAGGTAAGACCTATTTATACAAGTCGAGATTGAAACGTACCCTAGCCTCATGAAGGAAGAGAGTAAAGGGTGAAATAATGGGAGGAGGTGGTAACCGCATGGTGTTAATGGGTGAAAACGTTTTTCACCATTATTTCCTCTTTTATTTGACCGCTTTATTCCTTTTCACGCTTTCTTAATGTGAGCGTAGTGTACGCTGCTGTTTATGGGTAAAAATCATTTCTACCGATTTCGGTAAATTCGGTAGGTGAGTGAGAAACTGGTTCAAACCCTAAACAAATGTGCTGCACGTGAGCACTTTATAGATTCGAGAGATCAATCTGTACAAGTCCGGCCTAAACCAAGAAATGGCCGTTCCAGACTTGCTTCGGTCACAAAGTGGAGGAGAAGGGTTGATTTGGGGAGGGAAGCAAAGAAAGGTGTTGAGACCAGAATAATTCTGGGAGAGTAGCGTCTCGATTTGTATCAGAAAGTGAAAGCTTAGGAAGCTTGCAAGAGATGAAAGCTTTTTGGAGAGCTTGCAAAGTTGCCTTTCGAGAGTGTAGTATTTTCTCCCGACCGAGAATTGTGTCCGGTGGAAATAGGTAAGACTTATTTATACAAGTCGAGATTGAAACGTACCTGGCCTCATGAAGGAAGAGAGTAAAGGGTGAAATAATGGGAGGAGGTGGTAACCGCATGGTTTAATGGGTGAAAACGTTTTTCACCATTATTTCCTCTTTTATTTGACCGCTTTATTCCTTTTCACGCTTTCTTAAAGTGAACGTAGTGTACAGCGCATCTTTGTGACCGCCAAACCAAAACCCTAAAGAAGCATCCCCAGTTTGTGTTGATGTCTCGAGTGTTGGTTGCATCTTGAGTGCAAATGGCGCTGCTAGTGGCGCGTGTGGCATGTGCCAATGGCATGTGCGGAATGCCTTGGTGGTAGGTTGCACGGTTTGCAAGTTAGGCTACCAGCATGTGTGTTTGGCATGTGCCACTGGCATGTACGGAATGCCTTGGTGGTAGGTTGCACGGTTTGCAAGTTAGGCTACCAGCGTGTGTGTTTGGCATGTCCTAATGGCATGTGCGGAATGCCTTGGTGGTAGGTTGCACGGTTTGCAAGTTAGGCTACCCAGCGTGTGTGTTTGGCATGTGCCAATGGCATGCGTGGCCATTAGGGCCGTGACCTTGATAGGGAATCTAGCTAGCGAGCATGTTGGCATGTGCCAATGGCATGCGTGGCCGTTAGGGCCGTGACCTTGTCAGGAAACTAGCTAGCGAGCATGTTGGCATGTGCCAATGGCATGCGTGGCCGTTATGGCCGTGATTTTGATAGGGAAACTAGCTAGCGAGCATGTTGGCATGTGCCAATGGCATGCATGGCGTTTAGGGCCGTGACCTTGATAGGGAAACTAGCTAGCGAGCATGTTGGCATGTGCCAATGGCATGCGTGGCCGTTAGGGCCGTGATTTTGATAGGGAAACTATCTAGCGAGCATGTTGGCATGTGCCAATGGCACGCGTGGCCGTTAGGGCCGTGTCTTTGGTAGAAAAAAGCCGCTAGCGAGCATGTTGGCATGTGCCAATAGCATGCGGGGCCGTTAGGGCCGTGGCTTTGCTAGAAAAAGCCGCTAGCGAGCATGTTGGCATGCGCCAATAGCATGTGGGGCCTTTAGGGCCGTGGCATCGGTAGAAAAAGCCGCTAGCGAGCATATTGGCATATGCCATTGGCACGTACGGCCATGTTGACCTAGTTGCACGTTTTGCAAGCCTAGGGCGCTATATTTGGCATGTGCCAATGGCATAGCGGCTTAGTTTGGCATGGTTGCCAATGAATGTGATACGGAGTTTGGTTTTTGCGTTGTTGCCCATGGTGCGCAAAGATGCGGCTTGGTTTGGCGTTGTTGCCATGGTGCACAGTATGCGGCTTGGTTTGGCGTTGTTGCCATGGTGCGCAGAGTGCGGCTTGGTTTTGCATGGTTGCCACGGTGCGCAGAGTGCGGATTGGTTTGGCATGGTTGTCATGGTGCGCAGAGTGCGGCTTGGTTTGGCATGGTTGCCATGGTGCGCAGAGTGCGGCTTGGTTTGACGTGGTTGCCATGGTGCGCAGAGTGCGGCTTGGTTTGGCGTGGTTGCCATGGTGCGCAGAGTGCGGCTTAGTTTGGCATGGTTGCCATGGTGCGCAGAGTGCGGCTTGGTTTGGCATGGTTGCCATGGTGCGCAGAGTGCGGCTTGGTTTGGCATGGTTGCCATGGTGCGCCGAGTGCGGCTTGGTTTGGCATGGTTGCCATGGTGCGTAGAGTGCGGCTTGGTTTGGCATGGTTGCCATGGTGCGCAGAGTGCGGCTTGGTTTGGCATGGTTGCCATGGTGCGCAGAGTGCGGCTTGGTTTTTGGAATTAGGGTTCTGTGTCGAAAACCTAATTTGGTATTTTGAAAAAATACCCCTATTAATTATTTACACCGAGTTAAATGCTCTTAGTTAATGCGTTGCGGGTAACACTAGGTCATGGGGTTTTACGATTTTACCCCTTGTTAAGAAACCACCATCAACATTAAGTCCCCCGCTAGGCATGGGAACAGGGGGCTTTGTTGCGAGGTAAGCATAAGATGGTGACAAACTATCAACAGCAAACCGTAAAGAGAATTGAGGAGGCTTGTCTGACCTTTTATAAATAGGATTTGGAATCCTTGCCTCTGGTGGTTTTGCACAAATCGGGAGGCTGGCACAATTGGTGGGGCCGGTGCAACTTGGGCGGCGTTGGGAAGTTGCGTGAGTTGGGAAACTGAGCGTGCTAGCTGGTGGGACCGGCAACTTGGGCGGCGTTGGGAAGTTGCGTGAGTTGGGAAACTGAGCGTGCTGGCTGGTGGGACCGGTGCAAGGTGTGCGTGCTTGCAGGCGTGGCTTGGGCGGTCATTGGGAAGTCGGTGCAATTGGTGGGGCCGGTGCAACTTGGGCGACGTTGGGAAGTTGGCGTTGTGAGAGACAGGAAGCTGGGAGGCATTGAGAAGTTGTCGCGAGTTGGGAAACTGAGCGTGCTAGCTGGCGGGACCGGCGCAAGATGGGGAAGCTGAGCGTGCTAGCTGGCGTGACTTGGGCGGTTGTTGGGAAGTTTGGGGAGACTGGCGTGAGCTTGATGGGACCGGTGAAAACAAGGAGGGAGTAAGTGTTTCTACAGATAGCAAAGTTTCCTTATTTTGCCTTCCTTCACGCGCGGCTTCAATCAGGGCATCATCCCAACGTAATTGCATCATCTCCCTCGTTTGAGAAAGGGTTCTTCTTGTTGAGTTTCTCTCTTTGTCATGTCGCACAGAGACGAATCATCTTCTAACCAGCCAGATTCTCCAGGTGAAGGCGTGAGGTCTGAATCTTGCAGGAGCATCCCAACAAAGGTTATTCGGGTTAAGAAAATCATACCAGTATGTTTTCTTATTCTTCGGTAGACTGGCGTACGCTTCACCGCTTGTTTGATGAATGGAAATTTTTCCTCTCGTGCAGAGATATCCCGTTGGAGCATGCGTTACTGTTATCGACGAGGATGACCTAGTCGTTCCCCTCCCTTCAAATCCAAACTCGTTGACTGCTGCAGACTTGGAGAACGTTGATTTAGGGCTCTCTTGTTATGAATACCCCTATGCAGGGTTGTCATTCGGGACTCGTATGAGGTGTCTCTTCTCCAATTATCGGAATGTTGGCGGTTTCCTGATGCGGAAAGAATTCGTGGTCCTTTATACGAGGATATAGAAGACATACGGCCATATCGCTACGGGAGCGTAGTGAAGTCTTTGTTCGTCCGCCTTGGTTTCCGTAGTGAACTGTCTTTTGCCAATGATTGCTGAGATGGAGAATATGTCCATCCGTGCTGCTACGGAGTCATCCATTCAAAGGTGGGAGAACATGGTGTCCACCTGTGAATCCTTGGAGTTTAATATCGGTGGTTGCGGTATCGTCTCAATATTGTGAAAGTCGTGAGCCGATATCCTTGCCGGTGTGATTCCCGCCACAAAAGCCATCTTTGGAAGAGGAGAAAGCTTTGGCCTTGGAGTCTCGGAGGATTGAAGATTTGACTCGAAACTTGAAGAGTAGGAATTTTTGATGTAGCATGCTGCAGGGAAGTGATTAGGCGTAGTATGCCTTAAGCCACTTTCCGTGGATGACTGCCTCTAGCTTTCCCATCTTCTTTGATAATCTTGTAGTAACCACTGTCATACGCTTTAGTGATTATGTACGGCCCTTCCCATTTGGGAGAAAACTTCGTGCCGATGCATCTTCTTTGGATGTGTTTGGCGGTTTTTAGCACCAGAGATCTCCTTCCTTAAAAACCCTGAATTTCACATGGCTGTTGTACGCCCTGGAAATCCTATTTCTGTATGCTTGTGCATGTTCCTCCGCCCGGGATCTTTTGGAGTCTATAATATCTAGTTCTGCGATTCTGGTTGAGGGGAGTGAAAGCACCTCACGCTGGTAGTCCCCATGCATAACCTACTTTCATTTCATCGCCTTGAATCCCCCCTCCACGGGATTTGATATAAGCCTATCGTACTCTTCTGGATGTGACACTGGGATGGTCAGAAATTACATGATGACATATTCTGGATAGTGCAGGCTCGGGATCCTCCGCGGCCTCGTAAAGTGTTGAAGGCGTCTTCTAGACAGAGAGGTGATGATATTCTTGCGTTGCACCCTTGAAGAGTAGAGGACCTCGTTGTGGGTACGACTTTTTTGGTGGACTGTCTCTTCGGAGCTTTGACAGTGAAGGGATCCCGTGTATATCTTTCGTCCTCAAGTATGGTTTACATGTTTCCATCTTTGTAGTAATTGCTGTTGCGGTGAGGCTCTGGCTGGTATCAACGAGTGAGGGGCAACAGTTCTTGGTTGGAGATGTAATCAGGAGAGACTACATTATCGTGGTAACAAAGTAGGTTGGCTGATATTCTATGGGATTCCGTGGAAGTAAAAGGATTGGCTGGATGCGTAAGCGAGCAAACTTTGCAGGAAGGAGTGGCATTGAAGCGAACGTTGAAGCGAAGCCGCTGCTGGAGAACGCTGATGCGTAGCTACTTCTGGAGAGAACGTTGATGCGGAGCTACTTCTGGTGAGAATGTTGGAACGACATCTTGTAACTTTCAGAGCCTTGATGGTTACCATTTTGAAGTCGGAGGCCGCGTCACGTTCTGTCAAACTCGATATCCCTCAAGAGAACAGAGGTTAGTAGTCCCCAGTTTCATCTATCGATCGTGCTTTCTAGGAGAGGTTGGGGTTTGGGAATGGCTTCTCTGGCTGGAAGCGCCTGCTTTCCCGATGCAGTGCGGTTGAGGGGTGCAAAATATGTCTTGATGCTACGCCTTGGAGAAACATAGAATCTCACATAACTGTTTCATCATAGACTGTACGACTTTGTGGGTGAAGTTCCCATTGTGCGGGTCCTGACGGGAGAAGGGTCTCTGTGAACTCAGGAGAGTTGTTGATTTCCCTTGCTTTCGATTTTTGAGAAGTCTTTCCTGATCTTCATGTGTGACGAAATTGGATCGCTTATCCCCTTATACTGGGCGTCTAAGAGCAACGCGAGCCTCTTCATCTATAAACGCACGTCCTGCTGAAGTATCTTTTGTCTTTTCATCAAATCAACAGTGCTAAAAGAAGGTCGGCTTCTTCCGGATCTTCCAGTATCTTGCCCTGATGGTGGAGTAGCGTCTCTGGTGACGGTTGAAGTTGCCATGCTTGAATAACCATTGGGGTGGCGGAAGCGGCTCTGGTTCTGGTGATCGTAAGTGTATCGTGCAGAGATGACACGGTTTTGATCACGAAGTCTTTGGAGCCATGGCGCTGTTTCGAAGGGCAAGGATGGTCTTTGGAAGGGCGCAAGTTGTTACTATTTGGAAGGATGCAAACTGTTAGCACAGAGTGTGGTACTGCGGCTGGCATGCGCGTGCGGCATGTGTGCCTGGCATGTGCGTCTGGTAAGCGTGTCTGGTAAGCACGTCTGGCAAGCGCGTCTGGCAAGCACTTCTTTTCTTTCTTCTTCTGTTTCTTCTTTTGAAAAATGTCTAACTCAAGTTCGCAGGAGGAATCCGGTTCGGAGGATGATTCTGGGGTAGAGCCACACGAAAACTTGCCTTTGGTGACCACCGCTGGTGACTTGGAGATGGGCGTTAGCCAATTGCCGGCACGGATGTGGCTCAAACGGCGGATGATTCTCGATGGTTGCTGCCGTAGACATGGAAGAAGACCCTTTGCGAGTCGTGAGGCCAAAGTGCGGGCGCTTTTTTTGATCCTCCGTACTTGGTTCCTTATCCAGGTCATGTGCTTGGTTGGCGGCTTCAGCGTGCCGGCTAAGCACGAGGCGTTGTACACCGTAACTGGGAGAAGTACGGACATATGGCCACAACCAAGAAAGTCACTAGTCGATTTGCACTGGTTATAAGCGTGTGGAAGAGGCTTTATCTTCCATCGAGGATATGCGTGAGGTGACTGGTCACACCGTTTCTGAAGACGTTATTGCCGACTGGGAGCACCATCGCGACGTGTGCGTAGAAAAGGAGTTCAACACTTCGTGGTTTGTCGAAGGCCTTGCTTGAGATCCAAAAAGTTGAAAGATGCGGCAATCGAAAGCCTTTCCGCCGAGGAGATTGCACGACAGGAGGTGGAACTCGAAAAGCTTTCCAAGATGTTGACTATGAAGAGAGCGGCTCTTGAAGATGCAAAGTTGACTTTCTCCAAGAAGTGCAGACTTCTGTTGGATGATTTTCCTTGAACGTTTCTCTATTAATCTTTCATTTAGGTTCTTTTTTTTTTTTTTTTTGGGAGACATATTGGATGTCTGGTTCAAAGCTCGACCTTTGATAGACAGCTGGTAGCTTTTTAGGGTATTGGATTATTTCTGGGATGAATGGTTTTGATAATATGACTCTGATTATGTTTTTGGAAAGGAATATTGCTTCTATGAGAGTGTGTGCTAGCAATAGGCACAAGACTCAGAAGTATGACGGTTTTACTAGGAACCTAAAAATAGATCGTATATCTTGCTTGTGATCTAAATTTACTCACTTCATAGGTTTTGTGAACATGCCCCTCTCCGTGTAAAAGGCGGCTTTCCGGTAGCATCGCTGATTAGTCCCCGATTGTTGGTAGTGTCTTGACGAGTCTCTAGTTTAAAGGGTGTAGTTTTAACAACTGATAACCGGGTTGTACGCAGTTGAGTCGGACTGAGTCGCAAGTCCCCAATCGCTGGTAGCATCTTCAACGAGTCCCCCGGTTTTCAGGTGTAGTTTTACAACTGTAATCGGGGCCGCGGCGATTGAGTCGGATCGAGCGGTAGCATCTTCGGCAAGTCCCCAATTTTCTCGTGTAGTTTTACAACTAGTAATTGGGTTGTCTGGTAGTTGCGTCGGTTGAGTCGCCTTCCCCCACCATCTTGACATCTGGGTCGAAGAATGAGATCGACAGTCTGACATTGTAGCCGATAGATCAATCCTCCCATTTGTGGTCGCCAATTGTTTATGGGTAAAAATCGTTTCGCCGATCTCGGTAAATTCGGTAGGTGAGTGAGAAACTGGTTCAAACCCTAAACAAATGTGCTGCACGTGAGCACTTTATAGATTCGAGAGATCAATCTGTACAAGTCCGGCCTAAACCAAGAAATGGCCGTTCCGGACTTGCTTCGGTCACAAAGTGGAGGAGAAGGGTTGATTTGGGGAGGGAAGCAAAGAAAGGTGTGGAGACCAGAATAATTCTGGGAGAGTAGTGTCTCGACTTGTATCAGAAAGTGAAAGCTTAAGAAGCTTGCAAGAAATGAAAGCTTTTGGGAGAGCTTGCAAAGTTGCCTTTCTGAGAGTGTAGTATTTTTCTCCTGACCGAGACTTGTCGTCTGGTGGAAATAGGTAAGACCCATTTATACAAGTCGAGATTGAAACGTACCCTGGCCTCATGAAGGAAGAGAGTAAAGGGTGAAATAATGGGAGGAGGTGGTAACCGCATGGTGTTAATGGGTGAAAACGTTTTTCACCATTATTTCCTCTTTTATTTGACCGCTTTATTCCTTTTCACGCTTTCTTAATGTGAGCGTAGTGTACGCTGCTGTTTATGGGTAAAAATCGTTTCTGCTGATTTCGGTAATTTTGGTGGGTGAGTGAGAAACTAGTTCAAACCCTAAACAAATGTCCGCACGTGAGCACTTTATAGATTCGAGAGATCAATCTGTATAAGTCCGGCCTAAACCAAGAAATGGCCGTTCCAGACTTGCTTCGGTCACAAAGTGGAGGAGAAGGGTAGATTTGGGGAGGGAAGCAAAGAAAGGTGTTGAGACCAGAATAATTCTGGGAGAGTAGCGTCTCGATTTGTATCAGAAAGTGAAAGCTTAGGAAGCTTGCAAGAGATGAAAGCTTTTTGGGAGAGCTTGCAAAGTTGCCTTTCTGAGAGTGTAGTATTTTTCTCCTGACCGAGACTTGTGTCTGGTGGAAATAGGTAAGACCTATTTATACAAGTCGAGATTGAAACGTACCCTGGCCTCATGAAGGAAGAGAGTAAAGGGTGAAATAATGGGAGGAGGTGGTAACCGCATGGTTTAATGGGTGAAAACGTTTTTCACCATTATTTCCTCTTTTATTTGACCGCTTTATTCCTTTTCACGCTTTCTTAAAGTGAACGTAGTGTACGCAATGCATCTTTGTGACATGCCAAACCAAAACCCTAAAGAAGCATCCCCCAGTTTGTGTTGATGTCTCGAGTGTTGGTTGCATCTTGAGTGCAAATGGCGCTGCTAGTGGCGCGTGTGGCATGTGTCAATGGCATGTGCGGAATTCCTTGGTGGTAGGTTGCACGGTTTTGCAAGTTAGGCTACCGGCGTGTGTGTTTGGCATGTGCGGATTGCCTTGGTGTTTGGTTGCAGGGTTTGCATGTTTGGCTACCAGCGTGTGTGCTTGGCTTGTGCCAATGGCATGTGCGAATGCCTTGGTGGTAGTTTGCACGGTTTGCAAGTTAGGCTACCAGCGTGTGTGTTTGGCATGTGCCAATGGCATGTGCGGAATGCCTTGGTGGTAGGTTGCACGGTTTGCATGTTAGGCTACCAGCGTGTGTGTTTGGAATGTGCCAATGGCATGCGTGGCCATTAGGGCCGTGACCTTGATAGGGAAACTAGCTAGCGAGCATGTTGGCATGTGCCAATGGCATGCGTGGCCGTTAGGGCCGTGCCCTTGACAGGGAAACTAGCTAGCGAGCATGTTGGCATGTGCCAATGGCATGCGTGGCCGTTAGGGCCGTGATTTTGATAGGGAAACTAGCTAGCGAGCATGTTGGCATGTGCCAATGGCATGCATGGCTTTTAGGGCCGTGACCTTGATAGGAAACTATCTAGCGAGCATGTTGACATGTGCCAATGGCATGCGTGGCCGTTAGGGCCGTGATTTTGATAGGGAAACTAGCTAGCGAGCATGTTGGCATGTGCCAATGGCATGCATGGATTTTAGGGCCGTGACCTTGATAGGGAAACTAGCTAGCGAGCATGTTGGCATGTGCCAATGGTATGCGTGGCCGTTAGGGCCGTGATTTTGATAGGGAAACTAGCTAGCGAGCATGTTGGCATGTGCCAATGGCACGCGTGGCCGTTAGGGCCGTGGCTTTGGTAGAAAAAGGCCGCTAGCGAGCATGTTGGCATGTGCCAATAGCATGCGGGGCCGTTAGGGCCGTGGCTTTGGTAGAAAAAGCCGCTAGCGAGCATGTTGGCATGCGCCAATAGCATGTGGGGCCGTTAGGGCCGTGGCTTCGGTAGAAAAAGCCGCTAGCGAGCATATTGGCATGTGCCATTGGCACGTACATCCATGTTGACCTAGTTGCACGTTTTGCAAGCCTAGGGCGCTATATTTGGCATGTGCCAATGGCATAGCGGCTTAGTTTGGCATGGTTGCCAATGAATGTGATACGGAGTTTGGTTTTAGCGTTGTTGCCCATGGTGCGCAATATGCGGCTTGGTTTGGCGTTGTTGCCATGGTGCGCAGTATGCGGCTTGGTTTGACGTTGTTGCCATGGTGCGCAGAGTGCGACTTGGTTTGGCATGGTTGCCACGGTGCGCAGAGTGCGGCTTGGTTTGGCATGGTTGCCATGGTGCGCAGAATGCGGCTTGGTTTGGCATGGTTGCCATGGTGCGCAGAGTGCGGCTTGGTTTGGCGGGGTTGCCATGGTGCGCGAGTGCGGCTTAGTTTGGCGTGGTTGCCATGGTGCGCAGAGTGCGGCTTGGTTTGGCATGGTTGCCATGGTGCGCAGTATGCGGCTTGGTTTGGCATGGTTGCCATGGTGCGCAGAGTGCGGCTTGGTTTGGCATGGTTGCCATGGTGCGCAGAATGCGGCTTGGTTTGGCATGGTTGCCATGGTGCGCAGAGTGCGGCTTGGTTTTTGGAATTAGGGTTCTGTGTCGAAAACCCTAATTTGGTATTTTGAAAAAATACCCCTATTAATTATTTACACCTGAGTTAAATGCTCTTAGTTAATGCGTTGCGGGTAACACTAGGTCATGGGGTTTTACGATTTTACCCCTTGTTTAGAAACCACCATCAACAACAGTGTAAAGTTCGGCACATACAATATTTATCAATATGAGCCGAACAAGGTGCCCAACAGTTTTAGCCGTGGTCAGAAAAAGGTTCGGCACATTCGATATTTATCACAATGAGCCGAACAATGTACCTAACGGAGTTCTATTTGGTTATCATACAAAATTTTCGAGCCGAACTCATTGGTTCGGCTTCGTACGATATTCACAATATAACAAATGTTAAGCCGAACTGTTCTTGGTCTGTATATAAAAAATAAGTTCGGTCTGCGACATTTGGCCCTAACACTACCCCGAAACTAACAACAACCTAGACGAATCATCGATTACATGTCATAAATCAACGAAATACGCAAAAATAAACAATGGGTTTGTGGGAAATACCTTTCTATATGCAATTTTAAAGAATCAGCCTCTATTTCTCCCTCTCCAACACCAATCGATCCACTAACCACTTCATCTCCATCTTTTCCAAAAATCCTAGATTGAGATGCTTCAGATTCAATAACAGGATTCGGCACCGTATTTCTAGGGCATCGCTTAACACGAGGTGCCATGTATGTGTTTAATCGAAAACTTAAACGAACAAAGTTTCAGAAATTTTGGAGAAGAAGATAAGAAGAAGAGGGGGAGAGAAGGGTTTTTGGTTTTAAAAACTTTTAAGAAAAAATTTGGTTAATTAAGCGTTTTAGGATTAATGAGTGAGTTAATTAGTGGGTAATGGTTAATTAGTGGGAGGGTAGTTAATTAGTGGGAGGGTAGTTAATTAGTGGATTAGTGGGAGGGTAGTAATGTAATTTAAACTAGGCATGGGTATTATGGTAACTTAAGCATCATTATGGCAGCCCTTATAATTTTGCATTGGGTGCCATAATATCTCGTATGCCCCCAAATTTTTTTGTATGCCCCAAATTAGGCTTCTTCTAGATGGCAAGTTGTTGGCAACATGAAATGAAGCCCATATTGAGCCCAATGAAAGGAGAGACTCCTACTAACTTCTTCCTCGTTACCTACCCTTTGTTGCCAAATGAATAGTGCTACACTATTAGTCATTTTTTCTTCTCATTTGAGTCATCGATGGTCAATGGCTGCGGCGGTACAACTCGCGGTAGATACAAGCAAAGTTGTGGAAAACCCCGAAGCCTAATGAATTTCCCAATCATAATTTTATTTGTGTGGTTGTGTTTATAGTTACACGTAAAAGAAAGAGGATCTCCAGACAACAACCACAAGCTGTGAGCATAAGAAGAACCTAAGATGGAGGATAAGTGCTATTGGAAAGATTAACCTAAGAAAGAGGATCTCCAGATAACAAAAAAGCCATGCCTATGGCTTTCTAATTGAAATCAAGTTTGACTACTTACTGCAAATCAGTCTTCAAGTGTTGCATTCATGACTGGAGGAAAAATTAAAATAGAAAGAAGATTTAATCTTCTTTGCTGCTGCTTTATTGAGAGGATAAGTCCTATTGGAAATCAATCTATAATCTATTGTATGATGCAAGGATGAACAAAAATCCCATTCATAACAAATTCTATTTTTGACTGCTGAATTGCTACTGCTTCTCAAGAAGAAGAAAGCCAAGAGAAGTTTAAATGGCAGCAAACAACTAAAAATGGATACCAAGACAAATTTTCCATCAAACACTCAAAGTGCACCTTAAACAACAGAACAAACACTAAAATGTAAAATCAGTCATACAAGAATCTGGATTTTATTCAAAGAAATACACGAAATCTAAGAAATATCAGAGAAAGAATCAGATCAGAGCAAGAATCAGATTGTAAAGAAATTGTGTTATTATTTGTTTTTCCAACAATACAGACAAGACCCTTTCAGACATGTTTTATACTCAATTATTACAAACTTGACTGCAGCCTTTACTAGACTTTCAAGTCATACTGACTTGACCAAAACACCTTGACTTATCATTCTTAACAGCCCCCCTCAAGTAGATACTGTATAGTACAGGAGAAACTTGAAAAACAAGCAGTTCAAGGTGCAAAATGCTAAAAAGCTAAACCAGAAAAAACACTATTGTCAGAAGAGAGTTTATTCGCAACAGCAAGTGTTAGAGAACTCTGACACTCATTATGTGTAACAGCAGAACAAGAAACATCTGTAATAGCACCACTTGAAACATTTCCCAGTAATTGAAAAAGTAAAGAAGTAAACGTTGGAGAACACAATCCCTTGGTGAATAAATCTGCAAGCTGATTTGCTGAGGAGACATGATTAATCTTAATGAATCCTTTCACCACCAGATCTCTGATTACATGATATTGGACTTCTATATGTTTAGCCCTGGCATGAAATACAGGGTTAGAAGCTAAACAAATAGATGAAGTATTATCACAGAACATTTGTATTGGAAAAGTAACTGGTATGTGAAGTTCCTTAAAAACATTTGAAATCCATTCTAATTCAAAAGCAGCAACAGATAAACATTTGTACTCAGCTTCAGCAGATGATCTAGACACAGTTGGTTGTTTCTTGCTTGACCAACAAATCAGAGAACTACCCATAAAAATAGCATAACCAGAGGTTGATCTTCTTGTATCTGGACATCCAGCCCAATCAGAATCAGTGTAAGCTTTCACAGATGAAATATCACCTTTCCTCAGAGTAAGACCAAGACCAATAGTACCCTTTAGATATCTTAAGATTCTATTAACTAACAAATAATGAATGTCAGTTGGAGCATGCATGAATTGTGACACATAGTTTACTCCAAAAGCTATGTCGAGGTCTAGTAATTGTTAAGTGCGAAGACTACCAACTATAGTTCTCACTCTGCGGGTTTTCTAGTAATGTACCATCATTTATAGATGCTCTAGACTCTTTGACAACTGGAGTATCACAAGGCTTGCACTCAAGCATGTTTGCTTTTGTAAGAAGCTCTAAAACATATTTCTTCTGAGTTAAAAACAAAGAGTCTGCATTTCTGTGAGCTTCAATGCCTAAAAAATAACTCAAGTCCCCAAGCTGCTTCATTGCAAACTCTACACTTAAAGCTTGAATTAACTTCTCCATAAATATATAGAATTCAGTGAGGATAATATCATCCACATATACCGAAGTATAAGCATAACGAAGAAGATGTAAAAATGAACATTGAGTAATCACGATAGATCGACAAAGCCAAATTTTATCAAAAAGTACTAAACCTCTCAAACCAAGCCCTTGGTGCTTGTTTAAGTCCATATAAGCTTTTCTTTAGATGACAAACATGATCCGAAATTCGGGATTGACAAATCCACGAGGTGAACCATATACACATCTTCATTTAAAAATCCATGCAAGAAAGCATTGGATACATCTAATTGCTTTATTTTCCAATTATGAGTAACAGCTAAAACAAGAACAATTCGAACTGTTGTTGATTTCACCACCGGACTAAAAGTTTCATTATAATCTACACCATCCTGTTGATTATAACCTAAAGCTACTAACCGTGACTTTAATCTGTCCAATGTACCATTTGCTTTTAGCTTTACTCTATACACCCATTTACATCCCAACACATTCATATGAGGTTCATATTTAACTAATTCCCAAGTATCATTATCTTGCAATGCTGTATGTTCTTCTTTCATAGAGATTTGCCATTTTGGATTTTTCATTGAACTCTTAAATGTCTTTGGCTCAGGTGGAATAGCTAACAAAGAAGTAAAGGCTGTGGGAATAGGATATTTGATATTACAGTTCATAACATGATCTTTAAAAACTTTAGGTTTGATCACACCTTTCATAGATCTTGTTACAACAGTTCTAGAAGGAGGAGAAGAAATATCAGGTGGAGGTAAATCAGATAAAACAGATGATGAAGATAAATCATGACATTCAGAATCAGTTGAAGGAGGAACAGGACAAATACTTTCTTTTAAATAGTAAAACTCTTGTTCTGAAAATACAACATTTCTGGAAATATGAAGTTTTCTTAAAACCGGATCATAACATTTGTATCCTTTATGTAAAGGACTATAACCAATAAACACACACCTTACTGACTTAGGTGAAAGTTTATTTGGTCTAGAATGACCCAAAAAAGGATAACATACAGTACCAAATACCCTTAGAAAACTATAGTCAGGAACTGAGTTATGAAGGATTTCAAAAGGAGACTTATTTTTAAGAATTGGTGTTGGTGTTCTATTAATGAGATAGGTAGCAGTTAAAAAGGCATCATACCAAAAATATTTAGGACATGAAGCATTAAAGAGTAAAGTGTTACCCATCTCTGTAATATGCCTATGCTTTCTCTCAGCAAGGCCATTTTGTTCTGGTGTCTTTGGACAAGAAATTCTTAAATTTATACCATTGGAAGACAGATATGTACCTAATGGACCCTTAACAAGTTCACTAGCACCATCTGTTTGAAAACTTTGAATTTTAGTAGAAAACAGAGTTTCAGTTAAGTTTTTGAAATGAATGAAACACTTTAAAACATCAGACTTCAGTTCCATAGGATAAATCCAATGGAACCTACTAAAATCATCTATGAACAATATATAATATTTAAAACCTTGCAAAGATGCTATTGGAGATGGACCCCATTCATCACAGTGAATTAAAGACAATGGAGTAAGAGCATGAGATGGAGAAAGTTGAAAAGGAAGCCTTTTGCTCTTGGCAATTTGACAAGGATGACACAGATGAGAAGATGATTTGGAAGAAGTTACAACAATTTGTTTGGAAGCATGAAGTTGATTTATAACTTTGGTAGAAGGATGACCCATTCTATTGTGCCATATTTCAGAAGATGCATGTATAGCATTCAAAGCATGATGAAAGTTATCAGATGAAATAGGATAAAGATTGTTAACTATTCTACCCTTGGCCAAGAGTACATCAGTAAGCAAATCCCTAATTTCATAACCTGTAGGATGTAACTTGAAGTAGCAATTATTATCAGATGTAAACTGTCCTACTGACAATAAATTGTGTTGCATAGCAGGCACATGAAGTATGTTTTGCAACTTAAAACTAGTATTTTGAGTATGCAAGTTGGAATTTACAGTCAAAGAAATTTGTAAGGACTTACCATTGCCAATTTTAACAGCATCCTTGCCTCTATAAGTAGAAGTATTCTGCAACAAAGACGAGTCCCCAGTCATATGCGCTGATGCTCCAGAATCAGATAGCCACACAGTTGAGCTTGAAGGATCATCATTAACTTGAACTGAATTAGTAGTGTGACTTGTAAAAGCTTGTGGAGCAGCAGAACATTTGTATTTGAATTATCTGGTTGTTGAGTCTCAGAGACACTAATAAAACCTGAATTGGAAGGAGGATAATATCTGAAATGACATCTACTAGCATAGTGCCCTTTCTTTCTGCATATTTGACAATCCACTTGTGACAAGTCTAACCTTCTAAACTCTCAAGTAGATGTAGACCCATTTCTATTTTCAGTGTTACTTTGAGAACCATTTGAAGTGCTACCAATATGAAAAGTAGAGTTATTATTTCTATTTCCATTTCCTCTGCCATAAGAAAAACTTGACCCATTCTTCTTCTTATTTCCATTTGAATGATTATTATTGTTGTAGCTATTTCCATTTCCACCTCTTGCATAAAGACCAGAAGTATTGTTAACATCAAAGGATGCAGAAGAATAACGTTCTTGATCATATAACCACTGTTCATGTGTGAGCAATCTTGCTTTTAACTCTCCAAAGGAATAAGGAGTATCTCTATGTTGAGCTGAAATAACAAAATTGTCATATTCCCTTCCTAAACCATTCAGAACATGCATTATCAAATCTGAATCACTTACTTTCTCTCCAATAGCAGCCAAAGAGTCTGCAATTGTCTTAATCTTTTGCAGATATACCAACACATTTAAATTTCCCTTCCTCATTCCAAACAATTGTGATCTTAACATATTCTTTCTTGCTTTATACTGAGTTTTAAAACTTGATTCTAAGTAATCCCAAATGTCTCTTGCTGTAGTTAATCCAAGCACATCTCCAGATATAGTAGAAGTAAAAGTAGCTTTTAAACAACTAATAACAAATCTGTCCATCTTTCTCCAAGAAACCCATTTTGGATTCAAACTCAGCACACCATTAATCATTATTCTTTCCTCAGGTTCTTGAATTTCACCATTAACATGGCCATACAAATCAGTGGTAATCAAGACAGACTCAAATTGATCACGCCAGAGTATAAAATTGGAATTATCTAACTTTAACGAAACAAAATTTGTGATATTGGTGAAAGGAAGAGTGAAATTAGATGAATTACCATCAGCAGTAGATATCACAGCGGAAGACATTGTTGTATGATGTTCTTCAATAGTTGGATTAATGCGTTTGCTTCTTCTAGGCATAAACTTGTAGACCCAAGACGCAGAATCACCAGAATCACGATCTAGACAATCTTGATTAAAAAAATTAGTAAAGAAAATATTATGTCTGATGTGAAAAACAATGAAACTTAGACTGAAATTTAGATCTAAGACAACAGCTATCAAAAAAAAAAAAGGTTATTGAAAAAGGGATATTGAGCTGAAGATATGAAAGGTATGTTCTAGGATTGAGATCTTAACCTATCTGATACCATGAGAAATATCAAAGCAAGAATCAGATCAGAGCAAGAATCAGATTGTAAAGAAATTGTGTTATTATTTGTTTTTCCAACGATACATACAAGACCCTTTCAGACATGTTTTATACTCAATTATTACAAACTTGACTGCAGCCTTTACTAGACTTTCAAGTCATACTGACTTGACCAAAACACCTTGACTTATCATTCTTAACAAAATCCACCTTCACTATTTTATAGATCTTCATTTCACTGAATTTGTTTCCAAATTTTAAAATTTACAGTGACCCAAACACAGTACTTCACTCAAATTTTCTAATTAATTCAATCTCTTTAGTAACTGATAGTACATATATCAATTTTTCAGGTATGAGATAAAGATTCCCTGTTATGCCACCATCTGATTGTTGTTTTGAATCAGAAACATAAGCATCCTCCAGCTGTTCCCGGAAGCACAAGCTTTTGCATGAACATGTACTCTTGGAAGCTCATTTCCAAGATTTGGAACTGTCAGACAAAGATGTACTCGTGGATACACACCCGTTTGCATCCTGAAGATTCAAATCTGAAGGAGGGATACGTGGTAATCATGACTACAGAGTCTTACCAGAATCCCTGCAGCCATTGTTGCTATCCCAAAAAAAAAAAAAAAAAAAAAAAAGTTAGTACAAAAAATTAGGAAAAAAAAAAGAATTTATTGAATTGAGAAGAACAGATTGAGGTGCAAAGAAATGAGATACACTTACATTGAGTGGAGAAATGGTTATGCCGAATATGTTATTGTTGGTGATTATACGCATCCAAACCTGAGGTTATGGTTGAGGCGGCGTGGAAGAGAGGGAGAGAGGCAGAAATAAGAGTGATGAAATGAGATTAATAAAGAAGGCTATTATTGGGGCGTCACATTCTATTAGAGGGGCGTCACCTAATAGGACAAAAACGGGTCACTCATAAGTAATTTCAAAAACCCCTTATCTCAAATAATTTTGTAATGACTAAACAACCCTTATTTAGTTAATTTTAATTTCATTTTAATTAGATAATAATTAAATTAATAAATTTTGTTATATACTTGATGAATTAGGAGGGACAGTTTTGTGGGAAGAAAAATTAGAAAGAAGAAAAAAGAATTTTTTGAAAATTTCTTTCAAACCCTAGATTTTGATTCACTCAACCAAAATGAATAAAACAAGTTACCAATTTGAGGCAAGTGAATCTTTGTATGATAGAGAAAATTAGCTAAAGTACGTAAAAAATAATTGGATTTTTCGACTTACTGGTCCTGTTACTGGTCCTGTTACGGTTGGGTTGAGACTTCGTTCCCAACCGTAAGCCCTACTTACGGTTGGGTTTGGATGAACTCCAAACCGTAACTGGTTATGAATAGGACAAGAAATCTACATTTTACGGTTTGATTAAGAGAAACCTAGACGTAAGACTAACCTAGACGTAACTTACTAACCTAGACGTAAGACTAACCTAATAAGGCTAAAAGTAACCTACTAACCTAGACGTAACATACTAACCTAGACGTAAGACAAACTAACCTAGACGTAACTTACTAACCTAGACGTAACCTACTAACCTAGTAAGACTAAAACTAACCTACTAACCTAGACGTAACATACTAACCTAGACGGAAGACAAACTAACCTAGACGTAAGGCTACATTATACATTTTCTGACTACATTTTACGGTTTGATTAAAACAAAACCTAGACGTAAGACTACATGCAAATCCTATTTTACGGTTGAATTTAACCCGAACCTAGACGTAAGTTCTTCATAATCAAATTTTACGTTTAGAAATTAAACTTAGAACCCGGACGTAACACCCGGCAGAAACGTAACTAAAGTTCAATTGAAATTAAAGTTACGAGGTGAGGAAGAGAAGAAAGATGAAGAGGAGCAGTTTTTTTCTTGAATTATTAGAATAGAAAATATTAGGTTTTTAAGTTTTTATTTAGTTCAAGGGTAATCTAGACATTTTGATTTGGTGTTAGGATATCCCATAACCACTTTTTTGGACACTAAAAATCCAAGTGAAGCCCCTCTAATGGAATGTGACGCCCCAATAATAGCCTTCTTAATAAAACCCTAGGCTAATACTGGTACGCTTAAATGGAGACCAGATGGCAAATCACGAATTATCTCGGCCGTCGGATTCGTTTATGCACACATGTGAACGACTCAACTCGCAGACTCACCCAGTAGGCTCATAAACCAATTCATCATGCTGCTCATCTGAGTCAACAAATCAATGGTCAATGGCTGCATAACCACTCCCAGTGGTTCTTTCTCAGACATTTCCCATTCATTTCTTCTTTCAGGGAAACATTTTACACGAAATTATTTTAGAGAACTAAATGGATATAATATCTACCAATTCCGTTGAATCAATACTTAGCAACATTACAAGCAAAATCTCATTAAGTGACTGAATGCCATTATTTTTTCAGCTCATACACCAGTCACATCAATAATCCTAGCCAGATTTGTTGCCATAATTCTCTTGGTTGTGTATTGGCATTCACTGCTGGTCTTGATCATATTGATTTCGCACACAACAAAAGTTGGTCTATATAACCATATTTAGGATTTTGCAGCATCATTTTTAGATTGCTTATAGATATGGAAAGGAATGTCACCTGAAGAAATGTGCTTGTTAGCCAAGGATCGAACTATAAAGATAATTTAGAAGCCTCATGAGGAAAGCACTCTCCATAAACACTTCAGAAGTGAAATTCAAATACCCTGAAACTGAAATCATAAACCGATTCATCATCTGTAACTGATTAATTTCATGGTTCAGGTTTGAAGAGTCTCTATGCTCCACATGTATATACAATGAGCCAATCCATCAGGAAAACTCAAACCCAACCTTGAAAATCATGTTCCTGTGTAGTACCAACTAACCACTGCCCCTAGATCATACCGATTGGAACAAATTCACACACTACACGCATTCAAACATACAACTCAAACAGACATTCATTCATTTATTACAAAACAAGCTAAACCCAAAACCAAATTTGTTTACGGTATATGAAAAGATTCATAAGCCAAGAAGTCTGAATTGGCAAATACTGAGAAAGAAAATCGAATAATGATGAACAGGAAAAATCAAATTATGCAATCGTAAATAACTGAAATTGGTTATACAAGAGCTAAGAGATGCATGATTATCTTTGGATCAATGAAATCCACCTTAACTAATTTATACATCTTTCACTTCACTGATTTTGCAAAAATTCTTCCACAATTAAAAATTTACAGTTACCCAAACACTATACTTTTACTCGAATATATTAATTCAATCTTCTAGTATTTCTGATAGTAGCTCCAAATATTCATCATAATCCACGATTAGCCTTACATCGGAGATAGAGATTCCCTGTTCTTCTTCTGTCACCATCACAAATTTCCAGGAAAATACGATGTCCGAGTTGTTGAAAACCATTTCTACTCCCACATTGCATGACACACACTAGTTGAAGAATCTGATCTGAAGCTGTGTCGCTCAGCAGCTTCATTTAAGCGGAATCTCTTGCAAGAATTATGCTTACGATTTGAGAGGAGATATCATTATGCTAATATCTTCTTGTTGGTGGTGGTTTTCATGCACATCCGAAGCCATGATCCGAGGTTCCGAGGTTGATGTGCTTTGAGGCGGCGGCGTGAAACAGAGGAAGACTGCGAGAGAGGCAGTAAAGATGATAAAATGAAACCCTAGGCTAGCACATAAGATGTTTAAATAGTATTATTGTGAATAAACACAAGAGGAACCGCTTTTTTTTTTTTTGGTTAGACTTTGGTTCCGTCACTGGACTTACTATTTCCAAATGCGGAGCAGAAAAATCTACATGTTATCCAAAAGTTCATCATATCTTCAACTAATGCATACATACCATATTAAATATGTCCAGCTTCACTGAGTCTTCAACAGCTGACACACCAATCTTCTTCTACACCACTTCGGCAACCTCAACGAGCTTTGACAACAATGTCCTTTTTACGGATTTTAACATAATTGTCAAGATAGTCTTTTATCAATTTCTTAGCAAGCATGTAGTTTCGACTTCGCGACAGTCAACCACAACATAATAAGACTTGGATAACACTGTGACTAATGTCAGAATTCATTGTTACCGTCGTAACAATACATAATGTCACACATTCTTTCCTGTGCATATACCTTTCCGAATCTTGCTCCAAATGTACACCAACGTTTCGAAATCTGATAATCCGTCCTCCAACCAAAGACCCAATCACACCCAGCCATAATATGAAACCTTTGGTAACTTCCTCAAGCTCCAAGAAATTCAAGACGCTGTTGTGTTTATTTTCTCAAACTATATAGAGAAAATAACTTGACGGAAACTATAGCGTTACTGAACCAAATTTTCTCAAAAGAAATATTTACCTTCATCTCTACAGGCTCTGTCACTATTAAAAATCAATTTCAATAACTGTAGCAGTCAAGAAAACCCCCAAATATTACCATATGGCTAAAAATCATATCTTGAACGGTTTGGAAGATGCGATGTATGATTTTTACAATGCTAAAGATAACTTGACTTCTTATGAGTTGTGGACTTCATTAGAAGCAAAGTACCAAGCTGAGATGGCAGGAAGTAAGAAATTTCTGGCTGCAAAGTTTTTGGATTTCAATATGACGAATGATAAGCCGGTTGTTGATCAATTCCTCGAACTTCAACAAATTATTAACGAGATTCTTGCTGAAGGTATGGTCATTGATGAGACGTTTCAAGTGTCTGCGGTGATAGAGAAGTTACCATTTTCTTGGTCGGAGTACAAGAAAAAGCTGAGACATGACACTGGCGAGATTAACATGGTGGAATTTGGAAAGAAGATTCAAGTGGAAGAGATGTTGTGCACCAAATACAATAATGTGTCATCCGCAAGGGACATGGCTAACAAAGCTCATATGTCTGAACACAAGTCGTCCAAAGCTAGAAAAGGTGACAATAATAATCGCAACGCGAAACATGATCCTCACAAGAAAGGTACGTTTCGTAAACCAGAATCTAGCATTATTAAAATTAAGGGTCCTTGTTGGGTGTGTGGAAATACTGGTCATATGTCAGTTCACTGTAGACTACGTAAGGATAAGAATAATAATGCTAACTTGGTTGAGAAGAGCAAATACGATTTTCTGTTGTGGTGTCCGAAGTTAATTTGGTGACCAATGTGATGGACTGGTGGGTAGACTTTGGAGCTACTAAGCATGTATGTGGGAACAGAGACCTGTTCACCTCCTACCAAAAGGTAGGGGAAGGCGAGAAACTCTATATGGGTAACTCATTTGCATCGAGGTTGCAGGGAAAAGGAAAGGTGGGAAGCTCACATGGAAAGACTCTCACATTGAATGAAGTTCTTCATGTTCCAGACATCTGCAAAAATCTTGTTTCTTGTTCTGTTTTAGATGATAAGGGTTTTAAGGTTACAATTGAGTCTGGAAAACTTATAGTAACTAAGGGCAATGATTATGTAGGTTAGGGTTATAAGACTGGGGGTCTATATAAACTTAATGTAACACAAATCCCGAATTGAAATTGAATGATTCTTCTACTTGGATGAAGAGGAGATTAAGAATGACGACGACATAGAAATAAGGATTGGAATTTGGGGACTATTTGTATATATACGAATAATCATCGTCTTGCTAGAGATAGCAAGTTAAACTTTAATCTAGATGGCAAGTTAGCAACATGAAATGAAGCCCAGATTGAGCCCAATGAGAGGGAGAGACTCTTACGTACTGACTTCCTCTGGTGATTACCTACTCCTATTAACAAATGAATAGAACATCCGCTGACCCTAGATAGTGTAGTAACAGTCGTTGGATGCAAGATAGTGTAGTGACTAATCAGCCAACTAAATTTGCTTAAGTTGTGTATTAGGTCAGCAATAATTCTTTTCAGCCCACCAAATATCCCACGGTCAATCCCACCCGATGATTTGGCGAGACTTTTCTAACTTTTTGGGTTTCTCTTTCTTATCTGACGTGTTTATTGCCCAAGATATGTCAATCCTGATCATGACTATTATCAGTCCTGTTTATCTCCCAACTTTTCTTCTCCATTAAAGAAAAAACCATTAAACTGTAAATCATCATTAGATTTAATTTGGTTAATTGTTAAAGACACAAGTTATTACGGGATATTTAAGAACACCGGCTAAGTTGGCCAAGATATGGAGCAACTTCACTATATATGGTTTAATATCTCCTCTAGCTATAGGGTATCCTCTCTGTAGTCATTCTTAAGGAAATCATCATAAACAGCCGCACTCTCATCCTACATCTTGATCGCTTATCGGCTGTTGACATGTTATTGTTACACATTAACCTAGCCACATCACACTCTCAAAAATTAAAAATTAGATTTAGGATTTACTTAGGTTTTGTAAGTTTTTTGAGAGGCATCTTCTTATACAAGTTCGGAAATTAGAAATAAAAAACAATAGAAAAGATGATCAATGATGGTGGCGGGTGGAGATGAGATGGAGAAGAAGAAGCGGTTTGCAGGTGGACCTTGGATTTTATTGTTCAGTTGTAGGGTAATTTTAGTTTTAGGTTAAATAAAAAGGGATCGAAAATCATACCTCATCTAGTGCCACAAATATTTACAAAGAGCGATAGAAGAACGAAATCTTTATAGGGATTAAGGTTCTTCTTTGGTAGTAAAGGAGTAACAGAGACGAGACATTAACACCAGGAAGAGAAAATTCTGAAAAAGTCTGCCCAAGTCATCCGGTGGGATTGACCGTGGGATATCTTGTGGGCTGAATAGAATTATTGGTCAGTCAGTTAAGTTTACTAATAAAATACCATTTTTTTGGTCAAAACTACCGTAAGAAATCGGCCACAAAATGAGCTTTCATTTCATTGTTGTTTGGTATTCAACATATCTCCCTCCCATAATTGATGCCAGTGCATAATCATCCCAAGAACCTATACCACGGCAAGCTGATTTGCATGAATCCACGCTATTGACTTGGCCAGTCTGGGAATCATCACGAAAACTCGAGGTTGAAGTTTGTAAAAAAAACATCTTCACTCCAACACCGCGAAGATATATTCCGAAGATACACCCACCAGTTCAATCCAAAAAAACAAACCGAGGAGATCATTCAGCAGAACCAAGCATAAATTCACACTTACGAGTATATATCCTAGTTAGAGTTGCCAAAAGATCCACAGATACCATAAACATCACAAAGTTGTTTCGGTTAAGAGGAAACAAATTACAGTCCAGAAAGAAATGAATTATTATAAAATTATAGGTAAATTAACTCTCATTTTCATTTCAAATGTAACTAAAATTTCATCTCTGGAACAGAGACACGCTACAAGCATTCAATAAGTCAATTCATTTATATCAAGCGAAACCCCAAATTAAAATTGTTTATACCATACAGATCTTAATAGTTGTATTCTTTCTTCTAATAAATTCCTATATACTCTAGAGAAAAGTACAATTAAGAAAACAAAAAATTAAAAATAAAATCCAAACTTGATTAGATCACCAAAAATTGATCCAATGATACTGCTGTCTAAGACCTTAAGACCTTAATACTCTTTAAATTGGAGAGGAAGAGTCATTGGTGTTTTTCCTAACATTACAGAAGGAATTATTCTAGTGACGAAAAGAAAATTGCTCCGGCATCGACTCTGTTTTCCTCTAAATCTACTGCATATACATACATTCATCCGTAGATATCTGCTTTCTTGCGGAGATCTTGACATAAAATGCAGTGAGCCCTGAAGAGAATAGAAAAATTATATTAAAAATAAGGTGTAACAATTAGAGAAGAAATAGAAAATTTGAAATCAACCAAATAACTTACATTTGAGAGGAGAAATCATTGTGCGATCTAATTTTAATGAGTTTGCCTCTCCAAGGTACATGCCAAGATTCATAAACGATGTTAAAATTCACTTCAAACCCTATTAGATTATACTGAGGTGATTTAGGAGATAGATCTGAGACTAATGGATAAGGAGAGAGCCAGAGATACAGAAAGAAGACGGCGAGGAAAAAAAACGAAGATAAGAGACTATGTATTGTATATATAAGGTGTCTTGCATCGTGAAACCCTAACCCAAAGGGCATTAATGTCAAGTCCTCTAGATGACAATGTGAAAGGAAGCCCAGATTGAGCCCAATAGGAGGGTCACAAGATTGGTGTAAGGACTAAGGACAAATATCAGATTGCATTCGTCCAAAAGATTACTTTAAGGACGAGCAACAATATTTTTAAGCATGGACAAGTGTTTAGACGGATTGAAATCCGTTTACCCAGACATCCGGACTAACACATCATACAGTTTCTCAAAACTCTTGTTATCAAGTTCAAAAGATATTACCGTGCTCTTTTGTATCAATAACAAGCAGCACATTCAACTCATAAGGATGGAATATCAATGATCTAACCCGGCCTAGTACTATCCCATATAGTCCTTGCGCATCCCCAAATGTCAAAATGAGACATGTTCTTCTTACACATCTCTATAAGATGAAGTATACAATTTCCCTGCTATAGAATCCAACGGAGTACGGATGTGTTGACATTGCAGTTGTCTTCATTAATTCAGCATAATGAATATCTCAGTATGGGAGAGTTGCCGACTTGAACCATTCCCGCTACACACCAGAGTGAGATAATGTAACAGGTTTAGAGAAAGGAAAGGGATCTCCCGCGGCTCTTGGAAGAGTGGATTTCTATAAGATATAAATCTTTGCTGATGTTTGAATTATAAAGAGCTTGATCAATCACTAACGGTATATCAGTTATACTTAAGAAATTTGCACTTGAAGGAGATACTTTCCTGATGCAGATTTTTCCTGAAATTCTAAGATTTCAAGTAAGACATAGAATTGAATCCGTACCATAAAAATTACACAAAGACTGGTTGATTCATAAAAAAAGGTATTGACTCTCATATGTACTCTTTTTTCTTCTGCATCTATTGAATAATTTTCTTCAGGAGATCTTGAAATCGATTGCAATGAGCCCTGAATAAAATCAAAAAAAAAAAAAAAGAAGAAGTTAATTTCAAATAAGCTGTAACAACTAGAAAAGAAATAAAAAAAATTTGAAATCAACCAAAGAAAAACATATATACTCTCTGTATTTTAACCAAAGGGATGTATGAAACAACCTACAATTGAGAGGAGAAATCATTGTGCGGTCTAAAATCATTGAGTTCGCCTCCAAGGTATACGCACAGATTCACGAACAAAGTGAAAAGTCACTTCAAATTCCATTATACTTGTGTGTTTTGGATCAGAAGGAGGTGATTTACAAATATCTGAGCCTATTGGATCAGGGAGAGATATATATATATATATATATAGCAAAATGACGGCAAGATAGAGATTTTGAGATTTTATATGGAAAGGTTAGACTCAATGTTGGAAACTGAATTTTGGGTTACATTGAAACCATGAGAACTAAGAGACAGGGAGAAGGAGATGTTGATATTCAAATACTGAAATAGTAAAAGACAACAGATTCACACACTAAAATTAGTCGTACAAGAATCTGGATTTTATTCAAAGAAAAATAAAACACAACTATCGTTGGATTAATGAAATTGATACATCCTCGCTTCACTGATTTCGCAACAAAAAAAAAAAAAAAAAATCCCAAATTTAAAATTTGCAGTGACCGAAAAACACACTACGTCACTCAAATTGAAAATGAAGATTCTAATCACCAGAGGCAAAGGCAGAGTCAGAACCGAATAAGTGAAATCTCTAAGGAAACCAGGGAAACACTCACACTAGAATGTAATAGTTGAACCCATGTACTTGAATTGGGTGAAACCACAATTACCTAAAAGACTAATTACGTTTGAGAGGAGAAATCATTATGCTATTATCTTCTTGTAGTTGTTGATGATCATACACATCTGAAGCCATGATCAGATTACGAAGTTTTTGTGTTTTGAGACGACGGCGTGAGACAGAAGAAGAGAGGCAGTAACGAGGGATGGAAATAAGAAACCCTAGGCTAACACTGATACGCTTAAATAGTAGTAGTAGACTAGTAGGGAAAATAGAGAATACTAGAAGACAACTCACGATGTGAGTCTGATTTAACACAATGTGAACAACTCAACTCGCAGACTCACTCAGAAGAAAAAGTCAGAACAACTACCCGTACTAGTAATTCTTATTCTCAAGGAAATTTCCCATTCATTTCTTCTTTCAAGGAAAGATTTTACAATCGACCACTAAATGGATATAATCTCCCAATTAATTCCGTTGAGTCAATACTTACCATTAATACAAGCAAAATATCATTCAGTAAAAGCCATTATCCGTTCAGCTCATACAAGTCATATCTGAGACCCTAGAGTTGTTGCCTTCTCTTGGTTGTGTATTGACATTCAGTGATGGTCTCGATCATATTGATTTGGTCAAGTGTCCACGAAGAGGCATTGTAATCGGGAATTCTGGTTGTATAGATGAAAGGGTCCCTAGTAGATAAAAGATTCAACTACATAATGAAAACCATGCACTACGGGAAAAATCATCATTGACGACACTAGATAAGAGTTGTAGTACCCCTACGACAACTCCATTTCATGCATTGTGGAACGGGGGTATTGTAGAAAGTCCAAGCTTTTCTACAATGGTTGACAAGGGTTGTAAAGGGTGATGTGATTCATGGTTCGACAATATTTTGCCAAAGTTGTGATTCTCTTTCGAATTTTTTTTGAAAGCCTAACACAACTCTTGCTTGTGTTGTAGGACTATCTTGAACAACAAAGTTTGTGTATCGTGGAAATGTATGTAACAACCCTTATTAGTATTATGAATAAGATTTGCACCACACTCGTATGAGCTGTGGAACTGTCTTGGACAACACATAGTTATGTTGTAAAGATATTGTTTAACAATATCTGATTTGTGTAGTTGAAATATGAAAGACAACATTTATTAGTATTGTGAATACTACGGTCACTACACTTGCTAGAGTTGTAGAAATTTCATCTGACCTTTGTCTTGTGTAGTCATAATCTCTAACACAACATCCTTAAAGGTTGTAATATTTGAAGTAAATACATCTATTGTTTTCAGTAGATGAATGTGTAACTACAACTTTTGTTTGGATTGTGTGCATAAAACTATTTTGAAAAAAAAAAAATTAGGGGCTGAAAAAAGTAATTCACATTAACCTGCTAGTGTAACACATTTACATTCATTCTAACAAGAAAATATTGTACAGTTCACAAAGAAAGTTCAGATCCCAATTCTTTACCCACCAATGAATACATGCCTACAATCCCACACTACGATTATTCTCGTAACATTATATTCTAGAACCAGATAAAGAGCAAAGTTTTCATTATTTGGTCTGCGACTCTTAGTATTCTTGATTGTTTGACCATCTCGGAACGTTCCTCAAGCATCCGCTCTTTCCAATAATACCCACGCCTGTAATGTTGAAGTGTTTTAGTAAAGATTAAAGCTTATCAAACAAAGGATAGACCAGTATTCCTAGTTTCATGTTCTTACCATTTTTTCTAGAGAAACTAGAAAGGATCTTTGGTCTATCCTAGTTTCATGTTCTTACTGTCATTAAAGGATGATCTAACTCAAGATCACAAGAGAATTGATCGACAAACTGTTTGAAACTCCATAGATCCATTGGAATTTATATAGAAGGCACCCAACTCTTGGAGAGGAGTGTGTCGCAAAATCCAAAGTAGAACCTCAATAAACCAGGATGTACAGGAGCATTTTAAATATCTTCACATTAAAAAAAAAAAGATGGTTTACCTTGTCATATTTCTTAAGACTTTCCATATTGCAATTGCATTCATAGTAACATATTCAAACAACATTCGACCATGTTGAATCATTATTTGTTGATCATTAGTGAAACAATGACGAATACGCAACACAATCAACTTGCCAATGTTAAACACACGCATTCAAAAAATGGCAATGATTTACTTGGCTTTCTGCTAAACCAAACCTTCTTCTTGCTTGCACTTTGGAGGTCCCTCCCCTTCTTTGTCCTTCAGCAAGCCGGAACTCTACTTTTACGCAACTCGGAAAGTAGATAAACTAAACTACAAAGATCTAACATACAAACCACAACAGTGAATAAAATTGAATTGACATGAACTCACTAAAAGAAAATGAGCAAATAGAGAGAGATTTTTTACCTTTCCGGATGTTGGCTGTGGGGATTTAAGTCAAGCGAGCAAACAAAGAGAACATATTAGAACAGATTTGAGAAGAGAAGAAATTGAGTAGCATAACGAGAAAGAGTTCAGATTAAGGGGTTCGAGGTGATATTACCTTCTTCATGTTCTTTCCTTCATCTTCATCATCGTCTTCCTCGTTGTCATCTCCATCCTCATCTTTCTCGCCGTCATCTTCCCCGTCACCATCCATATCCATATCAAATTCTTCACTCGGGACAACTTCTCCAGTGAACCACAACACAACATGTGGGATGATCTTATCACGGATAGTGGAGCTTAAAAAATAGAAGCACAAATTTCAAACATATTCAGCAACCATAACAATTTGGATAAGACTCCAACAAAATCTGTAACTGTAAAGTAACATGAATCATCAATTTCCCTCGGCAAATAATACAAAGCTATCACCATAAGGTTCGTATTATTAAACCAACCAATCCGCCCAATTTAGCATTAGCTTGGCATCTATAATCTTGCCCTTTATTAAAATGCTCACTAATTAAGGAAAGTGGTCAAGTAATGACTTAAAAGAAAATGAACAAGAAGCATCATCAGGACTTGTCCACATATTAACAAGCTACTACCAATTGGGCACCCTTTTACTTTATTTAATTAATTAACCACAATTAAGTATTAAACAAAAGCAACTCCACAAATATTTGTACAGGCGAAGGGACTCGCTCATATATACAAACAAAAAATGACTAGGTGTATAAGATGTGCAAAGCAATTGACACATCACCAAGTTCACATAGTGATTGAAATGTATATTTTCACACTCATGCTAAGCGACGAGTTCTACACACATGAATTTTCCTTCAAAATTAGCAACAATGACACCCACAAACGAAGAAAAAAAATCCAAACTTACTTACAATTCCACAGGGGATGAGAAGATAAACCAACATTAGTATCAACATCAGGTTTTTTCTTAGCAGAAGCTGGTGTATTACTCCCAGGCTTCACAGCTGCCTTTGGACCATACTTCTCCTGTCACAAATAGCCCCAAATCCGAATCAAATCATCACAAACACCACAAAACTAGTCAAAAATCGGCCGATTCGAGGTTTAAAACAAACCATTTCAGAAATGTACTGAGTGTGTGCTTGAAGCAGGTGAGACAACAATTGCGAGAAATATGAAAGCTACAAAAACATTAGGATGTTTTTCAAGCTCGCATACATGTTTATAATATTTGAGATTGCGGTGGAGGATTACTTGGTTCTATGACAATATCCGCGATTGCAAAAGCTTATACTTACCTAATTATTCAAAAGCTACATTGTTCGGAAATCTACGATTCCAAGACCGAATCACCCAAACCAATAACAATTTCTCGCTTTTTTAACTTCAAAACCTTGAAACACATCCACCAAATCAGCTGCAAGGACATACATTTTACTTGAGTTTTCCAGCTGAAAACTTCACTTCAAAAACCTCTTGTCTTCTCTCAAACAGAACCCCACAGACCCATGGAACCATTTACTGCCAGAATTCATCCAAATCACCCACAGACTTTCACTATTTCTGCTGTCAAACTCAGACTCCAGTCCAGCTAAAACATCAACCATTCAAGCACAAACTCATCGTCCCCAATTGAGCTCGATTAACTCAATTCATCAAACCGATTACTAGTAGAACGGTAGAGATACCGAGGATGTAAAGGGTAAACCCATATTTAGAACGTCTTCTGACTACATTCCGCAACAAAATATTTGGTTAACTTAGTGAAAATTGAGAAAAATATTGCAAAGCTAAGTAAGCTTTTTACTGTGGAAGTGGTAATGCGGCAACAAGTTCAATGCGAATTCCTTAGCTAAGTACCACCACCAAGACCTCCTCCTCTGCGCCTCCTCCGCCTCCACCACCACCACCACCACCACGGCCTCTAATTCGATTCAACATCATCATCACCTTCTTAAATTTATTTCTTAACAACTTCACAACATCAATAAAATTTTCAAATCAAACATACCCATCTCTAATCCTTCCCCTAAAACCTTAATTTCAATTTCATTCACTTAATTCAATTACATCCAAGAACCCTAATATCTATTTGGGAAAGAAATAGAAACCCTAGCTTTTTTACTCTTCATTAAAACTCACAAATCAATCAGTAATTCTTCCTCATCATACTGTATTCACCAAACCCATCTTTAATTTCTCAATTTCTAACTCAAGGATTCACAAAGAAAACCCTAGTTCTCGATTCATAACAGGACTCAATCTTCTTCTTCATAATTAGCAGAAACAAACTCCTCCTTCTTTTATACATCCTCACGATTTAATTTTCCTCAAGCCATACCTCAATTTCACCTCTCGATTTTCAACCGAAGAAGAGCAGAGAAGAAGAATGAAAAAGAAGAAAGAAGAAGAGAGAATAAGAAGAAGAGAAAATGAGTTTCAAAGAAGCCATTGCAATTTGAAAGAACCGATCTACAACTTCCGTAATTTTTTTTACATAGAGAGTGATCGAGAAATAGCTTCTGTGGTGAGTTAGGGTTTTCTTTTGCGAGGGAGGCGGAAGATAAGGTTAGAGACGAAGATAAGAGAGGAAAGAAAATGAAGAAATTTTCTTTTGATCTTCTAATATACCTATCTTTGAACGGTCGAGATTGATTTAAAGATGGTCATACGGATTAAGGATACCTTTGGACGGTAGAGACTTGATTTAAGACTGTCATACGGATCAAGTAAAGTGTGTTTTCTTTGTGCTTTCTCTATGTGCTTCCGGGTTAAATTTCGACTAGTCACATAGGTCATGAAATAATTTCGACTAGTCATACAGGGTCATGAAGTAGCTTCGGTTCATACTTTGCCAAGACTCGTGTTAGCGGGATACACCATTGAAATCGATAAATATGAAGCTTTTTGTGTTTTCTTTATGCTTTCTCTTTGTGTTTTTGTGCTTCCTCTTTTTGCTTCCGGTTTGAATTTCAACTAATAACATAGGTCATGAAGTAATTTCGACTAGTCATACAGGTCATGAAGCTCCGGGAGGGTTCAGACTTCAAACATAGAAGGATACATCATCGAAATCGATAAATATGAAGCTCGGTGTCGATTCCAATTAACTTCAAATGTGGTATAACGACAAACAAACTCAAGAAGCTCCGGGAGGGTTAGGACTTCAAACATAGCGAGGATACATCATCGAAATCGATACATATGAAGCTCGGTGTCGATTCCAACTTCAAATGTGGTATAACGACAAACAAACTCAAGAAGCTTCGGGAGGGTTCGGACTTCAAACTTAGCGGGATATATCATCGAAATCGATAAATATGAAGCTCGGTGTTGATTCCAACTTCAAATGTGGTATAACAACAAACAAACTATGAACCAAGAAGCTCAGGGAGGGTTCGAATTCAAACTTTAGCGGGATATATCATCGAAATCGATAAATATGAAGCTTGGTGTTGATTCCAACTTCAAATGTGGTATAACGACAAATAAACTATGAACCAAGAAGCTCGGGAGGGTGCTTTGATTTCAAACTTAACATGATACATCATAAAAATCGATAAATATGAAACTCGGTGTCGATTCGAACTTCAAATGTGGTATAACGACATATAAACTATGAACCAAGAAGCTTCGAGAGGATTCGGACTTCAAACTTAGCGGGATACATCATCGAAATCGATAATGTCGATTGAACTTCAAATGTGGTATAACGACAAATAAACTATGAACCACGAAGCTCTTCGAGGGTTCTCACTTCAAACTTAGCATGATACATCATCGAAATCGATAAATATGAAGCTCAGTGTAGATTCGAGAAAGAAAGTGGCTCCGAGATCGAAACATGGCCGCTAGTTGACTACTATAAGTCAAAAACTTAGTAAGAACGATGAATCCATTCATTTACAAGGTAAGATTCCTTCAAAATATTCTCAAAAACCTTAAACAAACCCTATTCGGCATATTTTATGCATACCACGGCTTCGAGATCGAAACCTGGCACGGGTGGACTACTATAAATCGGAAACTTGGTAAGAACGATGAATCCATCCATTTCTGAGATAAGATTCCTTGAATATTCTCTAAAACCTTAAACAAGCCCTATTCTGGCATATTGTATGCATACCATGGCTCCGAGGTCGAAACATGGCCGTGAGTGGACCACTATAAGACGAAAACCTTGGAAGAACGATGAATCCATCCATTTACAGGTAAGATTCCTCCTGAATATTCCCCGAAACTTTAAACAAACCCTATTTTGGCATATTTTATGCATAACCTGGTAGGGAGTGGACTACTATAAGTCGGAAACTTGGTAAGAACGATGAATCTGCAGAAGAAGAAAAAAAAAGAGGGAGAGTCGGAGGCGCGGGCTGAGGAAGAAAACTGACGGAGAGGAAGAAAGAGAAAATTGATAGGAATTGGAGTTCTTAGTGTTGAGGAGGGTTACGTGTAAAAGAATGTACGAACAAGATTTCATTTGATCCACTCATACGGATTAAGGGAAGATCTTGACGGTTGAGATTGTACTTGGGATGCTCATACGGATTGAGAAGCATGTGTTTCTCTTTGTGTTAATACGAACTCATTATTCGGTTATATTATCAACCTTCGACACGAAAAAAAAATTCCAAAAAAAATATTAATAAATTTATGGCATTGTTATCGATATTCTGATATAAAAAAAATCCAAAAAATGTATAAGAATGAATCGGGAAAATAAAAATGAATTCGATAATTGGTGTGTTTTTTTGTGCTTTCTCTTTGTGCTTTTGTACTTTTTTTTTTTGTGCTTCCGGTTTGAATTTCGACTAGTCACATAGGTCATGAAGTAATTTTGACTAGTCATACATGTCATGAAGTAGCTTTAGTTCATACCGGTAGACTCGGGTTATAAGATTACTAGAGATGGACCACGAAATTCCGGATGGATTCAAACTTCAAATGTGATATAAATACATACAAACTATGAAGACACGAAGATCCGGGAGGGTCCTGACATGAAACGTAGCAAGATACATCATCGAAATCGATAAATATGAAGCTCATTGTCGATTCGAACTTCAAATGTGGTATAACGGCATACAAACTATGAACCGAGAAGCTCCAGGGGAGGTTGGACTTAAAACTTAACATGATACATTATCTAACTCAATAAATATGAATCTCAGTGTCGATTCGAACTTCAAATGTGGTATAACGGCATACAAACTATGAACCGAGAAGCTCCAGGAGGGTTCAGACTTAAAACATAGCAGGATATATCATCGAAATCGATAAATATGAAGCTCAGTGTCGATTCGAACTTCAAATGTGGTATACCGTCATACAAACTATAAACCAAGAAGCTCATTCGACTTCAACCTTAGCAGGATATATCAAAATATTCTCTGAAACCTTAAACAAACCCTTTTCTAACGACTTCGAAAAAAGAAAGTGGCTCCGAGATCGAACCAACCATTTACAGGTAAGATTTCTAACAAAATATTTCTGCATAAATGTATGCATACCAGGCTCTTAAATCGAAACCGGGCCGCGAGTTGACTATTCTAAGTCAGAAACTTGGTAAGAACGAAGAAACCATCCATTTACAGGTAAGATTCCTTCGAAATATTTTACGAAACCTTAAACAAACCTTATTTCTGTATATTGTATGCATATCGGGCTCCAAGATCGAAACCTGGCCGCGAGTTGACTACTCTAAGTCAGAAACTTGGTAAGAACGACGAATTCATCCATTTACAGGTAAGATTCCTTCGAGATATTCTACGAAACCTTAAAAAAAACCTATTTCTGCATATTGTATGCGTACCAGGATCCGAGATCGAAACCTAACCCCGCGAGTTGACTACTCTAAGTCAGAAACTTGGTAAGAATGACGAATCCATCCATTTACAGGTAAGATTCCTTCGAGATATTCTACGAAACCTTAAACAAACTATATTTTGCATATTCTATGCATACCATGCTCCGAGATCGAAACCTAGCCGCGAGTTGACTACTCTAAGTCGAAACTTGGTAAGAACTAATAAAGCATCCATTTATAGGTAAGATTCCTTCGAGACATTCTACGAAACCTTAAATATACCCTATTTCTGCATATTGTATGCGTACCAGGATCCGAGATCGAAACCTGGCCGCGAGTTGACTACTCTAATTCGAGAAATTCGGTAAGAACGACGAATCCATCCATTTACGGGTAAGATTTCTTTAGATATTCTACGAAACCATAAAAATACCCTATTTCGCATATTGTATGCGTACCGGGATCCGAGATCGAAACACGGCCGCGAGTTGACTACTCTAATTGAGAAATTCGGCAAGAACGACGAATCCATCCATTTACGGGTAAGATTTCTTCTAGATATTCTACGAAACCATAAAAATACCCTATTTCGCATATTGTATGCGTACCAGGATCCAGAGATCGAAACACGGCCGCAAGTTGACTACTCTAATTGAGAAATTCGGTAAGAACAACGAATCCATCCATTTACGGGTAAGATTTCTTCTAGATATTCTACGAAACCATAAAAATACCCTATTTACGCATATTGTATGCGTACCAGGATCCGAGATCGAAACTGGCCGCAAGTTGACTACTCTAATTGAAATTCGGCAAGAACAACGAATCCATCCATTTACGGGTAAGATTTCTTCTAGATATTCTACGAAACCATAAAAATACCCTATTTTCTGCATATTGTATGCGTGCAGGCTCCGAGATCGAAACCTAGCCGCGAGTTGACTACTCTAAGTCGAAACTTGGTAAGAACGACGAATCCATCCATTTACGGGTAAGATTTCTTCTAGATATTCTACGAAACCATAAAAATACCCTATTTACGCATATTGTATGCGTACCGGGATCCGAGATCGAAACCTGGCCGCAAGTTGACTACTCTAATTCGAAATTCGGTAAGAACAACGAATCCATCCATTTACGGGTAAGATTTCTTCTAGATATTCTACGAAACCATAAAAATACCCTATTTACGCATATTGTATGCGTCTTCAGGCTCCGAGATCGAAACCTAGCCGCGAGTTGACTACTCTAAGTCAGAAACTTGGTAAGAACGAAGAAACCATCCATTTACAGGTAAGATTTCTTCGAGATATTCTACGAAACCTTAAAAATACCCTATTTCTACATATTATATGCGTACCAGGATCCGAGATCGAAACTCGGCCGTGAGTTGACTACTCTAAGTCGAAACTTGGTAAGAACGACGAATTCATCCATTTATAGGTAAGATTCCTTCGAGATATTCTACGAAACCTTAAAAAAACCTTATTTACGCATATTGTATGCGTACTAGGATCCGAGATCGAAACGACCGCGAGTTGACTACTCTAATTGGAAATTCGGTAAGAACGACAAGAATCCATCCATTTACGGGTAAGATTTCTTCTAGATATTCTACGAAACCTTAAAGAAACCCTATTTGCATAAATGTATGCATACCGGGCTCTTAAATCGAAGCACAGGTCGCGAGTTGACTACTCTAAGTCGAAACTTGGTAAGAACGAAGAAACCATCCATTTACGGGTAATATTCTTTCGAAATATTCTACGAAACCTTAAACAAACCTTATTTACGTATATTGTATGCATACTTAGGGCTCCAAGATCGAAACACAGCCGCGAGTTGACTACTTTAAGTCGAAACTTGGTAAGAACGACGAATCCATCCATTTACGGGTAAGATTTCTTCGAGATATTCTACGAAACCTTAACAAACCTTATTTATGCATATTTTATGCATGCCGGGTACTCAGAGATCGAAACACGGCCGCGAGTTGACTACTCTAACTCGAAACTTGGTAAGAACGACGAATCCATCAATTTCACAATTAAGAAATATATCGAATTGGATAAGAAATATATCGAATTGAACATCCCGAGGTTCGAAGATTACCAGAGTTAAATGACCATATTACCCTTAATAGAAATAAAGGTAATAAATATTACGGAGATTGTGAAAATTACTAAACTATCCTTATACGAAATAAGTAAAGTAAATAATACGAGATAGTGAAAATGATCATAGTACCCTTCATGGAAATTTGTGCCATAAATATTATGGAGATTGTGAAAGTGACACGACTACCCTTATCGAAAAAATTAATGTAAATATTCTGCTTGTGAAAATGACCATATTACCCTTCTTGGAAATTAATGCAATAAATATTATGAAGACTATGAAAATGACCGAGACCATGCTTATCGGAAAATAAGTAAACTAAATATTATAAATTGTTAAAATCACCATATTACCCTTACTAGAAATAAAGGTAATAAATATTATGGAGAGTGTGAAAATTACCGGACTACCCTTATACGAAGTGAGTAAAGTAAATATTACGAGATAGTGAAAAATGTATGTAATTATTTACGAGAGAAGGCGTGTATGTGATTGTTTACGGAGAAGGCTTCGTCTTTGTTTGCGGCTCGATCACACTGAGTATTATTTTTGAGCATTACATTTTGTTTTACAACTCTTATGAAGGGTTGTCATAAAGTTAGTGTATTAAAGAACCACAAACTTAACAGAACATGTAATAGTGTAGGTATGGTTAGTGGTGTAGACTTCCATACGGGAGGTTGAGGATCAAATCCCCCATCCTCATTTCTTCTAATGTTCTATATTTTTACTTCAACAACACTTATAAGTGTTGTTATACATTTTTAATACAAAAAGAAAAAAAAAAGCCAAAACTTGTGAACGGTAAGGATGGTTGATGAGTTAGACGTCCATGCAGTAGATTCATGTTCGAATCTCCCCTATAACCTCATTTTTTCCAACATTATATATTTTTACCTCAACAACACTTATAAGTGTTGTTGTAGGTTTCTATTTAAAAAAAATAAAAAAAAACATAACTTGTGAACTTAAAGGATGGTTGACGAGCTACACTTCCATGCAGTGGGTTCATGTTCGAATCTCCCCTCTAACATATTTTTCATTATCATAGTTTTGTGTTCTTCCACAACACTTGTGAGAGTTGTCATAGGCTAAGTCACTACACTTATAAAACAGAGTTGTTATAGCTAAATGTTGTCACAACTCTTTTTCTTAAAGAGTTGTCGTTGTTTTTCTTATCGAAACCCCTTGGTCCTAAGTGTTGGTAGTGATGATATACGACAACTCTTACTTCGAAAACAGTTGTAAAACATATGACTTTCTACGATATTTAGCAAAGAGTTGTAAAACCCCAGTTGTAGATGTATATTTTTCCTGTAGTGATGGAAACTCAACAGCAACTTGAGGAAAGTTGAACTGGAATGCGAATTTACTTGTTTAATTGTAAAGCCATCATTAATCATTTTATTTTTGTGGTTTTGTTACATAAATGAAAGAGGGTCTCTAGTAGATATAAGATTGAATTTCATAATTCAACGAAAATCTAATCTCTATGTAAAACAAGACGTCAGTGTGACAAAGTAATAGACATACCAAAGAAGGCTTTAATTCATTCCTTCCTCCATTTGTTTTTGCTTCTTATTAGCCACAACAATTACGAGCTGTCTGCATAAGAGTAACCTACCATCAAATGATTTTAATGAAAAAAAATCCTTGAAAAGATTAGCATAATTGGAATCAATGAAAATCGGTCCATCAATGACAGGAGACTAAATTGTTGGAAACTAAATTATAGATATCTAGCAAAAACCATGATGAATAAAATATAAAAAAAAAAAGCAAATTATGCAACAAAAATTACTGAAGTACTAAAGAGATTTACTCAAACACAAAAATTAGTCACATGCGAGTGAGATTTACTCTAATAAATGCATGACAATTGCGGATTAATGAAATCCAACTTCACTGATCTTATAGATCTTCACTTCATTGATTTTGCAAAAATCTTCCAATATTAAAAATTTACAAAGACCCAAACACAATACTTTACTCAAGTTAACTAAGTGCATCTCTTTAATAATTGATAATAGCGTATAGTCGCTCCAAATTTTCATCATAATCCACGATTAGCCTTCAAGGAGATCTGAAGGTCTGAGATAGAGATTCACTGTTCTTCCTTCTTGCTTTTGATTAAACATATCATCCTCGACATCAAACTGCTCTTGTAAGCAAGCATCTCAAGAACAAGCTAAATACATTCTTGTTCGAGGGTATTGACTCTTGTGGGGACTCAGGAACAACCAGTTTAATCTTGAAGATTCAGATCCATTTCGAAGACTCCCTCTTATTGAAATTGTAGATCCTAATCATCTGATGGAACGGAAATCGATGCTTGAAAACAAGGCAAACAGTCACACTTGAATGAAACCAGTTTCTGATGCCAAAAGGCGACTCACACTTGAATGAAACCAGATTTGAGAGGAGATATCATCATGCTAGTATGTTGTTCTTGGTGCTGATCACAAACATCAGAATCCAAGATCTGATTCTGAGGTTATGACGGCTTGGCACAGAGGCAGAGAGGTTGAGGCAGTAAGTGTGATGAAATGACAGTCACAAACCCTACCTGATACGCTTAAATAGTGACTAGATGGTCCGCCTGATTCGTGTGCCTGGTTTAACACAATGTAAACGACTCAACTCGTAGACTCAATAGTGTTTTTTTTTTTTTCTATTTGCTCTTCCTCTCCTCTCTTCACTTTGTAATCGTGATTTCCAAATCTTCCCTAAATATTTTCATTGTGATCCAAATCTGTAGGATTTGATCTGCATTTTCAGATCTTCTTCACAGATTTGGTTGCAAATAGTTTTTGTATATATTATTAGTATTAAATAAAGTATATTATTAGCATTAAATAAAACATCGATTCAAGCGATATTTAGGGTTTTCTGTTAACCCGTTTCTATTTTATTTTCCACAGGCTTTCTTCTCTAATGGCTTATATATGCTTGTTAGATGTTTGTAAAGAAATTTCTCAAAATCTTGAAGGTGTTTCAATCGATTGGTACAATCGTTTCATATATATATCAATAGGGGCGATTCATCCCGCGAAAGTGATTCTCCATTTTTGTGAAGATCAATGGCTACCGGAAGCAATCGTAATGATGTGCGCGTATTACTCCCTTTTGGACAATTCTATCTTAATGAAGAAGACAATTTCTTCAAATCCTCCAAATGGCCGAATCATAATTCAATGGCCACCCTCAAAAATCATCAGATTTCTCTTTGAAATTCGTGTTCTTAATACATATGTTGGTGTATTACAATGTACAAGGCAATTGTATTTTATCATGTATTTCACTTTTGATGTATGTGGAATTGTTGTATTCAGTTTTATCTTATCAATGAAAAAGAGGTTACCTCTTTCCTTCAAAAATAAAATAAAATAAAAATAAATAAATAAATAGTGGGGTTTTTGTTATTTTATCTGTCGATTTCATTTCTTGGTCACTCTGCGGCGCAGAAAAGCCATTATCTGTTCTGCTCATACACCAATTAATCGCTCACTTCTGAAACCCTAGATTTGTTACCTCCACTTGGTTGTGTAATGACATGACACTTAGTGCTGGTCCTGATCATATTGATTTGGTTAAGTGTCGAAGGAGAGGTATAGTTGTCGGAAATGCCATATTAATTTGGTTAGTTTCCATGTTGCCGATAATGCTGCACCTGTGCCTCTATCCCATATCAAAGCTGGCATCATTTTATTCTAGTGTTCGGGTGACAGACTCCCTGCATCTGCCACTTAACAAGGTTATATTATGTGTCAAAAGCAGTATTCCACAAACTTAATTACAGCAATTTCGATATATATCTCATTCGAGTTCGGTACAATTTGAAGCTATCAGTTCATTTGAATCATCTTTTGTTACACAATCAGAGGTAATTTTCTTGTTTTCTTAGCTATTTAACAGATTCATTGGTTCTTTCTTGTAAGATTGTAGTTCGATTGATCATTAATTTTCTTTTGGATTGTACGCTACATTTCTTGTACAATGTTCATTAATTGTTTTTTTTTTCATTCCGAGAAACTTTGATTGATCATTAATTTCTTGCTCAACAAGTATATAAAATGAGCCAATCCCAAAAACTAAACTCAAACCAAACCTTGAAAATCTGCTTCCTTGGTAGTACCAGTTAACCACTGCCTAGATTGGAACCAAATGACACTACAAGCATTCAATTCTAACACACATTCATGCATTGAACAAAATCGAACAAAACCTAAAACCAAATTTGTTCGAACCAAATACTAATAAATTACTACAAGCTACCGGCAATGCGTGTTGGCATGTGCCAATGGCATGCTCGGCCATTAGGGCCACGGCTTGGTAAGAAAAGCTACCAGCGATGCGTGTTGGCATGTGGCAATGGCATGCTCGGCCATTAGGGCCACGACTTGGTAAGAAAAGCTACCAGCGATGCGTGTTGGCATGTGCCAATGGCATGCTCGGCCATTAGGGCCACGGCTTGGTAAGAAAAGCTACCAGCGATGCGTGTTGGCATGTGTCAATGGCATGCTCGGCCAATTTGGCCTAGGCTGCACGGTTTGCAAACCTAGGCACGGGCGCTACTTTGGTATGACGCGGCTAGGGCCAAGATAAGAGTGTTTGGCTTGGTGTGGTGTGACCAGCGTAGCTGGGGCCAAGGCAGAGTGTGTTTTGCATGGCGCGGCTAGCTTGGGCTAGGTGTGGCTGGCATTATTTTCCATTGTCACAGAGGTGCGGCTAGCATGGTTGGCATGCTTTGGCGCGTTTGGTGTGGGCGGCATGATTTTCCATTGGCACGGGGTGCGGCTAGCATGGTTGGCATGCTTTGGCGCGTTTGGTGTGGCTGGCATGATTTGCCATAGGCACAGAGGTGCGGCTAGGGCCAAGGTAAGGGTGTTTGACTTGGCGTGGTGTGACTAGCGTAGCTAGGGCCAAGGCAGAGTACGTTTGGCATGGCGCGGCTAGCTTGGGCAAGGTGTGGCTGGCATGATTTGTCATTGACACAGTGGTGCGACTAGCATGGTTGGCATGCTTTGGCTCATTTGGTGTGGCTGGCATGATTTGCCATTGGCACAGAGGTGCGGCTAGGGCCAAGGTAAGGGTGTTTGGCTTGGCATGGTGTGACTAGCGTAGCTAGGGCCAAGGCGAGTGCGTTTGGCATGGCGCGACTAGCTTGGGCTAGGTGTGGGCTGGCATGATTTGCCATTGACACGGAGGTGCGGCTAGCATGGTTGGCATGCTTTGCCGCGTTTGGTGTGGCTGGCATGATTTGCCATAGGCACAGTGGTGCTGCTAGGGCCAAGGTAAAGGTGTTTGACTTGGCGTGGTGTGACTAGCGTAGCTAGGGCCAAGGCAGAGTACGTTTGGCATGGCGCGGCTAGCTTGGGCAAGGTGTGGCTGGCATGATTTGTCATTGGCACAGTGGTGCGACTAGCATGGTTGGCATGCTTTGGCTCATTTGGTGTGGCTGGCATGATTTTCCATTGGCACAGAGGTGCGGCTAGGGCCAAGGTAAGGGTGTTTGGCTTGGCGTGGTGTGACTAGCGTAGCTAGGGCCAAGGCGGAGTGCGTTTGGCATGGCGCGGCTAGCTTGGGCTAGGTGTGGTGGCATGATTTGCCATTGACACGGAGGTGCGGCTAGCATGGTTGGCATGCTTTGGCGCGTTTGGTGTGGGCGGCATGATTTGCCATTGGCACGAGAGGTGCGGCTAGGGCCAAGGTAAGGTGTTTGGCTTGGCGTGGTGTGACTAGCGTAGCTAGGGCCAAGGCAGAGTGTGTTTGGCATGGCGCGGCTAGCTTGGGCTAGGTGTGGTCGGCATGATTTGCCATTGGCACGAGAGGTGCGGCTAGCAATGGCATGATTTTCCATTGGCACGGGGGTGCGGCTAGCATGGTTAGCATGCTTTGGCGCGTTTGGTGTGGGCGACATGATTTTCCATTGTACGAGAGGGGAATTAGGGTTTTGCTCGTTGTAACCTTAATTTGAAAAAATACCCCCTATTAATTACTGACTACATGCATTAAATGTTCTAATAAATGTGTCACCGGTGACATTAGGTTATTCGGGGTTTTACGATTTTACCCTTTGTCTAAAAACCACCATCGACACCTATATATAGGAGTTTTACATAGTGGAGGACAACTAATGAATTCCCTATTTTCGGATCTGACGTGCAAGGCCTTCGCGTGCTTACGTTGGGTCTTTTCGCAGGAGCCCTTGATCTTCGCATAGCTTTCATGCTTTCCCGTGACTTCGTGACGTCATTGATTCCATCATATGAAATGTGACGCGTGCGCTATTAGTTCGCTCCTTTGTTACATCAGTTCGCATACTCAGTACGTCATTATTTCGCTTGGTTTATATAGGTGTGATATTTAGTCCCTATATTTTGCCTCTTCTCTTATCGATCTTTATTATTGAAGGAGCGATGAGACAAACCTTTCTTAACCAACATTTCGCTCCCATAGATATCATATGTCGCACCTTATTAATCCTTTCAGATTCCTCAACTGACAATAATCCGAGATTGAGTGCGAATTCGCGCACACTCTTTAACGAGTGTATATTTCATATTTTAATCTCTACCCTTAATTTAATTTAGGGAGTTATGAAATGAGGGTCGTGATTTTAAACATGGGGGTAAAGGGGCCATCCGTTAAATAATCAACCAATCAGAAGAATATGTGAAATATACACTCGTTAGAGGAGTGTGAACAGATTTGCACTCTCCGAGATATTGGGTTGGTTATTCCACGTGTCATCTCTGTCGGCTAATTTCTTGACACGTTGCGATCAAATCTTGCAACCGTCTTATCGAATCTTCTCCTCCATTAATTCTTACGGTTTTCGAAAAGATGAACTCCTTAAATGCCCATCTTTGTTCTCACATTCCTCTTTTTACTTTTCTCTTCCATCTTCATCTTCTGCAACTCTTCTTCTCTTTCTGCAGACAGTTCTCTAAACTTTTGATTTTTCTATCCTTAGCTTCTATTATTGCTTTTACCCCTCTCTTTTATCGTAGTGTTCATCTTGATCACCTTGATCCTCTCGATTATCTTAATCATCCTAATCGTCTTTATCATCATCATAATCACACTTCTGTAAGAATATCGATGGGGCACAAGGCAGGATGGAGAATGACTCAGGAATTCGAGAAACTTGAAGTCGAACTTAGGGATAAGGGTTTCACATTATCTGTCCCGTCTTCTTCCGGACCTACTGTGGCTCTCAGCCCTAGATGGTTTGAGATGAATCAATGGAACGATTAGAAAATTATCGTATCGGAGGGACAGCTTCGCGCAGGTCTTCCCATTCCTCTCTTAAACCCGCGAGTTCCTTTATTTTACTCAATACTAACTCACAAGGATTTCAAGAGCGCGACATTTCAGTTGAGTGGTGATGCAATTAGAATTATGGTGGAGTTCGCTCGTCGTGCGGCTGGACTCAGCTCCCTCTACCCTATGGAGCATAGGAATCCAGTGTATGCTGATTTGGAAATTAATCCCCTCGACTACACTGTTGAGAGTTTCTTTGCTAACTATGAAGTAATAATTATGAAGAGCGAATTATCTCACTGGGCCGTTCGTCTGGGAAGGAAAGATGGTATTGCAGAAAATGAAATAATTATGCGAGACGTCGATTTTCATGACAAGACGAATATTTCTGCGCGAAAGTCAAATGACCATAGCTGGGATACTTTCCCCTTCCTCCTCGAGGGTCCTTATATTACTGGCTTTAGTGCCGATGGGTCAATAAATCCTCTTCCTGAGGGTTTCCTTGCCCACTCCATGTGGTACTCCTTCTATGCTTTGTTTGTTTTATAGATTTCTTTTTATTTGTTTCCTTCTCTCTTTGTTTCATTAGTCTTCTTCTCTCCAGATTGCCAAGTTGAAGAAAAAGCTTGGGACTAAAAGGACGCGAAGTACATTAGAAGCACTACGTTCAATAACTGATGAAGTACATTATCCATGCTATCTTCTTCATAGTATCTTGGTTTATTTCTCAACACTTGGCTACTATTAGTCGTAGACTTGTAGGGATGAGCATTAATCCAGCACATCCGCCTATTTATGGGTAATTGAATAGTTCTAGGCTATTAGTCGTATATTGGTAATACTAGATGCGGGATGGATGTGCTGAACCTGAACCATGTTTATTTTTCTAGTATTATGGTAAGAGTCATTGGATGCAAGAATGTGTACTGACTAATGGTCCCCTTAAATTTGTTAAAAATGTGTATTAAGTTAGTGAAATATGCTAATGAAATACAGTAGAATTTTATTTTTTGGGTTAAGACTTTCGTAAGATATTGGCCTCAAAAAGGACTTTCATTTGTTTGTTGTTCTTGGCAATCAAGTTTAACTTATCTCCCTCCCATAATTGACATCCAGTGCATAAGCATCACAACAACATGAACTCTGGCAAGTTGATTTGCATTTTTGGGCGCTATTGGCTTGGCCAGAGATTGGGAATCATCAGCATAATTCAAGGTTGAAATTTGCCAAGACGTATTCCTAAGACACGCCCACCAGTTGAATCCCGGTCAAAGTAACCAAGCAAATATTTACACTTCTGAGTATATATCCTGGTTACAGTGTTAATTGTTGAAGACTTATTAAGTTGGTTTTGCAACTTACTTTGGCAATATTATAGCTGGATTATGCCATTAACTCCGAAATTAACCTAAATAGTTAAGCTTAATGCAATTACCCTCAAATTGAGATCTGAAATATATTCTCTAGCTGATCAATTTCATGGTTCACATTTGAACATTTGAAGATTCGCGAGCTTAACAAACCCAAAACAATTCTAGAAAACTCAAACCGAACTTTGAAAATCATCTTTCGCTGTGGTAACTCTTAACCACTGCCTAGATCATATAGATTGGAACCGATTCACTCACTACATGCATTCATACATTCAAAACCAACTCTTTTTAAACCAACACAGTAAGTATTCATCTTCTAATAAATTCTTTTGTTTTCTGGAGAAAAAAAATACAAGCTTAAAGGTTTTAATGTGACCAAAAATTGATCCAAATTAGTGATGATGCTGTATAAACTCGAAAGCTTTACCCTTACACTAGTTTTTTAAATGCGAGAGGAAAAGTCATTGTGTCATATTTCCTTCTACTTTAGCGTTTGCACTTGAAGAAGATACTTTAGCTTTCTCCTGAGTATAAATCAGAAATAAGAGTAAAATTACACAAGGATTCATCAAATCTATAAAAAGATACGGCTTTGGCATCGATTATGTAATCTTCCATGTAAAAAGCCCTGAAGAGAAAAATAATAAATAATAATTTAAGTTCGAACATTCTGAAACAACCAAGATATAGAAAATTCGAAATCAACTCTGAATTTTAACCAAATAAAATCCAAGGGAAAGAAATATACCAAAGAACTTACATTAGAGAGGAAAAATCATTGTGTGCTCTATAATCATCCAGTATTCCTCCAAGGTATATGTAATGGTTCATATACGGAATCAAAATTCAATTCAAAACCCATTGATTATACGTGTGTTTCTTTCAGACCAGGAAAAAGTGATTTTTTTGCAGACCAGAGACTAATGATCAGTGAAAAAGAGAGAAAGAGACGGCAAGAAATGAGATTTTATATGTTAAGGTCTTCCTTTGCAAGCGAAACCCTAAGCAAGTTAGGGTTACTGACTGAGCCCAGATTTTCTGAATGACAACATGAAACAAAGCCCAGATTGAGCCCAATGGGAGGGAGAGACTCTTAAGGGTGTAGACTTCTAATCAATTTCTTAGAATGCCGGATCCCACACTACAGGCCTAACCTTGCGTCTGCCATGTACCGCCCGGGTTCGAAGGAGCCCATGAGGCGCAAACCAAACGGCTAAAAAATGTCATGGGCTAGCCCATGTAAAAATCACCACAAATCTAATACTATAAAGCACGGGAAAACTAATTGCCCGATAATTATAAGTGGGTGGACCGGGTTTTTGTTCAAATATTGGAGTCCTAATAGTATTTCTGACATCCAAAATCCAAGCTGTTAAGCTTTGCAGATAGCTGTTTAGTTATCCCTTTTAAAGAAGGAAAACTGAAGCCTGATCCCAGAAGAGAAAGGAATTGCCTCGAATAAAGTTTTCTAATAGTGTGATGGATTTCTCAAGAACTTAAATTTCATATGTGGCCAATTTATTTGGGTTAGAGAAAATCGAATTTCATTTCACAAAGAATGAATATGAATTGCTTGAACTATCATTTGAACGAGTTCTGATATATCATCATTCATCAAGCCAAAAAAAACATCAAGCCAAAAACATATATACTTTAAAATTTTGAATTATCTCTTGGGCCCGAGGCCTGCCCGGCCCGACTGGCCCCGGCCCGTATTGTTTCACGGGTATGTACGGGCCATGGGTATTAAATTTTTGTTATTGCCCGACCCGGCCTGTTAAACTTAATGGGTAGCAAGGATTACAAGCCCGTCTGTCCCAGCCTGTGCTATAATCGGGCTTGGACTGGCTTGCCCGACTTGATGTACACCCCTAGAGACTCTTACCGACTTCTTCTGGTTACGGTTACCTACTACTATTACCAAGTGAATAGTTTTAGACTATTAGTCCTAGGAATGAGCATTTATCTGGCACATCTGCGTATTTACGGGCAGGTGCCTGACTCGTATATTAGTAAGATTTGATGCGAGATGGATGTGCCTGAACCTGAAACATGTTTATTTTTCCAGTATTAGAATCGGGCACTTCTTGTGTTCTCCTTGATGCTATATAGTAAGACTTAGAGGTTCCCAGCACAGCACGCTAAAATTTGAGCACAGCCCAGCCCAACACGTGACTTAGCTCAGCACGGCACAACACGTTAGTTAAATGACTTAGTTTTACTAATTCAACAACGGCACAACACGTTAGTTAAATGGGACGTTGTTGGGTTTGACTAACAAGGAATAATACATCATATTTTTGTATATTTCACAAAAAGAGCACAACACTAGTTTTTAACAGACGCTTATTTAAAACAACACATATAATACTTAATATTTGGATAAGCATCGTTGTTATAATGTTGTCACCTATATTTAACTTGAACATTAATTTACATGACAATAATCCAATTTTTATATTTGACATTTCTTTTATTGAATAAACTTGTTAATTTTAGAAATAATTTCAAAGATGTGTTGTCTAATTAAATTTTTGTGATAAACATGTACAAATACATTGTTTATAGAACAAGGAATAATACATCATATTTTTTGTATATTTCACAAAAGAGTCACTATTCGGGCGGTGCCGGGCCGACACGTTTTACACCTCTAGTAAGAGTCATAGGATGCAAGAATGTGTGGTGACTAATCGTCCCCTTAAATTTGTTAAAAATGTGGATTAAGCCGGTGAAGTTTGCTAATGAAATGCAGTACAATTTTTTAGGTGAAGACTTTCGTAAGAAATTGGCTTCAAAACGAGCTTCCATTTGATAGTTGTTTGGTATTCAAGTTCAACATACGTGTCTCCCTCCCATAATTGACACCCAATGGATAAGCATCACAAGAACATCAACTCTGGCAAGCTGATTTGCATTTTCCCGCCCTAATGACTTGGCCAGACTGGGAATCATCAGGCAAATTCAAGGTTGGAATTTGTAAAAATCCATCTCCCAAATTGCAAAGACATATTCCTAAGATAGAAGATCGAGCAAATATTTACACACTTCTGACCTTCTTACAGTTGCCAAAAGGTCCACGGGTACCATAAAGTTGTTTAGGTTGAGACCAAAACAAATTCCCGTTTTCAACCATGTCAACAACTTTATTTGACCGGAAATATCCATTACAAATCTTGAAAGAATTGAACTGTAAGTAACTCTCATTTTCATTTGAAATGTAACTGAATTATATATGTCATTCGATCCCATCTCTGGAACCTTAAGTAATTTACAGATCTTCGGTGATTTTGCAAAAACCTTTCAAAACTTAAAATTTACAGTAACCCAAACACAATACTTATACTCAAATTTACCAAGTCAATCTCTTTAGAAATTGATAACACTAAATAGTAGCTATAATTTGTTATTAGAATCAATGATAACCTTTTCCATCAGCAAGTCTGAGATAGAGATTCCCTGTTCTGAATTAAACACATCACCATCCTCCCATACTCGGCACCCACTTTTTCGGATAGCTTAAGCATTTCAAAGCATGTGCTATGACGAGCTGATTTGCTTGTGTTTTCATTCCAATACACTATGAATTCTTTCTCAACTTATATATATATTACCTTTGAGAGGAGAAATCGTTATGCTAGTATCATCTTGTTGTTTGTGGTGATCATACACACCAAAAGCCATGAAATGAATTTGGATCTGAAATTGTTGTGTGTTTGAGACTGCGTGAAAGAGAAGAAGAGAAGACGGAGAGGCAGTAAAGTAAAAAACCCTAGGCCGACTAAGAATGTAAGATGTGCTTAAATACTTGGTAAATAAACATGGAGTGAGAAAATTTTATTACACTTTGGTTACATCAAAAAGTATTTATACTAATGTCGATTGTGGAACAGATCTTGAATAATCTGTAGATTTTCTATCCTTCTAAATATTTGGGTTCAGTACAGTATGAACTTAGAAGGAGATTCTACAGTTCTTCATGTGCCATAGATTATGGATGATGCGACATTTTCTAGGTCATGGAGTTGTTTTAGGGTCATAGTTGGGAGAATTCAGCTCATGATACACAAATTGTTGGTCTCTAGCTAGGTGGACTTGTTGCATTTTACAATAAGATACTGAGTACTAATTCTAGTACATGCAAGATTGAACTCAACAATTCAATGAAGACCGAATCCATCTGTGCACAAGTAAAGATGAGGCATACCCAGCAGCAACTCGTTGAAATTTCCACCGGAATGAGCATTTACTTGCCATCACCAATCAATTAATTTCTGCTTGTGTTCAATCGAAAAATGGATACCAAAGACGGAATTTTCATCAAAGGTTCATAGTGCACCTTACAGAACAGAACAAAACACTTAAATGGAACCTTCAAAACTAAGAGAGAAGGAGATGTACGTATTCAAATACTGAAATAGTAAAAGAAATGATTTTGCAAAAACCCTGCAAATTATAAATTTACAGCGACCCAAAAAAAATACTTTACTCAAATTTACTATATAGTACATTCAGTAGCTCCAAATTTTCTACGAGAACTATTAACCTTCGGTTCTATCTGAAGGTCTGAGACAGAGATTCCACACCATCTGATTGTTGTTTTGAATTAAACATATCATCATCCTCCCATAATCCACACCCCATTGTTCCTGTAAGCATAAGCACTTCAAAAACATGTCCTATGACAAGCCCATTTGCTTTCTCTTGTCAAGATTGGGGACAATCACGCAGTTTTGACGTTGGAATTGGTGAGCAAAGAATTATTCCTAAAGACAACCCGCCGTTCAAGCTTAAATATTCAAATCTGAGGGAGATCGATCGACCAAAACAGGGGATCAGTTACCCTTGCTGACTCATGTATTTGAACAGACTCACTGCCGCCCTTGTTGCAAAATAAAAGAAGAAAAAAAATCAGAAGAATCATCAACTAGACATCAAAAGCCAAGATATGAAATTGGATCAGAGGAAGATAAGAGGGAGAGCCAGTAAATTAAGTAACGAGTGATGAAAATTAGAAACCCTAGGCTGCTTAAATACCCTGGCTTGATTGGGGTATACCCAGATTAATTGGGTATACCCAATAAGACAAAATAGGGTCATTTTGAAGTAAAAGAAGCCACCCCTTAGCAATATATTTTTCTAAATGGCTAATATACCCTTGTTTAATTAACACTAAAAAAATCGATTAGCTTAATTAATTGAGTTTAGATTGATTAATTGAGTGGATTAAAACTTATGAATTGAAATTTTGTTTTTGATTGAACTTATTTGGGAAGATTTTTTATGAAAAAAAATTGTTTTGAGAAAATCTTTTGCAACGGAAATGAAAGCACACAACCCAAACACTTCTAAAAAGGGGATTGCAAAGCTGTTGTATGAAATCATACTCAAAATTAGATCAAAAATCAACACTTTCAGTTATAAAAGTATGAAAAGTCGGCAAGGTCGACTAATGAAGATCATGCCGCCAAAAGTGGCGGCAAGATCTTCATCGTCACCTCCGTCGACCCAAAAGTGGCCGAGCATGATCTTCATCGTCGACCTTGCCGACTTTTGTTTTTGACATACAGAGATGACATAAAAAATTTATTTGGCAAGGTATTTTGAAAATACCCTTCCCATGTTTTTTGGCCGCAAGGTATTCAAAAATACCCTTCCGGGCCGTTTGTTTGTTTATTTGTTGAAAAATTTGGCGCCCATGCCATGGTAATTATGAAAAGTCAAGCAAGATATGCATGTTACGACCTTGCCGGCCAAAAACACGTAAATCATAATTTTCGATTTCTAACCTAATATAACAATCAAATCACACAACACAATGATGGGTTTGAGTTTAAACATCATTTATAGTCTTCTTTTCGCAGTAGAGTCAACGATTTTTTTGGAAAATCAAAGTTCAAGATTTTCGTTTGATGTAAGAAATGGAAGAAGATGAAGAGGAAGAGCAGAGAGAATAGAGAAGAGAGATTAGGGAAAATTAGGAGTTTTTTAATTTTTAATTTTAGGGTTTAATTTTAAGTTAATTAGTTCAAGTGTATTGAAGTAAAATCAACCTATTTTGTCTTATTGGGTATACCCCAATTAATGCAGGTACCCCAATCAAGCCGGGTTAAATACTTTTGGGCCCTGGGGGTGAACAAACAGTGATTTTTTTTATTACACTTTGGTAACACCAAATCAAAAGTAACTTACAAATGTGGAACAGATCTAGAATAATCTGTTGATTTTGGAGTAGCATGCCATATTTATGTCAACGTTGATGGTTTTGGATGATGCCACATTTTGTGATTCACGGAGAATTATGGTCTGGTAGGGAGATTTCAGCTCACGATCAAACTCTATGGACTTCTTTCCCTTTTAATACAAACTGGTTGAAATCAAATTCGAGTACTTAGTGCAAAAGTAATCACCAATTATTATAATAAAATCCACTAATTTATACATCTTCACTTCACAAATTTTGCAAAAATCTTCAAAATTTAAAATTTACAGTGACCCAAACACAATAATTGTACTCAAATTTACTAATTCAATCTCTTTAGTAATTGATAATACAAAATAGTAGCTATAATCTTTCATCGGAATCAATGCGTCTGTCCATTAGCAAGTCTGAGATAGAGATTACTTCTATTCCAGAAACCATAAGCATTGGGCAGGAATTGCTAGGCAATTTTGAAGTGGGAGCTGGTGTAAAAACACCTGTGTTGCAAGATGTACTTCTTCGAGACACGCCAGTTTGCATCCTTAAGACTCAAATCTGAGGGAGCGATACCTGGTATTTATGACTCTGGAGTTTTCCCAGAATCCCTGCCACCCTTGTTGCTATCCGAAAACAACAAAAGATCTTATTGAAATGAGAAAAACCAACAAAAAATTGATTTTTATAAATTCTAAAAAAACAGATTGAGGTGTAAAGAGTTAAGATATACTTACGTTTGAGAGGAGAAATCATTATGCTATTATCTTCTTCTTGTTGGTGGTGGTGATTATACACATCCAAAGCCATGATCTAGTTTAGAGGTTGTGAAGGCGTGAAACAGAGGAAGAGAGGCAGCAATAAGATTGATGAAATGAGAATAATAAAACCCTAGCTAGGCTACACTGATACGCTTAAATAGAAAAACTAACCAATTATTTTGGCCGTCTGATTCGTGCGTGCACACATGTGAACGATTCAGCTGGCACACCCACTCTGTTTGGACGTAGATGTTTGAGACAGACGAATAGGTGGACATTATTCCATAGAAAAATCAGTGCAGGAAAAGCTACTACCAAAGTTCAATATTACATGATTTTAAAATTCATATACGCATCATCCGGTTGATGCAGTATTACATGATCTTAGAAGGCACTGGCACTGTCTCGGAATTGCTGTCAGCCAAAGGTTCTTCAATACGAATTGCATCCTCTTGAATTGGAGCCGTGATAGGTGACAAGTTCGTGCCATTAAAAAGCAACAAAGGACCACCGCATTTGTTCTGAAAATTTTGTTTCGCCATGAGAAGGGGAGGAATCTTAGTTTCCAAGTCCGAAAGTTGCTCTTTCGCCAAGATCAACTGCTGCTCAGCCTCAATGACTCGTGCCTTAGCCTGATCCTGCTCCGCTAATGCTTCCTGAAGCTTCTTCTCCTCAGCAAAAACTGTCTTAATATCTTCCAAGCGCTCACGAAGCCACCCAATGTTGAATTCAAGTTTTTCTGCAACTCTTATATTCTTCTCCCAATCATCAATCACTTCCCAAGAAACCTCCTCGAGAGGGCAGGCATTCATTTTCACAATAAAACTCATTAGTTCAGAGACAACGGTTACTTGGGAATAATAATATGAATCTATAAGAATTTGGCTGGAAGCAATGTGCCCATAATTCAACCAGATCTCTTTATACAACCATTCTTCTGTTCTTGGTACACTGAAGCCTCCAACGTTTACAAATCCATCACCCTGAACTTTTCCACAGTGCTTACCTTCTTCATATAGTTGGCCAGCACCTGGAAACTTATCTTGTTTTGTTGCACTAGGAACAGCGACCTCAGCTACAGCTTCCACTACTCCTGTAAGTTCACTTGTTTGGGCTGCCACAGGAACTTCGTGAATATCTTCAATAGGCTTCACAACTACACTCCCGTCTACTTCCATCGAGTTACTCTGCAGCTCAACTTCCATTGAGTTACCTGTCTGCATCTGAAATGAGATGAATCCAAAGGTAATAAGAAGAATTAAATATCTCTGGGGTTTGACACAAACCATTAAATTAAGCTACAAGAAAAACTGGTTTGACAAAAAGGGGTCTTTAATTTTGGATTGGATTGGATATTTTGGATTAGATTGGATTCAGAAGCTAAAATTAATTTCAAAATCCTAATAAACTGTGTTGACTTAAACGAACTCCAAGAAAGATTGACTAACAGGGACAGTAAATAAGTATACAAAAGAATGATCATGGAATGCATTAATGATTTTGTTAACATCAAACTCCAAACATACGTTCAATATCATGAAATTATATCAGAATCTCCAAAAACATTGAACTGGATAAATATCTTCAATATGCGTCACAACTGGTACATTGAAACTCCAAAGTTGGCCAAGAGATTGACAATAAATATGCATACAAAATTGACTCAAAAGACTAATCATGTTATGTATGTATTAATGATTTTGTTGACATTCAAACTCCAAACACATGTTCAGTAGATGATTGTAGTAATTTCACGAAATCATATCATAAAAAAAGCGACAAGAATCAAATGAATCGAGAACCAACCTGTTGATAATCCATTCTTGATAAAGATTATTAGTGACAGAAATATTGAGATCTAACAGGGGATGGAGAAAACGAAATGAAGAGAGAAAGTTTGAGTTCAATGACGGCTGAGGATAATCTAGGGTATCTTTGTTTTAGGGTATTATGACTTATAAGGGAGATGTGAAGTCGATCCAACGGTGGGAAACGAATATTGCTTGGATAATGGATACCCACCACAGGTTTCCTAGATATTACATTAGGGTATACTGTAGAGGTTGGATGGACCACAGAATCATATAGGGCATGAACCAAATACGAATCGTGTGTCGTGCCACATAATTGGTCGCTCAACGGCCAGATCTAATGGCTTCCTCCGAGTTGGTTAATCATAGAGTAGCATTTCAGTGATCGGTAGTAGGAATTGAAATGCACGAATTTCATTATGTTGTTGTACCCCAAAATTTATCACATTTACCGTAAGTTTATTGCCCAACAATCCCCAACATTGGCATAGTGAGTTTCCTCGTATATTGCAGCGAAGTTCATGTATATAAAAATGGCTGCTTATCTTGTAGTCATTTTTGGAAGCCATAATAAACACTTGTATGCAATTAGTGTAAAAATGAAACTGAATTCCAAAAGGAAACTAGCATCAGGCATTTCCTTGGGGGTCTTGGCATCATTTTTTTCTAGTGTTCGAGTGACGGACTCCCTGCCACTTAACAAGGTTGCATATATTATGTGTCAAACCCTAAATTAATAAGTAAAACAGATATATTCACACACTAAAATTGGTCATAAAAGAGCGAGATTTACTCTAAGAGGTGCATGATATCTTTAGATCAAAAAAATCCACCTTAACTAGTTTATAGAACTTTCCCAAATTTAAAATTTACAATGGCTCAAACACAATACTTCACTCAAATTTGATAATTCTAATTGATATTACGTGTAGTAGCTCCAAATTTTCATCTGAATCCACCATTAACTTAAGTCTGGGACAGAATTATAGATATCATTTATCATGCAAATTAGTAATTGATAGTACATGTAGTAATTCAATCCGCAATAACCTTCGGTGCGTCAATCAGCAAGTCTGAGATAGAGATTCCTGTTCTTCTGCCACCATCTGATTGTTATGTACAGTCAACTTACGGATTGAAAGTTTGCATTTCAGAAATTAGTAAAATATACCACATTACTCTTCAGTGTTTAGTTAGCCAACAGGTCCACAAAATAGTTCTACTCTGGAACATCATCACCTCCACTATTTCGGTAACTTGAATTCTTTTCCAATTATCTTCTCCAAACATACGATGAAGCTCATCACCGCCGAAAATATACCAACGAAACAAAGTAACCCAAATAATATATATCCAAAAACAGGCCACTTTTCGGGAGCTGACGACCATAGTGGTAGAAGAAAAGAAGATTTTTTTTCCGGATAAACATTTCCATCAATCCTTTCCTTGAATAAACTGAAATCGCCTTTTGAATCTAGTGTTGCTCTGTATATACTTATCCCTTGTTCTTGTTGTGTTGGCTGTTGATTTTTGTTTTTGTACAGCTTTCTGAGCACTACATCATCAGAATCAACAATACACAAATTACCAGTATCGTCTAAATACAAGGAAACTGGACTCAGTATTGGACCTTTAAATGCATCTGCTGTGTCCTAGCATGAAAAACAGGATTAGATGCTAAGGACAGAGCACTAGTATTGTCACAAAGAAGCAAAGAAGGAGCAGAAACTTTAACATGTAATTCAGACAATAATTCAGCAAGCCACTTTAACTTTTCGCGAAGCAAAAGACATGCATTTATACTCTGCCTCAGCAGAGGACTTTGAAACAGTTGGCTGTTTCTTGGAAGACCAAGAAATTAAGTTTGAACCCAAAAAGATAGCATATCCTGAAGTTGACCTCCTTGTATCAGGGCAACCAGCCCAATCAATCTGTATAAGCCTTTAACAGGTTTAAATTCCCTTTCTTCAAAGTCAGACCAAGACCAATAGTACCCTTCAAATATCTAAGAATTCTCTTAACCAACTGAAAATGAACATCAGTTGGTGAATGCATGAACTGAGATACATAATTCACACCAAAACAAATATCAGGTCTTGTAACTGTCAAATATTGCAGACTACCAACAATTGTTCTAAAATCACTGACATTGTCTAACTTAGTACCATCATGCGGAGAGACTCTAGCACCTTTTTAACCGGAGTATCACAAGGTTTACAATCAAGCATATTAGCTTTTGATAACAACTCTAGAGTATATTTCTTTTGAGTTAGAACAATAGAATTAGCGAGACCTCACGGCTTCAATCCCCAAAAATATCCTAATTCACCTAACTCTTTCATAGCAAATTCTTGCTTAAGGAAGAAATCGGATTATTAATAAGTGAGGAAGAACTACCGGTGACCAAAATATCATCCACATATAACAAAAGAACAATCATCCCATGTTGTGAGAAAAGAACAAACATTGAATTGTCTCAAATAGCTTTCTTGAAACCATATTGAAGAAGAAATGAGTCAACCTATGAAACCAAGCTCGGGTGCTTGTTTCAAGCCATATAAGCTTTTCTTTAGATGGCAAACATAATTTGAAGGATAATCTGGATTTATAAAACCACGAGGTTGTGACATATAAACATCTTCATCTAAAATCCATGCAAAAAAGCATTCTGACATCTAATTGTCTTATTTGCCAATTATAAGCTAAGGCCATACAAAGAACAACTCTAACAAAGTGGTTGACTTAACCACAGGACTAAATGTCTCATTATAATCAATTCCATCCCGTTGATCATACCCTTTGCTACCAATCTAGATTTTAGTCTGTCAATAGTTCCATCGACTTGTTTAACCTTGTACACCCATTTAGATCCCAAAATATTCATATGAGATTCTCGGGAGGCACATACTCCCATGTGTCATTATTCCTTAATGCTACATACTCATCCTTCATAGACACTTGCCACTTAGGATCTTGCATTGCTTGCTTAAAGGTTTTAGGTTCAGTAACTGTAGTTAATAATGAAGCACAAGAAGTAGGAATAGGATATTTGACAGAAACATGAGAAACATAATTCGGAAAAAGCTTTGGTTTTGAAATACCTTTTTGAGCTCTAGTAATCACAAGAAGATGGAGTAATAGCATCGTACTAGAAGAAATTTCAACTGGTAAAGCATTGGAAGGATCATGAAAATAAACGAGACTCATCAAAAACTACATTTCGAAATATAAGACTTCTTAGTAATGGGATTATAGCATTTATACCCCTTATGTAAGGTGCTATATCCTATAAAGACACACTTGACAGTTTTGGAGATAACTTATCACTTCTAGCATGAGCTAAATGAGGATAACAAATAGACCCAAAAACTTTGAGAAAAATATAACTGGAGGTGACCCAAACAAAACTTCAAAAGGAGATTTAAACTTCAAAATTTTTGTAGGAGTTCTATTAATGAGATAAGTTCTTTGTTAGAAAGACATCATACCAAAACTCTTTAGGACAAAATGAATTGAATAACAAAGTATTCCCATTTCAACAATATGTCTATGCTTTCTTTCGGCTAGACCATTCATTTGTGGAGTTTGTGGACAAGATATCCTAATATGGATGCCACTTTTTCTAGAACAAGTTTAAACTGTCCTTAACAAGCTCAAGAAGACCATCTACTTGAAAGATATGATCTTTGTGGAAAACAAATTTTCGTATGAGTTTTAAAATGAGTAAAACACTGAGGAGCATCGATTTTAACTCCATTGGATAAACCAATTAAATCTACTAAAATCATCTATAAAAACAATATAGTATCTATAGCCATTCAAAGATGGAATTGTTGGACCCCACACATCACAATGAACAAGAGATAACGGTTTATGCTCATGAGAATCAGACAAGTGAAAAGGTAATCTCTTACTTTTAGCCAGCTGACAAGGATGACAAAGAGATGAAGGCTGAGGAGTAGTTGAAATAATCTGGTTTGCAGAACACAACTTTTGAACTATTTGAGTGGACGGATGACCCAGTCGACTATGCCAGATATGGAAAGGAGCGAGAAATAGCAGCTGGGGACAGGACAAACAAAGATGAAGGCAAAGAATCTTGAGAATAGGATATAAACTATTAACTACAGTTCTCTAGCAAGCAAGACATGTGACATTATATCCCTAATTTCATAGCAGTAGGAGTGAGCTTAAAATAACAATGATTATCCCTTGTAAATTTTGCTATGGAGAGCAAATTATGCTTCATGTCAGGAACTAATAAAACAGTGTTTAACCTAAAACTAGTTTTAGGTGTGTGAATAATTGAAGCTCCAGTAGAAGTAATAGTAAGAGACTTACCATTTCCCACTTGCACCTTGTCCTTTCCTCTATAACCAGAAGTATTTTGAAGTAGAGTTTCATCCCCTGTCATATGTGCAGTGGCACCAGAATCAGCAAGCCATTGAGGAGCTTCAGAAGTAGATGCACCAGGAAAACCACCAATATCATCCCCCATTGAGTTAAAAGCAGATTGTTGTTGTACCACATTAGCTGAACCATAACCAGAACTAGAACTTGATGCACCTTGAGGAGGATAATATCTAAAATGGCATCTACTAGCAAAGTGACCTTTCTTTCGACAAATTTGACATTCCACTTGTGAAAAATCTCTTCATATACCACTGTTTTAATTACTATCAGAAGAACCATTTGACCTTGAATTTGTGGTATTCTTATTATTTCCATTCCCATAATTCTTGTTATTATTATTGAAACCATTCCCTGCATTCTTGCCCTTTCCTTTACCATTCCCATTCCCATAATTACCATTTTTAGAATAAAGACCAGTGGGATTTTGAGCATCAAAGACTAAACTAGAATCCTGCTGTTGATCAAGAAGCCATTGCTCATGATTGAGTAATCTAGGTTTAATCTCAGCAAAAGTAAAGGGAACTTCACGATTTTGTGCAGAGATAACAAAGTTATCATACTCCCTTCCTAAACCATTGAGAACATACATGACCAAATCTGATTCACAAACTTTCTCTCCAATGGCAGCTAGAGAATCAGCAATTGTTTTTAAACTTTGAAGATAGACAAGAATAGAAGAATTACCTTTCTTGCAACCATGTAATTGATTCCTCAACATTCCTTTCCTTGCCATGAATTGACTTTTGAAGCTAAGTTCAAGAAAAGACCAAATCTGATGTGCAGTCGACAAACCCAACACATCACCAGAGACAGAAGGAGTAAAAGTAGCCTTCAAACAGCTCATAACAAAAGAATCAACTTTCTTCCAATAAATCCACTTAGGGTTAGGAGACAGATCTCCATTTATAAAAATTTGTTTTGGTGGCTCAACCTCTTCTCCGATTACATATCCAAATAAGGATGTAGAATCTGTAATCGATTCAAATTGATCACGCCATAAAGAAAATTTGTTGAATCAAGTTTTGTTGAGACAAAATTCCCAATATTAGAGAAAGGCAAGGAAAATTACCATCGAGAAGCAGCGGAAGTTGTTGCCATATTTCGTCTTCGTGTGTAAACAATCGTGTGCATGAAAAATTTCTTCAAAGAATTGATGGACTGAAATCAAGAACTGAGATGCTGTTCTTGACCTAAAATTTGATGTTTATGAAAAATTGAATTGAAAGTGTATGAAAGATTGAATGAGTCTGCAAGAAAAATTATTGTGAAAGATTATTTGTGCGGAAGAAAATTTTTCTTTTATCTCCCGGATCGAACCAAATGATACCATGAGAGAAACCTAATAATATTGATAAACCAGATATCTATTACGAGTTATGATTAGTCTTAAATAGACTATCATTAGAGATGTAGGATTATTACAAGCACACATACTCCTCACACACACACAATACAGTACAGGGTCAAGTCAACTATAGTTGACTTGACTACACTATCTAATAG